>JANJGK010000011.1:9910017-9932517 GCA_039081455.1 Macrobrachium rosenbergii | reverse complement strand
TTAACCAGAGCTAAAGTAGAGGTGAGGCAATTTGGGGTTGAATTAACCAAATGAAAAGAAGAGGGTAAGGTAATTTTGGGGTTTGAATTAATTGGAGTAAAAGAAGAGGTGAGGAATCTGGGGGTTGAATTAAGCAGAGTACAATGAGAGGTGAGTGAATTTGGGGGTTGAATTAACCAGAGAAAAGAAGAGGTGAGAGAATTTGGGAGGTAAATTAACCAGAGTAAAACAAGATGTGAGGGATTTTTTGGTGGTTGAATTAACCAGAGGAAAAGAAGAGGTGTGGGAATTTGGGGGATGAATTAACCAGAGGTAAGGGAGAGGTGAGGGAATTTGGGGGTGAGGCAATTTGGGGTTGAATTAACCAGAGGAAAGAAGAGCTAAGGGAATTTTGGGGTTGAATTAATCAGAGTATAAGAAGAGGTGAAGGAATCTGCAGATTGAGTTAATCAGAGGCAAGAGAATTTGGGGGTTGAATTAACCAGAATAAAAGAAGAGGTGAGGGAATCTGGGGGTTGAATTAATCAGAGTAAAAGAAGCAGTGAGAGAATATGGGGGTTGAATTATTCAGAGTAAAAGAAGCTGCGAGGGAATTTTGGAATTTGAATTAACCAGAGTAAAAGAAGAGGTGAGGGAATCTGGGGGTTGAATTAATCAGAGTAAAGGAAGAGGCGAGGGAATTTGTGGGTTGAATTAACCAGGAAAAGAGGTGGGGGAATCTGTGGGCTTAAATTAATCGGGGTAAAAGATGAGCGAGGGAATTTTTGGTTGAATGAATCAGAGTAAAAGAAGAGATGAGAGAATTTGGGGGTTGAATCAATCAGGGTGAAGGAAGAGGCGAGGGAATTTGGGCATTGAATTAATCCGAGTAATAGAAGAGGTGAGGTAATCTGGGGGTTGAATCAATTAGAGTAAAAGAAGAGGCGAAGGAATTGGGGGGGGGAGTGAATTAACAAGAGGAAGAGGTGAGGTAATCTGGGGGTTGAATTAACCAGAGTAAAAGAAGCGGAGAGGGAATTTGGTGGTTGAATTAATCAGAGGAAAAGAAGAGGTGAGTCAATTTGGGGTTGAATTAACCAGAGGAAAAGAAGAGGTAAGGGAATTTCGGGGTTGAATTAATCAGAGAAAAAGAAGAGGTGAGGGAATCTGGGTGTTGAATTAATCAGAGTAAAAGAAGAGGTGAAGGAATCTGCAGATTGTATTAATCACAGGCGAGGAAATTTGTGGGTTGAAATAACCAGAGTAAAAGAAGAGGTGAAGGAATCTGCAGATTGTATTAATCACAGGCGAGGAAATTTGGTGGGTTGAATTAACCAGAGTAAAAGAAGAGGTAAGGGAATCTGGGGGTTGAATTAATCATAGTAAAAAAGAGCAGAGAGGGAATTTGGGGGATGAATTATTTAGAGTAAAAGAAGTGGTGAGGGAATTTTGGGGTTGAATTAACCACAGCAAAAGAAGAGGCGAGGGAGTCTGGGGGTTGAATTAATCAGAGTAAAGGAAGAGGTGAGGGAATTTGTGGGTTGAATTAAGCAGGAAATGAGGTGATGTGGAATCCGGGGGTTGAATTAATCATAGTAAATGAAGAGGTGAGGGAATTTGGGGTTGAATTAATCCGAGTAAAAGATGAGATGAGAGAATTTGGGGGGTGAATCAACCAGGGTAAAGGAAGTGGTGAGGAATTTGGGGGTTGAATTAATCCTAGTAAAAAAAAAGAGGTGAGGGAATGTAGGGGGTTGAATTAATCAGAGTAAAAGAAGAGGCGAAGGAATTTGGGTGTGAATTAACAAGAGGAAGAGGTGAAGTAATCTGGGGTTGAATTAATCAGAGTAAAAGAAGAAGGTGATGGAATTTGGGGGTTGAATTAACCTGAGGAAGAGGTGAGGTAATCAGGGGGTTGAATTAATCAGAGTAAAAGAAGAGGCGAAGGAATTTGGGGTTGAATTAACCAGAAAGAGGTGAGGGAATCTGGGGGTTGGATTAATCAGAGTAAAAGAAGTGCTGAGGGAATTTGGCAGTTGAATTAATCAGAGTAAAGAATAGTCAAGGGAATTTGGGGGTTGAACTAACCAGGGGAAGAGGTGAGGGAATCTGAGGGCTGAGTTAACCAGAGTAAAAGAAGAGGTGAGAGAATTTGGGGGTTGAATTTATCTGAGTAAAAGAAGAGGTGAAGGAATCTGGTGGTTGAATTAACCTGAGTAAAAGAAGCAGTGAGGGAATTTGGTGTTGAATTAATCCCAGTAAAAGAAGAGGTGAGGGAATTTCGGGGATTGAATTAACCAGAGGAAGAGGTGTGGGAATCTGGGGGTTGAATTAATCAGAGTGAAAGAAGAAGTGAGGCAGTTTGGGGGTTGAATTAACCAGAGGAAGAGGTGAGGAATTTGGGGTTGAATTAATCCGAGTAAAAGAAGAGGTGAGGGCATCTGAGGGTTGAATTAATCAGAGTAATAAGAAGAGCTGAGGGCATCTGAGGGTTGAATTAATCAGAGTAAAAGAAGAGCTGAGGGAATCTGGGGGTTGAATTAATCATAGAAAAAGAGATGTGAGGGAATTTAGGGGTTGAATTAACCAGAAAAAGAGAAGAGGGAATCTGGGAGTTGAATTAATCAGAGTAAAAGAAGAGGTGAGGGAATTTGGGGGCTGAATTAACCAGAGGAAGAGGTGAGGGAATCTGTTAGTTGAATTAATCAGAATGAAAGAAGAGGTGAGGAAATTTGGGGGTTGAATTAACCTGAGTAAAAGAAGAGGTGAGGGAATTTGGGGGTTGAATTAATCAGAATGAAAGAAGAGGTGAGGAAATTTGGGGGTTGAATTAACCTGAGTAAAAGAAGAGGTGAGGGAATTTGGGGGTTGAATTAATCAGATTAAAAGAAGAGGTGAGAGAATTTGGGGGTTGAATTATTCATGGTAAAGGTCGAGGTGAGGGAATCTGGAGGTTGGCGAGAGTAAAGGAATACCCTTACCTGTTTTGAATGAAAAGATTCCGAATCTTCTCCATGAAACAGTGTAAAAGGAGAGAGAGAGAGAAAAAGTCAACCCCGGGTTGCTGCCTTGATCGATAGCCTTCCTTTCTATAAGAAACCCATCTTTGATTTGAGCAGGCTCGTCGTCCAAAAACACCTCGAAATTTTTACTTATTCTTGGCTCTCTCTCTCTCTCTCTCTCTCTCTCTCTCTCTCTCTCTCTCTCTCTCTCTCTCTCTCTCTCTCTCTCTCTCTCTCTCTCTCTCTCTCTCCCCCCTTATTTTCGACTTTTTCTACGTCTTCATTAATCACGAAAAGTTTTTGCTGTTATTCATATCCTAACCAAGTTTTCTTCTCTCTCTCTCTCTCTCTCTCTCTCTCTCTCTCTCTCTCTCTCTCTCTCTCTCTCTCTCTCTCTCTCTGTCCTAAGCGTTTCTTCTGTTTATGCCATCTCCCTTCTTCATCACTATCATCCATTTTCTCCAATTACACTTTCACCGGCGCTTTCCTTTTCTTTCTTCGACCTTCCTCTCGTCTTCACGTTCGCTGCAAAGCAAGTAAAAAAATATCTTTATGGGCTATATATTTCCCCTTAAGCAAGTAATAAATACTTCGTTACACATATTCATTTATTTTCCTGGACAGCAAAATCTTAAAAATGTTGCTGTCTTTCCCACTCCATTCTATATTTCTTCATTTATTAGAGTGTTCGTTCATTAGATTATTTGCAATGTCCACTTCATGATTTCTATATTAATCTGGTTAATTGCTTGCCCACAATTCTCTCTCTCTCTCTCTCTCTCTCTCTCTTTCTCTGTCTGTCTGTCTGTCTCTCTCTCTCTCTCTCTCTCTCTCTCTCTCTCTCTCTCTCTCTCTCTCTCTGTCCTGTTGAGCCGTAAGCGTTTCTTCTGTGTTTATATCATCTCCCTTCTCCATCACTATCATCCATTTTCTCCAATTACACTTTCACTTGCGCTTTCCTTTTCTTTCTTCGACCTTCCTCTCGTCTTCACGTTCGCTGCAAAGCAAGTAACAAAGATATGATCTCTATGCAAGTAATGAATATTTCGTTACACATATTCATTTATTTTCCCGGACAGAAAATTCTTAAAAATATTGCTGTCTTTCACATTTCATTCCATACTCGTATTTCTTCATTTATTTGAGTGTTCGCTCATTAGATTATTTTGCAATGTCCACTTCACGATTTCTATATTAATCTGGTTAATTGCCTGCCCACACTTTCTCTCTCTCTCTCTCTCTCTCTCTTCTCTCTCTCTCTCTCTCTCTCTCTCTCTCTCTCTCTCTCTCATACTTTTCCCCGTTTCTGTCTACGTTGTCCAGAAATAGGCAAACCAATCGCCAATTCTCCCCCTCCTCATTTATTATTCAAATGCCTTACAATAATTACTCATTCGGTGAGCAATTTCTTTCAGGTCTCCCTCGCCTGATGCCTCTCTCTCCCTCTCTGTGTTATTCCTTCGTCCTACTCAAAGGCTAAACTTCCTATCTTTCTATCACCCTCATTCCCCCTTGATATCATCCCTTGCCATCTATTTCTCTTTCTCTGCACCTTTCCCTTCCTCCTGACCTCATTTATTTTTCCAAAATTTCAGAGATACATTTCACCCGGCGATATATTTCTCACAGGAGGAGAAAATGGGTCAAATTTCCTCATTCATTTGTTCTTGTTTATTTCCTCTCTCTCTTCTCTGTCCGTTCTTCTGTGAGCGTTCGCACCATTAATTAATTGACACTTTATCCGGCTTTCCATTCACCTTTCCTCTCTCGCTTTTAGATTAATCCGGATGCATGTCAGATAATACACTCTCTCTCTCTCTCTCTCTCTCTCTCTCTCTCTCTCTATATATATATATATATATATATATATATATATATATATATATATATATATATATATATATATATATATATATATAAATTTCTGACTCACGTCGGGATCGAACCCAGGTCTCTCAGGTGGAAAGCAAGGGCGTTATCCACTGGGCCACACAAGTCTAAAAGAAGTTGGAACCTGAGAGCAACTGCACCCAAGGAATTACCTGGGCAAGCTAACTGCTTGCATACCAGCGAGTTTTCCCCAACTTCCCGACTCAGCAATGACCCAATAGACAACATTTCATTCGAATTATCCTTTCTGAGTGAATAAGATAGAAATCATCAACACACAATCACGTGTGGAACAGAAATAAATTTCTGACTCACGTCGGGATCGAACCCAGGTCTCTCAGGTGGAAAGCAAGGGCGTTATCCACTGGGCCACACAAGTCTAAAAGAAGTTGGAACCTGAGAGCAACTGCACCCAAGGAATTACCTGGGCAAGCTAACTGCTTGCATACCAGCGAGTTTTCCCCAACTTCCCGACTCAGCAATGACCCAATAGACAACATTTCATTCGAATTATCCCTTCTGAGTGAATAAGATAGAAATCATCAACACACAATCACGTGTGGAACAGAAATAAATTTCTGACTCACGTCGGGATCGAACCCAGGTCTCTCAGGGGGAAAGCAAGGGCGTTATCCACTGGGCCACACAAGTCTAAAAGAAGTTGGAACCTGAGAGCAACTGCACCCAAGGAATTACCTGGGCAAGCTAACTGCTTGCATACCAGCTGAGTCGGGAAGTTGGGGAAAACTCGCTGGTATGCAAGCAGTTAGCTTGCCCAGGTAATTCCTTGGGTGCAGTTGCTCTCAGGTTCCAACTTCTTTTAGACTTGTGTGGCGCAGTGGATAACGCCCTTGCTTTCCACCTGAGAGACCTGGTATTAAGATCTCGCCTCTCGAGATCTACAGGTTCTTTAAAATAAACAAGCAATTGGGCTGTAATGACTGACGAGAGGTGACAAACAAAGGAGGGAGGAGCAGAACAAAACGAAAAAGTTACCTTAAAATTAATTTATTTACAGTAAGCTATGTACATATTTACAGTCGAGTCAGGTTCAGTTTAATTTAAAATAAAACAATGAAATGAACATTACCACAAATGAATTAAACTCTTAGCAGCAGCAATAATCAAAATAAAAAAGTAAAAAAAAGGCAGTGAACATTTAACACAGACATTCCTTAAAGAAAGCCAAGTAAGAATAAGTTTAAGTTTAAGTTAAGTTTACATTATTCGCAATATTATTACAACCATTAAGGACCTCATTACAATACACAAATTTACGCGCATTTTAAACAGTGAAACTTATTAACATAAAAATCATAAACATACAAAATCATAAATATTAACAGGCAGCAAAGCAATAAATATCAGTAGACGAACTCAATAGAGCCGTCGAAACAGCCCCAAGCTGCTTAACAGGAACACTGCAGGACAACTCCGACAGAGTCGACACGACAACCATCTCGTCCTCAAGCACAGTGCTGACGTCCTCCTCCAGTACCGACGACCACGACAGAGCCGACACGGCAACCATCTCGTCCTCCAAGAAACGTACTGACGTCCTCCTCCATCTACGACGACCATGACAGAGCCGACACGGCAACCATCTCGTCCTCCAAGAAACGTACTGACGTCCTCCTCCATCTACGACGACCATGACAGAGCCGACACGGCAACCATCTCGTCCTCCAAGAAACGTACTGACGTCCTCCTCGATCACGACGACCATGACAGAGCCGACACGGCAACCATCTCGTCCTCAAGAAACTCTCCGCTGCTCTGCTCTGCTGCCAGGACCTGACTCGCAGGTACGGATACCTGCTGCTGCTACTCCAGCTGGCTTGCTGCTACCCTCAACCTGACTCGTTGCTGCTACGAACCTGACTTGTTGCTGTTACGAACCTGACTGACGAAGTCTGACGCCATCCATCAGACGTCAACTCGCCAGTAATTAAAAACAAACAAAAACAAAGGAGGCAACAATCCACTAAGGGAACAATCGACAAACGATTGTTCCTAACACCTGGGTTCGATCCCGACGTGAGTCAGAAATTTATTTCTGTTCCACACGTGATTGTGTGTTGATGATTTCTATCTTATTCACTCAGAAGGGATAATTCGAATGAAATGTTGTCTATTGGGTCATTGCTGAGTCGGGAAGTTGGGGAAAACTCGCTGGTATGCAAGCAGTTAGCTTGCCCAGGTAATTCCTTGGGTGCAGTTGCTCTCAGGTTCCAACTTCTTTTAGACTTGTGTGGCCCAGTGGATAACGCCCTTGCTTTCCACCTGAGAGACCTGGGTTCGATCCCGACGTGAGTCAGAAATTTATTTCTGTTCCACACGTGATTGTGTGTTGATGATTTCTATCTTATTCACTCAGAAGGGATAATTCGAATGAAATGTTGTCTATTGGGTCATTGCTGAGTCGGGAAGTTGGGGAAAACTCGCTGGTATGCAAGCAGTTAGCTTGCCCAGGTAATTCCTTGGGTGCAGTTGCTCTCAGGTTCCAACTTCTTTTAGACTTGTGTGGCCCAGTGGATAACGCCCTTGCTTTCCACCTGAGAGACCTGGGTTCGATCCCGACGTGAGTCAGAAATTTATTTCTGTTCCACACGTGATTGTGTGTTGATGATTTCTATCTTATTCACTCAGAAGGGATAATTCGAATGAAATGTTGTCTATTGGGTCATTGCTGAGTCGGGAAGTTGGGGAAAACTCGCTGGTATGCAAGCAGTTAGCTTGCCCAGGTAATTCCTTGGGTGCAGTTGCTCTCAGGTTCCAACTTCTTTTAGACTTGTGTGGCCCAGTGGATAACGCCCTTGCTTTCCACCTGAGAGACCTGGGTTCGATCCCGACGTGAGTCAGAAATTTATTTCTGTTCCACACGTGATTGTGTGTTGATGATTTATATATATATATATATATATATATATATATATATATATATATATATATATATATATATATATATATATATACACAATATATATATATATATATATATATATATATATATATATATATATATATATATATATATATATATATATACGTATGAATGTATGTAATATATTATACGCACACACACATATATATAGATATGTGTGTGTGTGTGTATAAAGATAGGACTGCATTTAAGTGTATTTATTACACTTTCTCTCTTAAGGCAAGGGTTAAAATCTATGAAGCTCGCAACCTCATCCTTCGTAAATCCATCTGAGGTGAATATAACATTCTCGCTTTCTGAAACAGTTCTCTCACAGAGGGGAAAATAATATATTCAATATGACCAGAGGCCTCAGTGGACCGCATGCCTCCGCCAAACTGCATAAGATGGTTTCCATTACAACAAATCTTCAGTTATTTTTAATAACAAAGACTTGGTCACCTTCTTGGAGTCCTCAAATAATAGTGTTCGCATTGCTTCAACGAAATCCGTTCAGACGTTCTCGAGATATTCCGGCAAAGCACAAACAGACGGGCACTTACAGCGCATGCTCAGAGGCTGGTGAGGGCACTGCCTCCTCCCGATGGTACTTGGAGGAGGTAAAACTCTTCAGGAGTGATTTACTTGTTTCTGAAGCTAAAAGTAAACCAGCTGATTATAGATTGTAATATTTCCATGATCTGAATCTATGGATTATTTTGCCTTTCCTGTAATTTCCTTATTGAGAGGATTAAAAGGTCTGCTGGTTCCACAGCCTAAAAAATTTTATCGTTTTACGTTTTCTAAGTGTTATCAACACTCCTTTTCCTCTCTATTTGTAGAATTGGTTCTTCTGTCCTAAGCCAGGCTTGGTAGTAGAGTCTCTCCTCCCGTCGGCCTTTGCAAAAAAGGAAGGGCGTATTTGCAATCTTTCTTCCATCATACTTCCCATTGCTTAACGTCGTCATATTCAGACGAAGAGACGCCGCAGCGCCCCTGAAATATGAGGACAGAAGTATGGAGAGGTAAAATTCGGATTTTTATTTATTTCTACTTTTTTTTCGTCACTTTTTCTGACTTCATTTGTTTCCCATCGCTTCCCGGTCTCCCTTTCAATTTGCAGATCTCGAATTTCTATTCTTTCAGTCGGCAGTCAATTGAATTGGCTGCGTTCTTCCTCGCCACGGATGGTATTTCCTTCACTCTTGTATGTATATATATATATATATATATATATATATATATATATATATATATATATATATATATATATATATATATATATATATATTATATATATATATATATATATATATATATATATATATATATATATATATATATATATATACATACACATACATATATATGCACAGGAGTGAAGGAAATACCATCCGAGGTTGTGAAGGAATACGTTTGCAAAATCCTCTCTCCTACTCCTGTTATCCTTCTCTGCGACTTGAATGAATTACAATGTCAGGGGGGAAATTGCAGCGCGTATTTTATTATTTATATTGCATCTAACCACTTAAACATAGAGTATGGCATTGTTGATAGTACAGTTATGTAGGTTGTTCAAGATTCTAGAGACTGAGTAAGTGTTGCATAATTTTCGATAGATTTAGACGACAGTGATAAAGAGTTTTTTTTGCAAGATAGCTTCGAATAAGTGTTAAGTTGGTCTAAACCAGTTGTTTTAATGTTTGTTTGGTATCGTTATCCCCCCGGGCCAGTGGTGTGATAGACCATCATTACCCATACCCCATTCCTCTTCAGTTATGTGAGTTAATAATATAAAGGAAAAAGGAATATTGGAATGCTTAATGTCTGATGCATTTTATATGTAAAAAATAATACAGACGTAAATAGGTTCTAATTTTTTATATATATATATATTTATTTATTTATTATTATTTACAAACATACTGAATTTTACTCCAAAGAACTGTTACTTTTAGAAAGTGCCTCGTTTACCCCAGTTTGAGAGCCACTGATCTAAACTATCCTGTTGTAAATATCTCATTTTTAATTCTTGTTCAACTGATATTACATGTACATAACTTGTCCAGGAATCCAGACAGTAAACTACGTGCAATTTTCCGTATATTTATATGAGATTCCCGAGGGCTAAGCAGGTAAACCTTTCCACGGCGGAAAGAATGCAATGCATTGGTGGAAGGTCTATATTTGGTGGTTACTGAAGACCTGTGTGTGTCTGTCTGTCTGTCCTTAGCCATCCAAAGTAAAAAAAAAATTATATATACTCCTCCTGGCCAGGCATCGCTCCATTTAAGGGGTGTAATTTCTCCGGACGAGTTTTGTTGAATATATTTTATTCCCAAAACATGGTTATTAGGTTTACATACCAGACAGACACATTACTTCACATATCCAAGAATCCTCCACTAAAATAAATGAGAGCAGATCTCTGATGTTAAAAAAAAAAAAAAAAGTAAATCCACTGAATGCATAACACCTGCTTCTGCCAAGATGTAATGCGAGCAGTGTTCTGACGTCAGCCAAATTGTATTGTGTGCTGATCTGTGTGTGTACGAATGAATACTTATAATATTAGCTTTTGAAGTTTAATTGTTAATTGCAAACGGTAAGGCGTGCATTGGCTTCTACCAAAAAAGCAATGAATGCAGATCTGACTTCTATCAAAATGCAGCTAGTGCAGGTCTGCTTGTACATTACGCAATGAATTCCATTCGTTGCGTATTGTACAAGCATGATGTTTCCAGAGAATTCCATTCACTGGATACATCATGGAAGCGGCTCAGATACCAAAATGAGTAATCACATCGACGTCGAAGGATTAGCTGCTGAGTTTTACTCTGATCCCTACTGTATGTAAGTTCAAGTTTCTACATTTCATCGAAATATGGGCCTCGAAGCTCTCTGGCTGACGTGGTACCCGGACCACGACTCCCAAAGGAAATTTTTCGGGAATTCAGCTGCACCTAAAAAGATTATTTTATTCAATAAACACGAATGAATGAATGAATGATTTTGAGTTATCTAGCATCGTGACAACTGGGTCACTGATGCCGATATCAATTAAATGAACAACATGGCTACTATAAAAACAATAAACAGATGAAAAAAAATTACTGAAATATTATATTTTTAGGAGACGACCAGGGAAATTACTGATTAAATGAGAACTGAATATGGTAAGAAAGTACCTCATTCATTCATAACCGAACCCGAATCGAGTTTCATAACTACCACCGACTAAACGGCGGAAAGTTAAGCACATGTCATACATGAAACAGGAAACGTACTTCATGCACAAATTTCATACCTTAATAACTGAACAACAAAATGTTCAACAAACGTTCTGTCCATCCGATGCTGAATATTTGACAAGATCAGCTGTATTATTCATGCATTTGTTGTTGAGTTCGTGAATGATGTCCATGATTATTTTTTACAATTCATTATACGTTCAGTGACAAATCAAATAAACTTTATTTTCAGTATTTTGGGGGAATGAATGCTAAGTTGTTGTGCTTTGGAGATCATTCTGCGCCAGTAATTGCAGGATACCTTAGATGTTACTGTTTCTGTCACATAAATAAATACGTTTTCAACTCAAATCTTATCAAGTCGTTTGAGGTAGGGAAGTTGTATTTACAGTTCAACAGCACTAACCACAATGACGTTCATTTTCCCTTACACTTTTAGAAGGATGAGCAAGATTACAAGAATATGAGAAGGGAAAAAGAGGAAATATAATAAAAAAAAGGAGACAAATTGAGCTAAGTCTTCATGGAGAATAAGTTCTTCCACAGGGAATGCATTGCCAAAAGATTAACGAGCAAATGGATCACAGAATAAAACATATAAATGGAGAGATGCTTGTCTGATGAAAATTTAGTCCTGGATCATTTGAGTGAGAACTTCTAGGTTATGTTTAATGCGGAAGATAGAAGAGGCTGAGCTGAATGATGCGAGAGTGGAAGGGGCTGGAGAGGGTTTTTGAAAGTTTCTGAAAGTTGTTGTTTAGGATGCTAGGAGTGCGGTTGACAAGTTGAAAGAATGGAAAACTACAAGGAGTTGGTAGTTCTTCTTTGGAGGGGGTGGCTAGAGCTCTCGGTTAGCACGCTGTTGGCCCAGCGTTCGAGTCTCCGTCCGGCCAGTGAAGAATTAGAGAAATTTATTTCTGGTGATAGAAATTAATTTCTCATAATGTGGTTCGGATTCCACAATAAGCTGTAGGTCCCGTTGCTAGGTAACCAATTGGCTCTTAGCCACGTAAAAAAAGTCTAATCCTTGGGGCCAGCCCTAGGAGAGCTGTTACTCAGCTCAGTGGTCTGGTTAAACTAAGATATACTTAACTTAACAAGGAGTTGATGAGGTTACAGCACATTCTTTGGAAGTTTGAATTTCAAGTCAATGGCCCTTGTGGGCTTTTTCCATATGAATAGCGTTCATCATCTGAATAATAATAATAATAATAATAATATTAATAATAATAATAATAACAAGTGTGAAATTGGGATTGAATGGATGGCAGTGGTATGTCTAGTTAAAAGAACGGTTCCAGAGGAGTGGACGAGAGGAATTATTGTTACTTTGTATAAGGGTAAAGACGATATAGGATAATGAAAGAATTATCAGGGCATAGCATTGCCTAGTGTACCAGGGAAGTTGCATGCAAGAACTTCGATTGGAAAGATACGACAGATGACGAAAGTACTGCCAGGGGTACGAAATAAAATTCGCTTCAGAGTTTCGATTATGAAATCCGTGATTTCTTGTGATTTTGTTGGTTACATTCTTTACAATTTATCCTGAAAACCTTGAAAGCTTCGTAAGAAATCGCCTTGAAGGTAAGCATGTTTTTTTAAGACAGCTCGTATGTGTCTACTGGTTGAAGGTACGATATATATATATATATATATATATATATATATATATATATATATATATATATATATATATATATATATATATATATATATATTTTTTTTTTTTTTTTTTTTTTTTTCCAGCTATAAACTTTTAAGATAATGTTGAGTATATTCGTTGACCAAGCGGTTAAAAAGAGAATATGAAATGATTCTGGAGTAAAAGATGCTGTGTGTTTAAGATGAGCTGCCTAACTAAGACTGACGCAGTGTCAGTCAGGTGTTACGGTGAATGTCGACCGTATTTTGTTACCTGGACGCCACTCAATTTTTTTTTTCTTTTTTCGTAACATGTTGAGAGTGACACACAAATACAGTTACAGCAGCGCTGGACTCTGTCCGCCCATTGTGGCCTCATGAAACTGTCCCTCCATTTATTCCCCGTCAATATATGATGCTTTTACTTCCGGTTTTGGTTCCCTTCGAATGGAATGGAATGGGATATAGAGTTTAGGCCAAAGGCCAAGCACTGGGACCTATGAGGTCATTCAGCTCAGGATAGGAAGCTGAGGGTAGGTAGGTCTGAAAGGTGTAACAGTAGGAAAACCTCGCAGTTGCACTGTGAAATAATTGTTAGGAGAGGGTGGATAGCAAGATGGAAGAAAGATGAGATGGAAAGAGGTAGAGTAAAAGGAATGAAAGGGGTTGCAGCTAGGGGCTCCGAAGGCACTCTGCAAAGAACCTTTAGCAGTGCCTAAAGTGCACCCCGTGAGGCGCACTGACGGCACTACACATTTCAGCATGAGTGCTGAAAGCCATATTTGACTTTGCCCCTCGCCCCTTCCTGTATTTGTGAATTGTAAGGTCTAAATAAAGTTCCGAAATGACGATGGGATGGGGTCAAAACATACACCGGCCTGATGATGACAGTAGCGTCAACTGCGCATATTTCGTTACAGTAAAAGGGGCGGCGATCTTGTGGGGAGAATATTACGTTACGACTAGTTCGCTACCCCACCCACCTCGACCCTACCCCTACCTTCACAAGGTGGAACATGAGTCAAGCCTAGATCACTCGGTGGCCCTTTCTTCCCTGCCCTGAACCTTCTTGGACTTGACAATAATCAACGTGTTTCGGTTTCGCGTCAGTTGATTGGGTAAAAAAAAAAATACGGTATTTTATTTTTAAATATTATTTGATATTGGAGTTTTCATGCTGTGATCTTGGGTCTCCTTAACATAATTAATACATGCTCATGTATGCTCATATCTATTGCAAACTTACTGTTACCAAGATATTTACCGTCTTTTGTTTATGTTTTACCATTCATTCTCTTCTTTCTGTATTTCCCTTTACTTCCTCTTGCTTCTGAACACCACATTCTTGGGAAGCTTGAATTTCAAGTCAGTGGCCCTTGTGGGCTTGTTCCACATGGATAGGTTTCATCTGCTGAATAATAATAATAATAATAATAATAATAATAATAATAATTACAGTGGGGGCTGGTACTGAATGCGGCACCCGCGGAGTGGTTCTGGTATTGAGGTAAAACTACAGGGAAAGCAATGAACGTCCGAAACGTTCAGACCACGCGTTAAAACAGGATTATATTTTCAAGTCCAAAATGTGATGACGGTGTGAAGTAGCATTTTACCAAAAATACGACTGGGCTCTTTTTCGACGTAAGGCATTTGAATTTTGCTGCTGGCGATACATGAAAAGACGTACGGCATTTGAATTGCTGTTGGTGGTACATGACAACATGAAGAAGGCCTTGCTCGGATTTAGCTTACCTTGAATATTTTCTTTCGGCATTCAGGAGAGTTAATTATCATAATTATCTAAACTATACTTATCATCTTTATTAATTAACACTTCAGTTCCTGTAAAGCTGATTCTCCTAACCACGAAATGACCCACCAGTTTTACAGATGCCATCAAAGAAAGCACTTAAAGAGAGCGAACTCTCAACGGAGAAATTCAAATGTGGGGAACAAAGAAAACGGGATTATCTGTCTTCAGCGTCCATGGACGTATGCGAGTCGATCGACGGCAATGTTTGTTTACCTGTGCCAACTGACGAAGCCCGCAACGCCGATCAAATCATTTACGTACTAACGTTCTAAAAGTGAAAGGTGGTTCGGTATTTTCTTAGTGTTAAGCGATTGTACTGTGCAAGTGTTGTGAGGTGCGACTGCCTTTGATTTGGCGAAGTAAGTAATTTTTTACGTGGGTCAGTGTTTTATTGGCATGGGACATAATGGAAACAGGACTGAATATTCTTTTTAGATGAGCAACGCGAGAATGGCTATTCTGTAACCAACATTTATACATTTAGCTTTCAGCTTGATAAACGTTATAGGGGAGTGCACGCGAAGGCTAGAACATTATTCTTGTGACGTAAAGGTTACGTTGTGTTGTCAATTAGTTGGGTTCATTGTAGTTGAAAGCACCTTTATTACTGACTTATCATTATCGTTTTATTACGCAACAGCTCTGAAAATCCATAGCTTTTAATGCGTTATTGTTATACAGCTTTCTTGATACAGGATGCCAAATTATGGGTTTTAGAAAAAAAATCCTACATCTCTTAAGTTTTAATAGCTCAAGTTTTAGGTTAATTGTTTATAGAGAGATATTGGGCGAAATTTTATACGGAACTTCATTTGGTAATTCTAAGCCGGCTGTCCGCGGTGAGCTAGACTGTGGCAATTGGCGCTTTTCTATGTTATTTTACTTGCTTTACAAGAATTTAAAGTCATTTTTTGTCGGCCGGCTGTAAATATACCGTAATTGACCTTTGAAGACTACACGACTTAAGTACCTAACGCGGGGTAGGTCTAAGCCGGCATTCCGCGACAAGCCCCCCCACCTCCCCTCCATAACTAATACGGCAAAATTGTAACCAGTAAACACCTCTAGGGTACGTTAGGTTGGTATTTTTAGGGGGGTTTACTGGTTACAATTTTGCCGTATTAGCTATGGAGGTGGGGGGGCTTGCCGCGGAATGCCGGCTTAGACCTACCCCACGTTAGGTAATACAAGTCGTGTAGTCTTCAAAGGTCAATGACAGCTTAGTTACAGCCGGCCGACAAAATATTACTTTAGCTTAGTTACAGCCGGCCGACAAAATATTACTTTAAATTCCTCTAAAGGAAGTAAAATAACATAGGAAAACGTCAATTGCCATAGTCTAGCTCACCGCGGACAGCCGGCTTAGAATTACCCTTCATTTAAAGCGAGAACACAGAACTTGCAAGTAACTGAGCTCTCGAATTAAAAAAAAAAGGATGTTTGTAATTTGGTCTTTGGGGTAACGCCAATGTCAAGCATACTGTACACTCGCAAACTTAAGGTTAAAGTTAGGATTTAACTACCGTGGAGTTGTTAGGTCAATAAGACATTATTGTACACTAGGCAGTATATTTGTTGTAGCTTGGAATGATTAAGGTTGATAGCCTATAATAATTTATAACATCGAGAAAGACGAAAATTGTAATAATGCATGATTTAATAGAATGATAGTATGTGTGTGTGGCATTCATCAGGTAATATAATCTGAGCTGAAAACTTAATTTTCCTTCACACTTATATTCTACGGTTTTTTGGGGGAACTCTCCACTGGCCATGCCTTTGTCCATCAACAGTATATACAGTATATAATTTTTTTTCATTTGTTTTATTAAAGTTTCCTTAACATAGTTTTAATAGCTCCTAACTGTTGTCATAGGTTACAACCGAATTGAAATGTCTTTCATTTCATGCGAATGTTTTTGCATATACACTTAGCTCTTTGGACAGCATATTGGGTGCTACTTTGGCTTGCTATCTGCGCGTCACCTGCTCCGAGGTGCTCGTTCTAAACACGGCGGAAGCTCCTTGGGACGCCGTGTTTAGTACTAGCCCCACGGGGATCAAAATATTGTGTGGTCGACAGATTATTATATTATTAATAAACGATATCTTCGTGCGGCCATCTACTTAATTTACCGTACGGTATTTAGTACTAGCACCTCGGAGTAGTGACGCTCAGATAAGCGAAAGTAGCACTATCGAATAATTTGGGTGTCGAGTTCATAAAATCACACTTTCCAATAACATTATCATTGCTGCATCTGGGCTCAATTGATCAATGTTTGCGTGGCTACGTTTGGTACTTTGTTACTTTGCAATAGATTTTATCGACGTTTTCCGCTTTGCTGTGCATCAAAACCGTTCTATTCAAAGCTCCTTTGTCAATATGACTCATATGGTGTTATTTGTTCGTTGTTATACAAGCCTCTTAACTTCCGTAGGTTATTTGGTAGACAATCCCAGGGCATTAACCCGCTATGTACCCAACCATGGCGGAAGCTCCTTGTGACGCCGTGTTAAGTACTAGCTCCTCGGGGATCAAAGTATTATATACACCCATTTCTATTATTATTGATATAATTTGTGGACCACACACTATAGAAATGAGTGTATACAGGGTGTAACACGAGTTTATGCAAATATCTTGGGAAATGAAAGAAAAAGTCATTCTGAGTAGAAAATGTTCTATAAACATATGCATTTTAATCACTAGCGGATCCCGGGGGAGGGGGACCTGGGTACGTGCCCCCCCATGAAAAATGATGACAAAATAATGATAATGAAGATTTAGAAAATAATAACACAAATGAGAAATATAAAAATGGGGAAAAAAATAAAAATTCTGTTATAGGAGTGTTATATATACTGTATATATATATATATATATATATATATATATATATATATATATGTATATATATAACGTGTTTATATATAAATTGAAAGTGGTGACCCCATAAAATTTTTCTGAATCTGCTAGTGATTTTAATGATAATGGTTATTTTAAAAATTCACCTCATTGACAAACAAAGCCTTAAAATGCATATGTTCATAGAAAACATTTTCTCCTCAGAATTACTTTTTCTTTCATTTCCCAAAATATTTGCATAAACTCGTGTTACACCCTGTATACGCCCATTCCTGTAGTGTGTGGTCGACAGATTATATTAATAACAGAATTGGGTGTATATAATAATACTTTGATCTCCAAGGGGCTAGTACTAAACACGGCGCCACAAGGAGCTTCCGCCATGGGTGGGCACATACCGGGTTAATATCCAATCCCAGACAGTCAGGTCTTGCGCTGCATAATCAAGTTGTACTTACACTTCAGTTCATTTTTTAAAAAAGAACATTATTAGGGCAGCGATGTACGATTTTCAATATATGGTCTGTAATTCACGCCATGACGGTGCTTTTCCTTTGATATACCAGGTTTCTTGATTTTTTTTTTATACCACTTCACTCTTTTCTTTTAGATCAGACCTCCAGGTAGAACCATAAATCACCTGCAAAGTATTCTGTAAGAATTTGTAAATTAGTTTTTTTTTTTTTTTTCAGGTTTATTTAATTTTTGTGTTCAGCCTGATAAATAGTTAAATTTCACTAAAGTTTTCACTGCTTGAGATGGAATTTGAGTAGTTCACCATCTGGAGGTACCGTGTGGTATGAACGTTTTTCTGAGAGCAGAATTGCCCACTCTTTGTAAACTGAAGCCTTCTAGTGTGATCTGTCGTTTTGAGAAAGTGTTAACTCATATCCCTGATCTCACACAGTATTCATCCACATTTTGTTTCATATCATTTGTGATTTACAGTAAGTCGTGTATTTACGTTAACTTTCATTTTTTTTTTTTGAGCTTTGTACTTTATCAGTGATATGACCGTAAAGGCTAATTACTCGAGATGATCAGCTGAACATGCAGTTTTAAAGGCTTGGTTTTCGTTAGCCTTTTTAGACCTCTAGCAGCTTCAGTACAGGATTTAAGTAGGAATTTTGAGGGTAGCATGGTACAGCCTTTTTAGTCAGTGTTTGGTTTTAGGAATATATGTAAATTGTTTAATGTGACTGAGCGATTAGTGGGATTCGTACATTTCCGTGATGTTAGCATAGGCTAGACTCAGATTAGATTCACAGTCTTTGAGCTTAGCCTTAGCCTATTTTCATTCTATTTGAGTTTAGTTTCCCTAGATGAAGAAAATATTTATTGAGTATTTCACTATGTATGGCTAGGTTAGGCCTAAGTATAAGTTACTGTGTCAAGTACATGATGATGTTGATTAATTTTATTATAAAGCCTACAGGAGGTCTGACTGTTGTACATAGATGTTCACTTTTGTATAGGCCAACGTGGACTATTAATATATTCATGTATAAATAGGCTAGGTAGGCTAGCCCGTTTGGTTTGTTGATAGACTAAGCTAGGCTAGCATAGATTGTGTGGGTATTTGGTTGCCCTAGGCTGATGGCATTTTTTTGTAACTATGACAGAACGAAGGAGAAGGCTGTCAGGGTTAGGCCTACAATGACAAGCTATTGTGGAGCAGTTGCAATCAGAGGAATTAATTCTGAAAGTTTTTCAGGGAAGACAAGGCACATGAAGTCAGTATTTGGAATGGATTTGTGGTATGAATGAAGAGATTGACCAGTTTGATGAACTTGGGAAAATCAGAGAATATTTTTATGAAGTTAATGGTTAATTAGCTGTTCTTGAGAAGCTCGCGAATTCAAATGAACCAAATTAAACACGAATTAGTGCTGCTCAGTGATCTCAGCTAAAGTGTAGTAGGACTTTTGTCAGCCTCTGGATAGGTCAATGATAATTTTTTTACAATTGCATCCTCCTATAGATGCTCATGGAGAGTTTTCTAGCTCGAGTAACGCGTTTATTTAAGTTATGTGACAGTATATGCCTTTAGAGTAATTTTGCATCCCGTCTCAAGTGGAAATAATGGAAATGGCTGTAGCTCCAGTGAAGGATGGATTGCTTTCTTCACATTAGACAGATTCAGTAACCGTTACACAGAAAATGTCACGAAAGGTAATCGAAGATATTGTAAGGTTTTCGATGGTCATGGACACACTTTCATCTTGTTCAAAACTTGTAGCCATTTTATCTTTTAATATTGTAATGCTTTAAAGCTGTGTCTTCATTGTTCCAGTGACAAACATGACCCATAAAAGATCTCATAAAATGAATTAGCCCTGCTTTGTTTTCAAAGCATTTCCACACGTCTGCTTTGACCTGCCTTCCAAGGTGATGTTATCAATGTTTGCATCAATGGACAGCATGCTCTTAATGTTAAATGTTTGTTGGACACTGGCAGTCAGCGGAGTTAATAGTGTTGACTTATGCTTTAATGATGTTACTTTTCTTGAAGCCTGAGAAGGGAAGTCTGAGGAAACAGTTCTGACGGGAGGGATTCTGGATGGCAAGAAACTGACACGCTGCATTTTACTTAAGCGTGCATTTGAATTGTGATGGTGTTTTAGTATCAGGAGTTATGAATTGGCTACATGTGATCTTGAGAATGAAGGTCGCTTTGTTCAAGTTTTGATTATAGTATATATATTTTACAGTTCTTTCCTGATTTTTGTCTGTGCAGTGTATGACTGGATCAGAATGGGTTTTGCCTGAAAACATTATGCTGTTTGGAAATACGTATTTTATATCTCCATCAAATGGCACTTAATTACATAGAGGGTTTAGCCTACTGGAAAAGGGACATACTTTCAACTCGTCTTATCACTTTTGAACTTAAACTATGTAAGTCTTACTTTAGTTGTCTGGCTTCTTGGGATCCGTTGGTTGCTTCTCAACTTAATCTGGCAAAAACTGAAAAATTTAAGAAGGACATCAATGAAAGAACAATAGTTATTATCTTAATTTACCTTGGAAAGGGAAACTGGTTGCTCAAGTGCCATCCAGTTACAATGCTGCATTGTCTGTTTTGCAAAAAGTCGACAATTTAGAACAGAATGGACTATTAACTGACAGCCAGTAAGTTTTCCATGATGATGCAGAAGATGGAATCAGAGAGTCTTCGTAGAATCATAGATTTTTCAAATTTTCTTTTTTTTTAATAGTACATCTTCCAGTAGTTAAAGCTGAACCTCATGTCACAACCATGATGCTATGGCCAATGGTTTGATTGCTTAATTAAAACTGTTAATAAACCATTAATAAACCATTATGAATGAAGTTACCTTTGCAGGTATCAATCTTATGGCTGGTATAGTGAAGTTTTGCCTGCACTTTAGATCAAATGACATGGTAATGTTTTTGAGTATTTTCATGGCTTATCCTACGCGATTTCAAGTTCACGTGGCTGTTTAAACCTAAATGAACATTTTATATTTTGATTAAGAGGGTACTGAAAGCCATCGATAAAATATTTTTCGGTTTGGGCTGATGTTTTCTCATTTTATGCAGTACGTTCAGGGGAGTTCGTGTGAGATGCGCTGTAGGCATTACTTGAGGTTCTTTGCAAAGTCCATTCGGCCCCTAGCTATAACCCCTATCATCATTCCTCTCACTGCTTCTCCGTTCATATTCTCTTTCTTCCATCTTACTTTCCAGTCTCTCCTAACAATTGTTTCAACATTATTATCAGCGCTGAATGATTTCACGGGTCTAGCGTTTGGCCTTGGGCGTCAAGTTTATATTCCAATTCCAATTTCAATTTAGGGGAGTTGTCTTTAAATGACAGAGAGAGAGAGAGAGAGAGAGAGAGAGAGAGAGGGAGAGAGAGAGAGAGAGAGAGAGAGAATCAGATGCGGACACAGTGACCTACTTAATAAAATTTTACTAAGTTTATCACAATTATTAATTATCTCTTTTTTTTGTATTTTCAGAAGATCCACACCGTCCTGGTTTTGGTGAGTGTTAATTTATTATATTTTTGATGACTCATTTTTAATATAGTGTAGTTTACTGTTTGGTATTTTTGTGGCAGTTTTCTCTATGCGTGATTATTCTTGTACTTTCAATTCTTACAAAATCTTAGGTTTTCCTAGTGTAGTTTTTTTTTATTTTTCATTCCATGTGGCTAGTTCTGTCATTATTATTATTATTATTATTATTATTATTTATTATTATTATTATTATTATTATTATTATTATTATTATTATTATTATTATTATTATTATTATTATTATGAAACGCTTGGTTGAATTTAGCTGTTCTCACCGCTTTGCCAAGAATCGTCTCGAAGATATTAATAAATTCAGACATTCATTTTTTCATTTTTTTCTATCGCCGCTAGTCATAAAAACACTGGGCATTCAGAAAGACACCTGTAGAAAAATAAAAACTGTTTCTTCAAGACGTATATATTTGCCCATTCGTTTTTCATTTCATAGGTTGTCTTCAGAAGTTTAACTGAAGATGTCAGAAATCTGTTATTGTTCATCACTTTTCATTTTCATGAAGCAGGGGAATGGGGCCGCAGAAAACGTACTTGGAAGTCATTCAAAGCTGAAAAATCACTTAATCAATCAATCAGTCTCTCTCTCTCTCTCTCTCTCTCTCTCTCTCTCTCTATATATATATATATATATATATATCATAGAGGTTTTCTGAGAGAGAGAGAGAGAGAGAGAGAGAGAGAGAGAGAGAGATAAGGTCGTAGGATATCTCCCTACCTTCAACCTGTAAATCTGTTATACATATACAGATCCTACGCTGATGAGTCCAAAACTGACATTCAACTTTATTTGTTTTTTTTATTCCTCCTGTAGAAACGTCCTGAATATGTAAAAGGATTACCTTTTATCGCATCAGGGCAGTAGTCAAAAAAATAAGTTAGAAAAAATACCTGCGAAGTGCTATTTCGCTTTTTTAAGGGGAAAGGAAAAATATTTTGTTTTGCTCTCAACACCTCAGTAGATCTGGAAATAAAGAATTCCGCTTCTAGAATTTTTTATTTATTTATTTATGTATTTTCTTCTTTTTTTTAATCTTATTTTTGGTAGGGATTTCGGCGTGTCTTGTT
>JANJGK010000011.1:9890019-9902417 GCA_039081455.1 Macrobrachium rosenbergii | reverse complement strand
CCGAAAACATTAAATAAAAGAGGAACTAATAAGAATTAAAAATAACATAAACTGGACGAAGTAAGCAAGCCGACGCACATATAAAGAAAGCAAGCAGACACACATACAAAGAAAGTAAACGCACACACACAAAGGAAGAAAGCGAACACACCTACATACACACACATAAAGAAAGAAAATACACACGCACACAAGAAAGAAAGCACACACAACGAAAGAAAATAAATACACACACAAACACACACAAAGAAAGAAAGCACACCACACACACACACACAGAAAATAACACGCACACACGCGCGCGCACACACGCGCGCGCACACACACACACACACAAAGAAAGCAAGCAATACCTTAGTAGGCCTTATGTGTCATCATTACAGCCTCCCCCATAACCCACCTGTCTCTTGGGAGAGAGAGAGAGAGAGAGAGAGAGAGAGAGAGAGAGAGAGAGAGAGAGAGAGAGAGAGAGAGAGAGAGAGAGCTGGCTGCACTTCTCACAAACGCCCCGGCGGCGTCAAGAAGAAGGCACAGATCATCTTACAGAGATAATAGGTTGATCTCCGTGGGACGAACGGGGGAGGTGATGCTGATGATGCTTTTGCGCTCTCGGATGTTTTTCTGTTCCCCTTTTACTACCTTCCCTGTCTCCTGTTCATTGTGGAATGTTCCCATGAGAATGGAGAGAGAGAGAGAGAGAGAGAGAGAGAGAGAGAGAGAGAGAGAGAGAGAGAGAGAGAGAGAGAGAGAGAGAGGGGGAGGAAAAAAGGAGGAAATGACAAGTAGGGTTTAGAGGGTCGTCCTAAAAACCACCAGCATGTGCTTAAGTTTTTTTATATATTTATTATTCATGAGTTAAAGTTCACATACATATACAGACACACAGACATGCACATCTATCTATCTATCCATCTATGCAAATATATATATATATATATATATATATATATATATATAAGTATATATATATATATATATGTGTGTGTGTGTGTGTGTGTGTGTGTGTGCATGTTTGTGTGTGTATGGAAATAATGAGCACATGAGCACGTGTTTGACAGGAATAAATTTCTGACTCATATGAGGAGCGAGCCTCGGTCTCCTTGAGTGACTGTGTGAGTCAGAAACACACACACACACACACACACATATATATATATATATATATATATATAAACATATATATATAATATATATATATATATATATATATATATATATACTTCTTTTTCTTTTTCTAGTCAGTGGACCGTTTCTTCAACTTTCTCGGCAGCATTATCAGGACGTTTGAATTTCTAATATGACGTCATTGGGTGGTGAATTTCTATTGGTTGGCAGGTCTCACGCTTTTGCTGGCTGTCTAGGTGGCAGCATGAACATCCCTGGTGCTCCATAGGACTCGTCCTATGCCACGGATTGCGGCCAAGGGTGTGGGCAAGGGCGTGATTCACGTCTCTGGCTGATAGCCTTGATTTGTTTTGCTGTTAGTAGTCATGTCCAGGGGTGTTTTGTTCTAGTCTGCCTTGGGAGTCTCACGGGTGCCCTGTGGCTTCCTTAAAGAAGGGAGGATGAAGCCCGTGTTCCTTTGTACATCTAACACAGGCCATTGTTGATTTATACTCACAGCTTCTGCTATTTGAAATCTATGGAACCAAGCTTCTCTATGCACGATCTCTGTGCTTTCCACAGACTGCAAATAGCAGAAGCTGTGAGTATAAATCAACAATAGTCTGTCTGCTTTAAATATACAGAGGAACAAGGACTTCATACTCCCTTCTTCAAGGAACCACAGGACATCCGCGAGAATCCCAAAGGAGACACGAGCGACAGGATACCCCTGGACATGACTATATACTGGCAACGAAGCAAATCAAGACTATCCGCTATAGAAACAGAAACAGAAATCATGCCCTTGCCAACACCCTTGGACGCAAGCCTTGGCATAGAACAAGTCATACGGATCGCCAGAAATGCCCATGCTGCTGCCCAGACAGCCAGAGAGAGAATGAGACTTGCTGTTCAATAAAAATTTAGCAACTCAATTATGTCATGTTAGAAATTCAAACGTCGACTAGAAAAAAAAAGAAGTAAATAGAAAGAATCTCAAATAATTTTTCCTTATTCCTGAGATGCTTGCCAGAAGAGAAAAAGAAGTATGGACTGATTCAAAGTCTTGATAAGAATATAAAGTATCTGCGGACAATTGACTTCACCAGAAATTGCATAAAAGACAAAGTATGCCATTATATATATGTATTTATACACAAACTCTTTATATATATATATATATATATATATATATATATATATATATATATATATATATATATATATATATATATATATATATATATATATATATATATATATATATATATATATATATATATAAATCCAAAGATTAACATGAATCCGACAGGCAGACGGGCATGCAAGAAGTCAACAAAGCGATATGCATCAACATTTAGTATTTGGGGATCGAAAACTTCAGAAAATAAAAAAAAATAGCTTCGTTTTTCTTCCATTCAATTAAATTCTCTTTCCATTTCCATGGCCCCAAAACAGAACAAACAGCAAAACTAAAAATAGCATGAACGCAAATACAACAAAAAAACTCGCGACTCTAGAAAAGGATTAGACAAAAATACAAGAAATTCGCAATTTTGAATATATGTCTTCCATCGTCTGTAATCTCCCTTGTACGCTTTTCCTCGGGCTTTACATGCATAAACACATATATGCATCATACAGACACAGACACACATGCAAATATATGTATATATATATATGTATGTGTATGTATGTATACACACACACACACACACACACATATATATATATATATATATTATATATATATATATATATATATATATATATATATATATATATATATATATATATATATATATATATATATATATATATATATATATATATATATTGGGATGAGGTTAATATTCCATAAGAATGGGCGAGAGCAGTCATAGTTTTTTGTATGGTTCTATGAAGGAAGCGTGGATAGAGATGACTGAGATTTAAAACTAAGAATATTATATTATATACATGATGATGTATGGGGAAAATACATGGTAAGATTTTCAATCAGGAAGTAATACAGGAATTTACTAAGATTACCAGTAGGTAAACAAGTTACGTGGGAAGTTTGAAAACACACACACGCATATATGCATATATATATATACATATATATATATATATATATATATATATATATATATATATATATATATATATATATATATATGTGTGTGTGTGTGTGTGTATATATATATATATATATATATATATATATATATATATATATATATATATATATATATATATATATATATATATATATATATACTATATATAAAAGTGAATGCTTGTATATTTGTTTGGATGCTATAGAATTCCGTACCACTTGACAGACCCAGACAAAATTTTGCACACAGCCTCTGTGTCACCCCAGAAAGGTTAATAACTCAAAATCAAACTCCTACCCCGTGACAGACATATAAACATAGACAAAACATATGAAATTTTCGTTTGTACCGGTGCTGTCTACCTTTTCTTCAGTAATGTTATGGGAGTCACCAGTAACTTGGGCGGAAATCCACCACCTTTCCTGTTGGTGATGTAATTAAACTCCTCCCATTGCAAATCCTATAATCAGTTTAGTACATCAAAAAAATTAAACATATGTTTTTGACTGTATTAGAATTACTTTCATTCAGTCATAAAGCAAGATAAAATCAACATTGAACACCTATATCAATAAACGAGGTGAGTGTAGATGGGATGGAGGTTTCGACAACGACACACACAATGGTTTTGAGTTTTCCGTTTTCTGTTAGACCGGTCGCCTCTGGTGGGCGCAGGGTTTTTAGGGGATCTGGATGGTAGGGGAGACCAGTGTCAACATGAGGAACAGTTCTAAGTTAAGTATATCTTAGTTTAACCAGACCACTGAGCTGATTAACAGCTCTCCTAGGGCTGGCCCGAAGGATTAGATTTGTTTTACGTGGCTAAGAACTAACTGGTTACCTAGCAACGGGCCCTACAGCTTATTGTGGGATCCGAACAGCATTATGACGACAAATGAATCTCTATTACCAGAAATACATTCCTCTAATTCTTCATTAGCCGGTAGGAGAGTCGAATGCTGGGCCAACAGCGTGCTAGAAAATATCCCACGTAACGTAATGCAACCACGAGGAATTTGAGAAATTTGGGGAAGAATGAAGGGAGTAGTAACAAATACAGTAAATGTAGAATCGAGGAGAAGAAAATGAAGGGAATGAGACAAAAAAAAAAATCAATGTTTAGTGATGATGTATTTTTACTTATCGATATTGAGCGCTACTAAACGGGTGCAGTCACCTTTCGAAACGCAGGCTAATCGCTTGCGATTTCTAGCAGTTTTCAGAGAATTCGGGACAAACGAGGAGCCTTTCAAAGTCATTCTTGACATCTTTATTGGACGTAATGCAGTCAATTCTCACAAACACAAACAGAAAAATATGCAAACACTTAGATAATCACACACTATCAAAATAAGTCCACCATTTCGATTTCAACTACCAGGCCTAACGATCACACTTCCATTTCTTCCTTTAGTTTCTGAAGCTCCGTACGGTAACGAGCTAGCAGTACATTCAGCCATTACGAATTCGTGCATTTTGACGAAGTCAGATACCTCCACAACTCTCCTCCGGTTTGCCGTGCAGTGCACTTCACGTAATCGCTAAAAGGTTCGTCTATTGTCGCAAGGAAGACAGACTTTCTTCGTCCCCTCCACACACACAAACACAGACACACATGAGCATGTATCGTAGAGATACAATATTTTTTATTTATTGTCTTTGTTCAGTGGAGATGCCTTTTATTTTCTTTCCCCCCTGTATCTCCCCCTAACCCTCCCATCTCTCTTCACCCTTCCCCATCACCTCCCCTCCCATTCCCCTTCCCCTCCCCTCCCATTCCCCCTTCCATATCCCCTCTCGTTCCATCCTCCTTCCCCTTCCCTCCCTTTCCCCTCCCCTTCCACCTTCCCCTCCCCCTCCCTCCCATTTCCCTCCCCCTCACCTCCCTCTACCCCTTCCCTCTTCCCTCCCCCTACCCGTAGACTGTAATTCAGAGTTTTCTCGGGCAGCGCCGGGTTGGTCAGCTAGTGTATGAGATATATATACAGTATATATATATGTATGTATGTATGTATGCATGTATGTATGTATATTTATATCTTACATATATAATTATGTATTCATACATATATGTATATATATATAAATATTTATATGTAAGATGTAAATATACATATATACATACATACATACATACATACACACACACACACACACACACACATATATATATATATATATATATATATATATATATATATATATATATATATATATATATATATATATATATATATATATATATATATATATATATATATATATATATATATATATATATATATATATATATATATATGTGTGTGTGTGTGTGTGTGTGTGTGCGTGTGTATGTGTGCTTCCGCTAATGACACCGAAGCAATATGGTTAATTAGAATAGCTAGTAGGATAAGGAATGAAAAGAATGATTGAGTCTCTCTCCTTTGCACAAGGTAACATAATATGGCGTTCCCCTCTTTGTCTGGAAGGGCGCAGCGCCCATGTGAGGGGAAAGTGTTAAAGTGCGCAAATGCTAAAGCGTGTAAGTGCTAAAGTGTGTAAGTGTGAAAGTGTGTGCACAGAGGGTTAGCTCCCGGAGCGAGAAGGGGAATGAATGTAAAGAAGTAATGAGAGAGATTAATAGTTCAAAGGCGTACGGGTTCCGAGAATTCGGGGAGAGAGAGAGAGAGAGAGAGAGAGAGAGAGAGAGAGAGAGAGAGAGAGAGAGAGAGAGAGAGAGAGAGTATTAGGGGATATTTTCCTCTCAAACTGTATCTGCACATTGGTTGTATTTTCTATGATCGTATCACTTGCTTTGATTGTATGACAATACAGTTGTTGTACTGCTTAATATTTTTTATAATGCAAAAACAAGATATATCATCTTTTTATCAACTCACCTGAGATATCCCTCTTTGACATTTAGTAACAAATAAAGATATAAAACAGTTTTATCATCAGCATAAAACGTGAAAGAAACTTAATTATGGCGACACAAAAATGGAGAAATTTTAACTACACGAAAATGTACAAAGAGTCTTGCACTTCCGATGGTTTTTTTTTTTTTTTTACACGTGAGGTCGGTACACCAAGCTTATTGGGCTGTGTCCGGTTAGGGCTGTTCTTAATCGGGCGAATCAACGAGAGGGTACCCTATCTGTTAACAATGACCTAGGAGTGGTGGTATATACATATATAGTATAGTATATATATATATATATATATATATATATATATATATATATATATATATATATATATATATATATATATAGTATATAGTATAGTATATGATATATATATATATATATATATATATATATATATATATATATATATATATATATATATATATATATATATATATATATATATATATATATATATATATATATATATATATATATATATATATATATATATATATATATATATATATATATATATATATATATATATATATATATATATATATATATATATATATATATATATACTCGTATATATATATACATATATATGTATATGTATATATACATACACACACATATATACACACATATATATATGTGTGTGTGTCTGCGTGTTTGTTTCTATTATAAAAATTTTATTATACTGTCCAAAGTCCTCTACCGTCGGCAATAACAGCAGTATTAGTGGGCTACTTTATCTATTTTTACTTTTCCATAAATGGTGAAATATGCGGTTCGTTTCTCCTTCCGCAACCGTTAACAATCACTGACATTACGACAAGAAATCGTATGGTTTACTTATTGCTTATATTACTCATGTGGTTTACTTACTACTTATATTACTTATGCGGTTTACTTATCACTTATATCCACGAAGAATATGGACTCCAGAACCTGTAATTAACAAATCTGTCAAACTCACCTTCAGAGCTGTGATTAAGTTTGTACACTGAAAAATATTCAAAGGCAAAATCAGTTTTACTCAGGAGGGCTTACAGGAAGGGAGCCAATAACTGATCTCTCTCTCTCTCTCTCTCTCCCACCCTTTATTGATATTCATTATCTTTTCCTCTGCGCCTTCATAAGCTTCCCTGCCTATATTTTGACGGTTTATCTTTTGGTTCCGACAGAGGAAAAGGGGAAATTTCCCCTCTGGAAGTTAATCATTTCTTTACATATTCAATTATGAAAGGCTCCGTCCATCACGTTATTAATATTATTACTTTTTTGAATGGCCATTAACTCTACTTCATCATTTGTTCTATATCTAATGTATTATATGAGATTTAAACCCTGGCATAATTATGAATACTGTATGCATCTATATATATATATATATATATATATATATATATATATATATATATATATATGTGTGTGTGTGTGTGTGTGTGTGTGTGTATATTTGTATATATATGTATATATATACATATGTATGTGTATAATTATATATAATATATATATATATATATATATATATATATATATATATATATATATATATATATATATACGAGTATATATATATATATATACATATTATATATACAGTATATATATAATATATATAATGTGTGTTTTTCGGGCAGAGTTTCTCTCTCTCTCTCTCTCTCTCACACAATTTTTGTTATAGGCAATCGCCTTTGTGGCACTGACTTCTTTGATGCAGACTTTTCCATATTTCCTGACTTCTGCTTTTAATACTTCTTCAAAGTTGTGGGTAAGTAGACAGAGTTGTGGTGGGCTTTCTATTTATTTAAAAAATTGCTACGTTTCTCCTGTATTCCAGGCTTTTTCAAGCAAAACTAATATACATTGAGATTCACCCTTCCTATTTAAACCAAGCCATCGGCTGTAATCGGGTTATGAAAGTTTCTAAAGTTTTTATTTACAATATTTAATTTACAGTACATTAGGGTGGTTAGTAGTTAACATAATAGTTATATGTGTTATTACGTAGTATATGATGCTATAAGTACTGGTCTTACATTCTATTTCTTATGTTTCTTATGAAATTGTCGATTTCTTCGGTTGTGGCATTACGGTGTGTGCTCTTCTCCGGGGGTGACCTTGACCCTGGTTTCTGGTCCGAGCAGAAGGTCAACTTCTTTCTGCTTCCAACTGCGCGTTGAAACTGGGTTTATTTGTGACTATTTGTGATTGCTATGTCCCGATATGAATTGCATCTGTACATTATATGCATGTATGTATGCGTGCATGTATGTATTATGTATGTATGTATGTATGTATGTATGTATGTATGTATGTATGTACACACGTGACCTACACTTGCAGAAATAAAATAATAAAGAACCATAGAAACCAAGTAAAACTTGTGAGCTACCAAGGTAGCCAGTACCTATAAATACTACGAGACTAAAAGAGAATTTATTATTATTATTATTATTATTATTATTATTATTATTATTATTATTATTATTATTATTATTATTATTATTATTATTATTATTATTATTATTATTCCGCTGATCTGCTACCATATTAGCGGTGAACACTGTCACAAGGTAATATTAAAGAAGTTGGACAGTTCCTTAGACGCCGGTACAATAGTGCCCAGGAATCAAGACAGCTGGGGTCCTTAGGGCACTGAAAAGTCTTTCGTATTGTTTGCATCTGTCAATCATTAGAATTACTTTATTCCTAATCCCCAAGAGTATGTTCAGATTCGACATTAGATTCATAGTGGATCTTGATAAGATACTGCAGCCTGCGGTTCTCGTTGTATCCTGCAGTACTGAGTATTTCTTTTCTTCAGCAAATGTTTGTACGCTGAGAAAATGCTTCTTCAGTGAGTGAAAAGCTATTTGCCATGTCACGACAGTCGAACCTTCTTCTTCATTTGTATTTTTTGAGAGCTGTTTTACCTTCAAGACTTCTCTCAGATCTTTGCAGGATTTAGTTGCAGGATGAACAATGTAGCTGCAAGCGAGAGGCTGGCAATTTCTCTCTGAACGCATAAATTCCTTTAAGTAGGACTGGCTTCATTATTCCTGCCCGGATGAAACTCTGGGAGCGAGACTTGTTCCTAATTCCCAATGATAACCTAAGGTTTACCTGAGTCGTTCGAGAAGCTCATGGCCTCACGTACAATGCACCATAGGCGAAAGACAGTTGTTGCATTGATTTTCATCACAGTTTTCACAAAATCAATGCACTTGGTCTAGCGATGATTGAGCAAAGTATCAATTTTCGTGGAAGAATATAGCATCTTGGGTCCCTGCGTACTCCTCCACAGCACTTGTGACCTCACAATTACTTCCAAATACTTACGGAGTAGGTGGGATTCGAGTTTAAGTGACAGGCAGAGGTCAAACGGTGCCAAAGCAGGTGAGGAAGGACATGAGGCAGCAAATCAAAGCCATATTTGACCTCTTCAGCCACTTTCATCAGCGCTGTGTGCACAGGAGCACTTTTCCAGAACAACTGCATAATAACACTATAGTAATCTATTACAACAACACCACCAGAATACCAAAATGGAGACCATCTACTTCCTAACAGAGGCAGTTACCTGAATAATCTGGAAGTTAGAGAGCTAAGGTGTTTCCATCGCTTGAATTATATATATATATATATATATATATATATATATATATATATATATATATATATATATATATATATATATATATATATATATATATATATTTAGCTTCAAATTGGGTACCCCGCTTCATCCGGGTTACTGATCTGCTGTAGATACTGTCACAATAAAGTAAAAAAAAAAAAAATCGAGTTCGTTTTCAAAGTTTCTACTCTAGTTAGCTGCTGTCCTAGTGTCAGATTCGTGGTACCGTCATACCTTCTTGTAAACAGCTTGCTTATCCCCAAGATGTAAGTCAAAACGGCATCGGCTGAGATAAATATTGTTGATACCCATAGTCTCTGCTGTCTGTTAAACCAAGTGCAGGACGGTGGTTGACGCTTTAGTACAGTTTGATTGCGTGCGCGTTGAGAATAGAATAGGATATAAAATTTAGGCCAAAGGTCAAGCGCTGGGACATATTGGGTCATTCAACGTTGAAAGGGAAATTAAGAGAAAGCGCGGCTTTAAAAGTGTAACAGGATGAAAACCTCACAGTTGCACTATGAAACAATTGTTAGGAGAGGGTGGAAAGTAAGATGGAAGAAAGAGAATAAGAACGGAGGTACAGTAAAAGGAATGAAAGAGGTTGCAGCTAGAGGCCGAAGGGACGCTGCAAAGAACCTTAAGTAATGCTTACACTGCACCGCTTTGAGGTGCACTGGCGGCACGACCCTCCTACGGGGGTATGTGCGTTGGGGAACAGGAAGGCGAGGGATGGGGGGCGGGGGTCGGGGTTGGAAGAGAAGAGGCAGGGGAAGAGAATTTCATCGTCTGGGCTATCACAGATCTGCCTGAATTCAGCATCCCACTTTTTTGTATATTCTTAATCATGGGCAGTTTTTTTTTAACCATTTTAAGAGTTTTCTTACACCTAGTGACTTTCTAAGGACACTGTCTGCAATGAAATTTAAGCCAGGCATTTGGGTTCTTGTTTATAGACATATATGCAAGTGGCTGCAGTGCCTGGTTACACAATGTTTCACTTATTGACTTGTATCTGGGAGAAACAAAGAACTTTCTGGGTAACTCCCGTCGTCGAAAAAAAAGGCTTATAATGATTTGAGGTGATACATCAGGCGACTGTATCCCAGACCATCCAAGATTGGAAGATGCAAACTATACCGGAAGATGCGTTAGCAATTCTCTGGTAGACATCAAAGGTGCCTCACACTGAGGGAGCTGGGGCAACCCGAACGAACTGTAAGGTCTGTAAGGTCATACCTTTAGAAAAACTGAGGATAAAGAATGAAGGAAAGAAAGGATGGAAAATGGAAAACAAATAAGGCCATATGCAATAGTATAACAGAAGCCAGTTGATACTTACTAGCCTAACATTACTCTACGATATAAAGACAATGAACGACAGTGCTGATATTAAGGAAGCTGAGAGAGAGAGAGAGAGAGAGAGAGAGAGAGAGAGAGAGAGAGAGAGAGAGCTCGAATTTCACTATTATTTAGTATTTCAGGAACTAAGCAATTGCAATATGAGGAAATTTTTAGCATCCTCAGGCGAAAGGTCAGCTCTCGCTTGTCTCCAGTGACGTTAATCATTTCCACTCGCATCCCTTACACAGTCATAAAGCTTCTCCATTCTAATGTTTTTTTTCCATTATTAATTTTTCCCCGCATATTCATAAATCTTACTTAGCGTGCTATGTTTTCTCGTGTGTTTAACGATATGCAAAATGCTCCTACGCAACCACCGGAGATATGAAATGCATTTCGTTTCCATTCAACAAAGCATAAACTTGTGGTTTTAATAATGGCCGAGGCGTTTCTCTCGCTTGTACAGTAATGTGCAATATTCCGTTTCATATAGTGTGGCATTTATAATACTGTTCTAAGAAGGTTTATAGATGCCATATTTTTCTGAATCTTTTAATAACATGCAATGACTTCCTCGCACTCACGCGCGCCCTAAGTAATGAGTTACCCTTTAATTCAATGTTGTGTGAGACCTCCTCGGCAGTTTTGTTCAAGGAAACGCTGGATTGTTCGTGCATTTGATTTTAGACAAATTTTTCGTTTTTTTTTTATTATATCTTCCGTACGATGAAAAACCGTTTTTTTTATTTTGCTTTCAACTTGAGTAATATGACTCCAATACTATATATATATATATATATATATATATATATATATATATATATATATATATATATATATATATATATATATATATATATATATATATATATATACATACTATATATATATATATATATATATATATATATATATATATATATATATATATATATATATATATATATATATATAAATATTGTATATATATATGTATGTGTGTATACATACATATAAATATACATATATACATACATGTATATGGAAATCAGGTAGATGGGGCAGCGAACTGTGAATAGGAAGATGGTAGAATCAACTTCTTCCTTTTCCCTCCTTAGAGAACAATTTTTAAAATCGGTGATGCAAAACCATTTCCCGCCAGTGATCTAAGACATTCCGTTACTATTCTCGTGACACAATGCTTTCCTTGTTGCAAATCCGGATGTAAAGCCAAGCTGTTCAAGTTCTGTGGAAGTGGAATGGAATATAAATTTCGGGCCAAAGCCCAAGCGCTGGGACTTATGAGGTCATTCAGCGATGTAAAGGAAT
>JANJGK010000011.1:9880019-9887519 GCA_039081455.1 Macrobrachium rosenbergii | reverse complement strand
TCCTTGATCGACTACCCTTGCATATTTTCCACGTCCTTCCTCGACTGCCCTTGCATATTTTCCACGTCGTTGATCGACTGCCCTTGCATATTTTCCACGTCCTTGATCGACTGCCCTTGCATAATTCCCACGTCCTTGATCAACTGCCCTTGCATATTTATCACGTCCTTGATCGACTGCCCTTGCATATTTTCCACGTCCTTGATCGGCTGCCCTTGCATATTTTCCACGTCCTTGATCGACTGCCCTTGCATAATTCCCACGTCCTTGATCGACTCTCCCTTGCATATTCTCCACGTCCTTGATCGACTGCCCTTGCATACTTTCCACTTCCTTGATCGACTGCCCTTGCATATTTTCCACGTCCTTGATGTACTGCCCTTCCATATTTTCCACGTCCTTGATCGACTGCCCTTGCATATTTTCCACGTCCTTGACCGACTGCCCTTGCATATTTTCCACGTCCTTGACTGAATGCCCTTGCATATTTTCCACGTCCTTGATCGACTGCCCTTGCATAATTTCCACGTCCTTGATCGACTGCTCTTGCATATTTTCCACGTCCTTGATCGACTGCCCTTGCATATTTTCCACGTCCTTGATCGACTGCCCTTGCATACTTTCCACGTCCTTGCTTGACTGCCCTTGTATATTTTCCACGTCCTTGATCGACTGCCCTTGTATATTTTCCACGTCCTTGATCGACTGCCCTTGCATATTTTCCACGTCCTTGATCTACTGCCCTTGCATATTCTCCACATCCTTGATCGACTGCTCTTGCATATTTTCCACGTCCTTGATCGACTGCCCTTGCATATTTTCCACGTCCTTGATCGACTGCCCTTGCATATTTTCCACGTCCTTGATCGACTGCCCTTGCATATTCTCCACGTCCTTGATCGACTGCCCTTGCATAATTTCCACGTAGTTGATCGACTGCCCATGCATATTTTCCACGCCCTTGATCGACTGCCCTTGTATAATTTCCACGTCCTTGATCGACTGCCCTTGCATAATTTCCACGTCCTTAACTGACTGCTCTTGAATATTTTCCACGTCTTTGATCGACTGCCCTTGCATATTTTCGACGTCTTTGATCGACTGCTCTTGCATATTTTCGACGTCCTTGATCGACTGCCCTTGCATGATTTCTACGTTCTGGCTGCGTAACGGTTCGCTTTATTTCATGCTGTCATGCTTGTCCTGTCAAAAAAAAAAAATCGCGCCAGTAATATTTTAGCAATTTTGCAATTGCTTGTCTCAATAATATATAAATAGTATTTTGTGTCGCTATGCATTCCCCAGTTTGAGACTCTGGTGGGAATTGATACTTGGAATTCGATACTCGTGGACTAGATGTCTTGCAAACAGGAACAGTAGATACACTGATACTACGCGTTACATATATATATATATATATATATATATATATATATATATATATATATATATATATATATATATATATATATATATATATATATATATATATATATATAATTTGTGTGTGTATAAGGAAACGAGACTTCATCTAATCAAACTGCCGAGTATCCACGAAAAAAAGTTTGTTTTTTTTTTGCAAAAAAAAAAAGTTCTTGTCTATTTAACGCTGTATTTCATTTCATATGCCCCCAACTTTTTTTCCCCTCCAGGGGTGAAACCTGTCTTTACGAAGTCATTTGGGTTCCGCAGATTAAAATACCTTTCTACTTCCTTAAAAAAAAAAATATTGTCTGTGCGCGATTTTCATGGAAACGGCGTGTTGTATTGTAATATACTTATACCCTTTGTTGTTAGAACGAACAGAACTTGAATTCACCAAAGTAAATCGTAAAGAATCTGGTAAGTTTACCATTTATTTCATCGCTGAAAAAGAAATAAAAAGAGAAACGTTTATTGACACTGAGACAATCGATTCAATACACGAACTTAATTGTCCACTGAATAAAGGCACAAAAAGACACAGAGACAGAAACGCAACGGCTAAACAAAGGTATACATAGGCACACACACATACGCACATGCACGCATGCACACACACACACACACACACAAGGCACTATAGTAAATTACGTCTGTTTGGCCATAACGCAAGCAAGCAAGCAACTGACGGCGACGTCCCGGTAATTGGTTTTAAACAAACACCTGGTCATCAGGTAGCTTGTGACGTGACGACGGGGAACCAGCGCTGAAGGACTTCCGGGCCGAGCACGATTCCTCCTCGGTATAATAGCCGTCATTAGTCCACGATCATTAGTTCAAAGGAAATTAAGGAGGGACAGATATAGAATCGTAACGTTAAGAAAAAAAAAAAGGAAAGAGAAACGAATCACGGAGCGAGCATGCAATCACATCACGGCACAATACACGACTGAATTTGGATTACCAGATGCAGCAATTAAGTAACTAGTTTTTTTTTTTTAACATTCTGTTTACAGGGCAGGGAAGCTTCTTCGTTCTGCGTATTTATGCAGAGGTCTGTGGTAAGAGAATGCAACCGGGGCAAGACGACTGCAAGCGTAAACGTACTGATGCACATTGCATTATATTATACAGAGATTATTAATTGATTTCATTCTATTTGCATTCCATTGTGTGCATCAATTATTCGTTCACAGAATACTCAAGAGGTTATATATGAAAACGTGATTATATGCTTCTTATATATAATTAAATTTACTCACATTTCCAAAAAAAAATTAATACATTAAATATTCTCATATTTTATGTGTACGATATTGCATACACCACACATAACTGTTATTAGCTTAGCAAATCAATATAGCTCCCACTCACGCCATTTATCCGCCACTTTTTTAGGTCACCTTCTCCCCCTCCTCCTCCTCCTCCTCCTCCTCCTCCTCCTCCTCCTCTCCGAAGTTTCTGCGTCACGAAATCCTTTCACCATTGTCATCCATTCTTTCATGTACCTCCATTCTTGCTACATGATCAGACCATTTCAAGGAATTCATGTCTCTCATTTTACTATTTTATCCTCCTTGTTACTTCTAAATATCTCCCAATTTTTCACCTTCCCAATCCTCTCAACACAAGAAGTCCATCTAAAACGCCTCAGTTGTTTTTTTTTTTTTCGCTCGACAACCGCACTTTACTTCCCTAAAGGAGTGTTGGCTCAAAAATCTCAACATACATCCCACCTATTTTTTCAGATACTCATAAATTTCCCCAATTTTTTGGATGCACCCTGTTTACTTCATCGCTTCACCTACTCTCTTATTCAGCTCCTCTCTCATCATGTCATCACTCATTATATTTATTTCCGATTGCTTGTACAAATCAGACTTCTCTTACAAGGAACTATCGTGCCCTAGCTGCAACCCCATTTCATTCCTTTTGTGGTACCTCCGTTCATATTCTCGCTCTTTCATCTGATTTTCCAGTCTCTCTAACAGTTGTTTCACAGTGCAACTGCGAGGTTTTCCTCCTGTCCAACCTTTCAAACCTCCTTCACGTCAACTTCCCTTTCACCGCTGAATGACCTCATAGGTCCAAGCACGCTTAGCCTTTGGCCTAAATTCTATATTCCAATTCTATACACTCCTTATAAGCAAATAATGCCAGTTTGTGCGTGCGTGTTTTGTATGCGTGCAGTATGCATACTGTGCCGCTATAATTTCGCAGAAGGAGAACTGGAAAAATTAGAAGTACAATACTCCCAACTCTACTTATATTGCACCTCAATTTTTTCCCACGACGGCCGTGTCATAAATCCATGTAAGATCTCGTCTTATGTCTATTGTAACTCTCCTATTTTCTTTACCTTTGTTCTTTAGCGTTCTTCGTGTACGGGATATTTCGTCATTTTAATAACTGCTAGTTAGAATAGGAACGAATGAAGGCTCGATGAAGAATGCTGACAACTGGTTTAGTTGTCAGCATTTTAGGTGTCACTTCTTGTGCTGAGAGGTAATTGGAAGGGTGAGAAATGTGGAGATATTTAAAAGTAACAAGAAGGATAAAACAGTAAAAAGGTGAAATGAATTCCCTGAAATGGTCAGATCATGTAGAAAGAATGGAGGTACATGAGAGAATGGATGACAATTTGATGGTGAAAGGATTTTACTACACAGAATCATCAGAGAGGAGGAAGACAAGATGATCTAAAAAACTAATTAAAAAAAATTTTAAACCACACTTTTATTTCAAAATGCACCAAAAACTATATAATAAAACTTTCTGTGATCCACAGTATTAATGGTTATTTACGTCTAAACATAGACAGACATATTTAAATTGAGAAGTTTCCGAAAGCGATATTTCACAGCAAGGATGCGTGGGATTCAATCTCGCTATGTACATAGTGATGATGAAAGTTGGTTACGACCTGAGCAGGTCTGTGAAAGCAGTGAAGGCGGTAAAGTGGTTCTTGTCAAAGACTTGCTTGTAATTTGGTTCCATACCTGGTAAGCTTCCTCAAGAGCCACTGTAAGACCAGGTTATACACGTCATTGTTAGAAAAAGCTTGACAATTCGCATTACTGACTTGAAATTCTGCATCCATAAAGCTCTTTCTTTACCTGTGTCTGTATATACACACTGCATCAATAAAATACGCTTTCAATGTTTTCAATACAATACAGTACAATACATGTACGCCAGTTAGGGAAAGCGGCCCAAGATTTTACTTATAGGCATTAATAAGCACAATGGTCGTGCATACCAGAGAAAGTTTTTTGAGGAAAACAAGGAAACGAATCCAAGATTAGGCAAATAGGCGCCCCACGCTTTTATGTTTAGGCGTAATTAACCATAATGTTGTGGATCACAGAAAGTTTTATTTTATACTTTTTGGTGCATTTTGAAATAAAAGCGTGGTTTTAAAAATTGTTTTAATTAGGTTCGTTTGTGATTTCTTAGTATTTGACAGTTGAAAAAGTACCGCTTGCATCACCGAGTGACTGAACCGATTGCAGAACCCCTTCCTCGTTAGCTTGCACGCTCGTTACGAACGTGTACAAATCTAAGGTCACAACACTCCAAGTTTCACACATATGAAACCGTAATCCCTTGGCTAGGTGTTTCTGCATGCTGCACAACCATAAAACTGCAGTAGTTATTTTATTTCTTTTTTTTTTTAATATTGCATTGTCACCGACTTGGAAGACGTATACCAAATCTTGTCAAAATCGGTTCGGAAGGAGTGGGTAAAAAATCGGCTGCAAGTTTTGACCCAAACAGACAGTCAGACACAGAAGTCAAGTTAAATAAAAGTGTGCAATAAGTGCTGGATAGATAGCATGAGAGAGGTCGATGCTGACATCTGCAGGAATGTCAGATAAATATGGGAAACATTAAAATACTTACATTATCAGTGTCCTTAAGAACAGCAGTGACGTAGCAGCACTTACCTGTAATTAAAAAAAAATAGACATTTAACAATTAAGTTCGTAAATAGAATCGTTTGCTGGAAATCAACACTGTCTGAAATGATTTTGTTATTACCTTTAAATGGTGTAGCAAATAAATAAAAATGCTCTGTGACATTTGAGACATCAGTTCTCGCTAACATAATCTACTAGCCTTGTCACCATAAAGCCTGATATATATACACACATACAATATATATATATATATAATATATATATATATATATATATATATATATATATATATATATATATATATATATATATATGTATATATATATATATATATATATATATATATATATATATATATATATATACATATATATATATATATATATATATATATATATATATATATATATATATATATATATATATATATATATATATATATATATATATATATATATATATATATATTCTTGTCTGATGGGTGTCAACAAGTACCACAATACGAAAACAAATGACACTACACATATGCCAGTCCTTACCTTCCAAGAGGACAGAAGCTCGCAAACGTGAAATCAACATAAAGATAAAACGCTCGGGGCAGAAAGATGGCAAAAGACCGAGGAAAAAATCTCGCCATTGTCTTCTACTTAGGAGGATTTAACGACTGGGAAAGAGGACAGACGTAGGCAAATCCCACTGCAGGTGATATTTGCAATTTCATTCCGTGACGTCACCGCTGCAGTATCATTAGTTCGTTGTTTACATGATATCCTGGGCGGAGGTGCGGAGGGGGGTGGGGGGTGGATTCGATACCTGACAGGTTACGTTCTGTGCAATCTTTGTTTTACGTTCTCTCTCTCTCTCTCTCTCTCTCTCTCTCTCTCTCTCTCTCTCTCTCTCTCTCTCTTTAGACGTTCACTTGTCAACTTCCATCTTTGCCTTACGTTCGCGCGCTCTCTCTCTCTCTCTCTCTCTCTCTCTCTCTCTCTCCTCTCTCTCTCTCGCTCTATAAGGTTCACTTGTTAACTTCAATCTCTCTCTCTCTCTCTCTCTCTCTCTCTCTCTCTAAGGTTCTAAGGTTCACTTGTTAACTTCAATCTCTCTCTCCTCTCTCTCTCTCTCTCTCTCCTCTCTCTCTCTCTCTCTCTCTCTCTCTCAGGTTCACTTGTTAACTTCAATCTCTCTCTCTCTCTCTCTCTCTCTCTCTCTCTCTCTCTCTCTCTCTCTCTCTCTCTCTCAGGTTCACTTGTTAACTTCAATCTTTCTTTCTCTCTCTCCCTCTAGACTTTCACTTGTCAACACCAGTCTTCGTCTCTCTCTTTCTCTCTAATTCCCTTGTTAACTTAAGTCGCCGTCTTACGTTCTCTCTCTCTCTCTCTCTCTCTCTCTCTCTCTCTCTCTCTCTAAGGTTCACTTGTTAACTTCAATCTCTCTCTCTCTCTCTAAGGTTCTAAGGTTCACTTGTTAACTTCAATCTCTCTCTCTCCTCTCAGGTTCACTTGTTAACTTCAATCTCTCCTCTCTCTCTCTCTCTCTCTCTCTCTCTCTCTCTCTCTCTCTCTCTCTCTCTCTTTCAGGTTCACTTGTTAACTTCAATCTCTCTCTCTCTCTCTCTCTCTCTCTAGACTTTCATTTGTCAACATCAGTCTTCGTCTCTCTCTTTCTCTCTAATTCACTTGTTAACTTAAGTCTCCGTCTTACGTTCTCTCTCTCTCTCTCTCTCTCTCTCTCTCTCTCTCTCTCTCTCTCTCTCTCTCTCCGCTCACTTGGTAGCTTCTCCGAGGACGTTACGTTTTTTATTCGGGTTTGTCTATTCGTTTGCTAAATTGCCTGTTTGTTCGTGTGCTTGCTTGGTGCCAGGATATGGATGACATCCAGGTGCGAATTTTTAACAAAATTTCGACAATAGGGTATATTGTGGGAGAGATAGGAATGTAACCTTTGAGGAAAATGGACATGCTTGGCGGAGATTTGCGTTTTAATTTTCTGTAAAAGAAAACTATTGTGCCGGCTTTGTCTGTCCGTCCGCACTTTATGCTGTCCGTACTTTTCTGTCCGCCCTCATTTCTTAAAAACTACAGAGGCTAGAGGGTTGCAAATTGGTATGTTGATCATCCACCCTCCAATTGTCAAACATACCAAATTGCAGCCCTCTAGC
>JANJGK010000011.1:9871185-9878685 GCA_039081455.1 Macrobrachium rosenbergii | reverse complement strand
TCACACGCACAACCATACACACACATATATATATACAGAGAGAGAGAGAGAGAGAGAGAGAGAGAGAGAGAGAGAGAGGAGACTGGGGGTGGGGGGGGACCAACAAGACGTGTGGGAAACCTTTCATAGCCTAATGATAACGAATTCATTCACGAAAAACTAAAAATGATGAGGCCCATTTGTTGGCCAGAATTATTACTATTATGCTGAAGCGGCTTTAAGGTTGAACCGGTCCTAAGGCGCTTTGTGTTTCACGGGATGAGTGCATGCGGATGGCGGTTCAACTCGATGTCTAACAAAATGCTTGAACTCCACGAGAGTGTAGGGTTGGATTTGGGGTAACCTACTAGCTCCGGAAATATTCATTTTTTTTTTCCATCCCCGGAACGAGTAATTTACGGTACTAACACAATTACATTCGAAAGAAAAAAATTATAATGGCTCTAGTAACTGAATTACACTATATAAGCGGAATCCAAGAGTTTGAAAGAGGAAATAAAGAGATTGCAAATATGACCCACACGTTTTTACGGGGATGCGTCACTCATTGTACCTGTGAGGACTGGAATGTCAACCACCCTGCAAAAAAAAAAAAAAAAAAAATATATATATATATATATATATATATATATATATAGTATATATATATATATATACATATACATAATATATAAATATATATTAGCGTGAGGAGTCAGGAGTCAATCCATACTTAAAATCATCAATGAAGGGCAGAGGACACACAGATATACAAGCTGACTTTATTCCAACGTTTCGTAATTATCGGATTAATTACATCATCAGGGCTGTTAAAATAAGAAATAAAATTCTTTACAAAATCATAAAAGCTAAAAATAAAGGCTAAAACTTATTCATACAAAATTTTCACAAATGTACACAAACATTAAAATTAGAGAACAAAAGTTTTAAAAATCATTACATTAAAATGAAGGTAACAGAATATACAGTAAACTGAAATTGAAAACTGTGAAAGGGGGGTTACAGAACAAAAGATTAAAGACCGACCTAGAGGAGTGACAGCTTTAAACTAAACATAAACATAAATAGAAAGAACACAAGTCAGGATAAATATAGAGGAGAGGAGGACGTGTGAGTGTTTAACGACGGAACAAGTTGTTTGATGAAAAGTGATTCCAGAATAACAAGGTCTTGAGGGTTGGTGGTATGGCCTAAAATGTAGAAGTCTTTATTATCAATGTGTGTTTTACAAATTTTTTTGAGTGATTTCTGATGTTGGAATGTTCTGGGTTTGAAATTCTGCTACCTGTACGGAAGCTTACGCCACGATGAGAATCGATACGCACCTTAAGGAGTCTACTGGTGGATCCCACATAGGTCCCTGTTTGACATTCAGGGCAAGTATATTTATAAATGATACCAGATGACATTGTTATTCTGGAATCACTTTTCATCAAACAACTTGTTCCGTCGTTAAACACTCACACGTCCTCCTCTCCTCTATATTTATCCTGACTTGTGTTCTTTCTATTTATGTTTATGTTTAGTTTAAAGCTGTCACTCCTCTAGGTCGGTCCTTAATCTTTTGTTCTGTAACCCCTTTCACAGATAGTTTTCAATTTCAGTTTACTGTATATTCTGTTACCTTCATTTTAATGTAATGATTTTTAAAACTTTTGTTCTCTAATTTTAATGTTTGTGTACAGTTGTGAAAATTTTGTATGCATAAGTTTTAGCCTTTATTTTTAGCTTTTATGATTTTACAAAGAATTTTATTTCTTATTTTAACAGCCCTGATGATGTAATTAATCCGATAATTACGAAACGTTGGAATAAAGTCAGCTTGTATATCTGTGTGTCCTCTGCCCTTCATTGATGATTATAAATATATATATATATATATATATATATATATATATATATATATATATATATATATATATATATATATATATACATATATATATATATATATATATATATATATATATAATATTAATAGCTTTAAGTCACCGTTGTTCACGTGAGGCAATTACAGTGATTATGCCACAACTTCCATAATTTTATTTAATCATTTTGTTTATTCAGTGTTATAGCAAACATTATGCCACTACGGCGTTGGAGTCTACAGTTATCTTAAAGTACATATTCAGTACCTTACAGTGTACAGCTTGCAATTCCTAGAGTAATTACAGTGCACAGCTTGCAATGAATATCTAAAGGTAATTTTACAGTAAAGTGTAAGGTTGGCATTCCATTGAATTTAAGTGCTGCATCTGTACTACATCTGAAGCATGAAGCACAGCGGATATCACATAGGAGTATCGGTGAACACATGATTCAAGTGCGAAGTTATTATTATTATTATTATTATTATTATTGTTCAGATGATAAACCCTATTCATATGACACAAGTCCATAGGGGCCACTGACTTAAAATTCAAGCTTTCAAAGATTATGGTGTTCATTTGAAAGAAGTAACAGAAGGTAATGGGAAATACAGAAAGAAGAGATCACTTATTACAAACGAATAAATAAATTAATATATTAACAAATAAACAGATAGAAATGCAAGTAAATTATAAAACACAAGGAGGATTTGTTTAGGCTAGTAATGTCCTGAGAAACAACAAACAACAAAAAACAAATCACAAACGATATATGAAACAACTCTACGTAGAGTTGTTCCTCCAATGATTAAACCAGGGATTTTTTTTTTTTTTTTTTTGCACGGCTAGTTGGCTACTTGTGTCTGTTCATCCATTTCAAATATTCCATTCAGACTACATTTACTGGGCATGGTTCACATTCCACGACAGTCATTTCGATGCAGAATTCTCATACCTTCTTCGTGCCGAAAAAAAACCGACGGACATCTTTTTGTGAGATGGTGAAGACATCAGTCACATCTCTTATTCATTGATTTTTTTAAAATTAATAATCATTTGTCTATTAATTAATAACTTATTGCTGACTGAATAAGTAGCAAATCATTTTAACGATTTGTTTATTTATTTCTTTACTTACCTCTCTATCTGCTTACTTACTGTAATCTTTTAATGAATTTATTTATGTATCTCTTTACTTATCTCTGATTTCATTTACTCACTTATTTTCAGACCACAAACTTTGCAACGCCTTTATGTCGACCACTTATATTTACCAACAGTTAGAAGACCCTTGAATCATAGATATCTACTGTAGATATTAAGGACTTCCAGCCTAATAATCTCTAAGCTTAATTCTTATGATATAAACCTGAAAATATCATCGAATCCATAAGCTTTTTTGTTTACGCTCCGCCTTAAATTATTATTATTATTATTATTATTATTATTATTATTATTATTATTGGAGAAACATATCCACAGTTATGTATATTTAAATATAGATCCGTACAGATAGCTTTCGGAATCGGTTCGATTCCCCTTTCTGAGAAGGGGAATCAAACAGATTCCCGAAAGCGCTCTGTACAGATCTACCTTTAAATATACAGTATGTACACTCGGCAAGAAAAGTGAAGATACAGTTTTCTTTAGATTTCGTTCATAGAATTTAAATTTTTTTCTTAAAGAAAACACATAATCTCGGTAAATTTACTCCAGAATATGAAAATACAATGTAAATTATATCATATATGTTAAATCTGCAAAACAAAAACTTTCAGATACTTAAAAACACCATGCATGTCCGAAGTAATCAGAATTTCTCAGATGACTTCGTTCATAGAGATCTAAAAGATAGTGTGTGGATATCTCGGTGTAGTACTCTTTATCAGAACGGCAATATTTACTCGTTTTCCGTTATGAACAGGCTTATTATTGCATCATCATACTAGGTAATAATAATTTCTTTAATTTTTACAGATTCATATTTGTATTTCACGGTGTTAAAGGTCATCTGGAATTAATGGCAGTAAATGTTGTGACAGCTAGGGCAGGTTGACCCAATCTATTTAAATCCGCAAGAGCGTTCTCTATGATGTGCGGAGTACCGCGATAACTTCGGCGGGAAAACACAAGTAACTGGATGTTTCTTAACGTTGCCATAGTCCCTCTCTCTCTCTCTCTCTCTCTCTCTCTCTCTCTCTCTCTCTCTCTCTCTCTCTCTCTCTCTATTGCTAAAACATACTGTACAAATATAGTATCGCTCAATCTCTAAAAGAAAAAAAATTATGAAATGAGTAGCTCTACATGTAGGCCTAGGCTTACACAACAGCAACTCTCTCTCTCTCTCTCTCTCTCTCTCTCTCTCTCTCTCTCTCTCCATTGCTAAAACATATTATACAAATATAGTATCGCTCAGTCTCTAAAAGAAAAAAAATAATGAAATGAGTAGCTCTACATATAGGCCTAGGCTTACACAACAGCAAGTCTCTCTCTCTCTCTCTCTCTCTCTCTCTCTCTCTCTCTCTCTCTCTCTCCATAACATTGCATTCGTTCCTTTATTGTTCCCCAAGTTTTTCGTTGGACATAGCTCAAATTTAACTCTTGATTTCATTATGGAAGATCGCGTTTCCGATTACGCAAGCATTCCGTTCATTGTGGTGTCATAAATTCATGTGTGCAAGGTTACTTCGTAGGTTATGTGGAAAAATGTTTCTTTTGCTCAGAACTGTCGCTGCAAATTACAACTTGAACGAATACTGTAAAGCTTATTACTGCATTTAAGTATCAATGATTTCAGAACCGTAGAATATGATTGAAAGTTATAGGCAAGCAAAAAACAAACACAATAAGACTGAAGCTCCTCCCCTTTCTAAAGTTGCCAGATGTCTCACTAATTAGCAATATACAGTATGTCCGAAGATTTAAAAAAACTGTATCCTCACTTTTCTTGCCGAGTGTACATATTATAAATAAAGGTGGATTTGTTTCTCCATCTGAAGACTCGTACTATTATTATTATTATTATTATTATTATTATTATTATTATTATTATTATTATTATTATTATTATTCAGAAATAGAAGAAGAAGCTTCTCTTCTTCAGCCAACACAATAAAAAGTTCCCCAAAGAGTAATTTCGTGCTTATGGAACGAGGCTTAAACTTTACGAGAAAAAAAGTTTTATTTCTCTAATCGTCCTAAATTAGTATTAATGTTATTCTCAGCATACGGTACTTTTTTTTTTTTTTTGTTCTTTTCGTTAATCCGAACGTCTCGGGGAGAGTTTTTTTCCCTTATACGCTACGGAACTTGTAGCTAATACCTACTATAAGCGGTTTGAGGAAGTAAAGCAGAAGTTTGGGAGGATTTGGATGAAAGCATCGCATCGGACTTCGGGGAAGCTTGGGCATTTGTACCTTGGGAAAGGCTGTAGGGCGAAAGTAAATCAATAAATAAAGAGATAAGTAAAGAGATACATAAACGGATAAAAAGGATCAACTACTTATCCAAGTGAGTAATATGTCATTAATTGTTTCATAAATTAGCTAACCATCAAATTCTAAAATTTAATCGATAAACGTACAAATACATTAATAAAGTCTAATGTAAAAAAAAATATGAAAGTCAGTAGGATATGCAAAGCTAATAAACAACTAGCTTCTTCTGTAGTTCCACAAAATACTGAGACTACAGTTGCCATTTTTCAACGATAGTTTATCAATTGTTTATTTTCTTTTTTGTTTCCTAGTAGTGTTTGGTCCGCTACTTTCCGTAAAGAACTTCATCTTCAAAGGCTTGCTGTTCAAACAACCGAAAGTTTCTATGGAATAAATCAGTTTGTATCACTGTGGATATATCATGGTTTTATCTCATGGTTTCATACAAAGGCTTACGGCCAATCACCCTCCGTCTTATCTTCTTAGTCTAGTGCTGTATAGAGTCTTCTGAATTGATACCCATCTTTTATATTATTCTTGACCAAATATATTATTCTTGACCAAAAATATGACGGTAATATAAGAAAGAGTCGGTGCATTAAGTCCCGAATCTAGGGACATTGCCTACTGTTTCGAAGCTCGGCCCTACATCCCTTCGCTATATATATTTCTATCAAGGCCACAGGAGAGAATCTTGCCCCAGTGTAGAGAACTCCAAGAGAAAGCGTCGAGTTTGTTGCCTGTACAACTACCATTGTTACGCACTAAAAACAAGCAAATGGAATCATCATCCTTGTTCCCGTGTCCTTTACTCACTGTGGGTTCCTCATCTCTTTAGAGAATGATGTTTCCGGTGTTAGTTTTCTGTAAAACAAAAGTATTGAGATGGCTATTTGTCTGTCCGTCCGCACTTTTTCTGTCCGCCCTCAGCTCTTAAAAGCTATTGAGGCCAGAGGCCTGCAAATTGGTATGTTGATCATCCACCCTCAAATCATCAAACATGTAAAATTGCAGCCCCTTAGCCTCAGTAGTTTTTTATTTTGTTCATGGTTAAAGTTAGCCATGATCGTGCGCCTGGCACCACTTTAGGTGCCAACAACACAGACCACCACCGGGTCGTGGCTGAGTTTCATGGGCCGTTGCTGAGAGTTTCATGGGCCGTGGATGAGAGGTTCACACAGCATTATACGCTGTACAGAAAACTGGATGCCGCCGAAGAAACTTCCGAGCATTTTTTACTTGTTAGTTTATTGTCTTCGTGGTTGATGTCTGCCACTTCATTTTGAAGGAAGTCACTTGCATGCCTGTGATGCTTTGAATCACCGTTGTCGGTAATTGTCTAATTTCTCGGTCACCAGGGATCTGTACTGTACTGGAAATACTTGGTGGTACCTACAGTCCTCATTCACTAGTAGGTCTCTCTCTCTCTCTCTCTCTCTCTCTCTCTCTCTCTCTCTCTCTCTCTCTCTCTCTCTCTCTCTCTCTCTCTCTCCTTTGTCTTCTTCTTCTTCCGTGTATCAGTGCTGTATACTGCAAGTCTTCTCAGGTGGATACCTGTTGCTTCCATTTCCGCAATCACTTGTGCTCCTGTTCCGCTCAGAGACTCCCCAGTCGCAGCCATTTTCCCACAGTCCCCCTGAGTTCCCTTGTTGGTTAGAATACTCTTGATCGATGCGATATTCATCATTTTTTCAGGTCACTTAAGGCTGTGTACTGCTCAGCTATTTCTTAACTGATACTGTCGATAAAATTTCATTTTTCAAGGTTATTTCAGGCTGTGTACTGCTTAGCTTATTTCTTAGTCGATACTGTCGATACAATTTCTCATTTTTCAAGGTTATTTCAGGCTGTGTACTGCTCAGCCATTTTTCAGTCGATACTGTCGATACAATTTCTCATTTTTCAAGGTTATGTCAGGCTGTGCACTGCTCAGCCATGTCATAGTCGACACTGTCGATATAATTTCACACTTTCTTTAGACGTCTGTTTTCCTGTTCTGTCTAGAGCCTTCTTCGTCGAAACCTGTTCCTGTCACCTCTCAAGTGTCATGTGTATCTCTCCGTGTTGTTGATGGCCTTCTTGGTCGATAACCGTTGATATAATTTCTTTAGTTATCGTTGTTCTTGGTCGATACCTGTTCCTCTCATTTCGATCTGTTATTCTTGTTCTCCCAGGGAGTCCCACGAGTCCCTAGT
>JANJGK010000011.1:9856185-9868685 GCA_039081455.1 Macrobrachium rosenbergii | reverse complement strand
CACATATATATATATATATATATATATATATATATATATATATATATGTATACATATGAGTACACACAATCACACAAGGGTCATCGAAGAAAAGCTGGGCCATCACAGATGACAATTCTTGCAAATTCTACCGACATAATCTCCTTAACTTCAATGAGAATTGTCCATCTTTTTTCCAGCACTGCTCCCCCATCCTGGAACAAGGTTGTATCCTGGCCTTCCAAATGGTCATTCACGGAATGGACGACTAAATTTTTCCTTCCTCAAAGGTGACTTAGCAAATTTGTGTTCAGCAACAATTAAATAGCAGATGAGGCCATTCAAGTGAGAAAGGGACTTGCAGGGTCGATCAAGGGCTGCACTGAGGACTGCGGCCATTATCGTGTTGCAAGAGCACACTTAGTCACAAGTGTCCTCTTAGATTTATCTTCTTCATCTCTCGCTCAAGTATTGAGTAATATACTTTCTATTAATGGTCTGAGCCTTTCCCAAGTAGTGGATCATAACAGAACCCTAATAATGCCCAAACTCAAGCGCCATCGCCTTACCAACAGCCGCCATTTACAAGGCACTTTTGGGGAAGGGAGACTCACTGGTTCCTCTGAGTCTTTGTATCTTACTCAAAGGAGAGAGTCTACATACCATCTGAAGTTACTCATCTCATATAAGCCGTGTCTGGACCAGTCGTTCAAGAGTCTTCAGATAGTCACCATTCAGATCAGCTTCTGACACCAGAACAGAAGCAACGCTTGTGGTAACCATCTTGCAGATAGCTTGCTCATTGTCAAATTAAAAAAAAAAAAGATATCAGACCTCAATGAAGGAAATGTAACGCAAGTTCCGTAATTCAGTTAATTAATCTCTCTGTGAGATCCAGACGACTTTATTCAAGAACGAAAAATTCTGCATGGTATTACACAATGCGCGTCAAAATATTTTTTTCTATTTTTGTCGTGAATGAACTTTAGTTTTGATTACCACAAAATCTTAAAATGGAAAAAAAAATTCAGAGCAATACAATGCGAATGATATAATTACAAAGCACTTGCAAAATAACTCTAATACTGCCGTCATTTTTTGACGAGACATGTACGTCTATTACTGGCAAACAATAACAAATGCTCTCAATAGTGACAAATACTCACAAACAAGACAAATACTCACACACAATAACAAATACTCACAGACAAGACAAATACTCACAAACAATAACAAATACAAACGTGACAAATGCTCACAGACAAGACAAATACAAATAATAATAAATACTCATAAAGGTGACAAATACTCACAAACGTGGAAAATACTCACAAACAATAAGAAATACTCACAAACGTGACACTCACAAACAATAACAAATACTCACAAGCAATAACAAACACTCACAAGCGTGACAAACACTCACAAACAAGACAAAAACTCACGAACAATAACACATACCCACAAAGGTGATAAATCACAAACAAGACAAATACTCACCAATAATAACAAATACTAAAAAACGTGACAAATACTCACAAACATGACAAATACTCACAAGCAATAACAAACCCAAAGACAGCCAGTCACCTCCAGTGTAGAAATGGGGTGACGTTCGAGGAATTAAAATTGCCAACTAAAGAGATGTTTGTCAGTCCCAGCTTCCCATTCTTCTCGTTATCTGATAAAGGCCAACAATGGATAAAGCTACTTCCAGCATAAGAGTCTCTTCTCCTGCTACTCGTCCCTTCCGATTGGGGTTCCATTGTAAGGTTCTTCTTCTTCTTCTTCTTCTTCTTCTTCTTCTTCTTCTTCATGGTCCTGTATTCTCTACGACTCTCGAAAACGAAGTTTATAAGATTTGTTATTTTGCCTCGTAGAAATTATGGCATGATTGTCCATAAGAACAATTATTTTCTCGCAATAAATGATTAATGTTTACCATTGATGATGAAAATATCATCATCATAATCTCAAAGAATTTTTCGTTTGTTTCCGAAAAGGTATTGCAGTATTGTCATAATAACTGAAAACTATTATTTAAATGATCGATACGCATCAATGTTCCTCAAGGTAATTTCTTCTCCTCTTTCTGCTTTTGCCGTTCATTCTTTGCTAGTTCTAATTCTTCGGCCACTATCCAATTTTCCTACTTCTGTTCTCCCTTCCTCCTTTCCTGTGTTGTATTTTTATCTTTTTATTTATTAATTTGTTAATTTACATTGGTCTTCTTTCTGTATTCCCTATTATCTTCTGAATTTTCTTCCAAATGAAACCATTTTCTCAGGAATACTGAATTTCAAGTCAGTGGCCCCTGTGGGTCTGTTCCATACGATTAGGGTTCATCTCTTGAATAACAATAATAACTGGGATAAAAATTATTTGTAAGGAATTAACAAATGATTCCTCTAATTTCCTAAAAGGGAATGATTAAGAAACAACTATAGTTGAAGCATAAAAAAATCCTCTCGTTTCAGAAAATGCCAGAACAAGATGACTGTCCAGACACATACACCATACATAGAATGCTTCCGCTAATTTTCTTACCACGACTGTCTGAATAAAGTGATTTTCAATCCAGTGTACATTATAATTCTTCCGATTTTCTTTCTATAAATGCCCTTTTATGATAATTACCTAAGGTACTATACATATAGTATCTATAAAAAAAAGCTCCTGTAACTATTGTTATAACAAATGCCTGAACACGATGCTAATTAAAGTGACTACATACTGATCATGTATAAGTAATCCTCCACTGAAGTGGCAATACTGAACATGTATAAGTAATCCTCCGCTGAAGTGACTACATATTGAACATGTATAAGTAATCCTCCGCTGAAGTGACTACATATTGAACATGTATAAATAATCCTCCGCTGAAGTGACTACATATTGAACATGTATAAGTAATCCTCCGCTGAAGTGACTGCATATTGAAGATGTATACGTAATCCTCCGCTGAAGTGACTACATATTGAGCATGTATAAGTAATCCTCCGCTGAAGTGAGTACATATTGAACGTGTATATATATAAGTAATCCTCCGATAAGTGACAACGTATTGAACATGTATAAGTAATCCTCCGCTGAAGTGACTACATTATTGAACATGTATATGTATATGTATATATATATATATATATATATATATATATATATATATATATATATATATATATATATATATATATATATATATATATATATATATATATATATATATAAGTAATCCTCCGATAAGTGACAACGTATTGAACATGTATAAGTAATCCTCCGCTGAAGTGATTACATATTGAACATGTATATACATAAGTAATCCTCCGCTAAAGTGACAACGTATTGAACACTTATAAGTAATCTTCCGTCAAAGTAACTTCATATTGAGCATGTATCAGTAATCTTCTGCTAAAGTGACTACATAATGACCATGTATAAGTAATCTTCCACTAAAATGACTACATATTGAACATGTATCAGTAATCTCCCGCTAAACTGACCCCATAATGACCATGCATAAGCAATCTTCTGCTAAAGTGACTCCATAATGAACATGTATAAGTAATCTCTCGCTAAAGCGACTCCATAATTACCATGTACAAGTAATCTTCCGCTAACGTGACTCCATAATGACCATGTCTAAGTAATCTTCCACTAGTTTCCTTGCAAGTAGGATTAAGAAAAAAAAAATCACTCTTTAGCTTTGCATTACAAACCGACCGTACATTCAAGAAACAAAAACAAAAAAAAGCTACTCTTTCGTCTTGCCCCAAATTCCGAAGATGATTACCTAGCCGACAGCTGCTCCAGGAAAAGAAAGAAAATTGTTCGTTTTATTCGCCGAATGGATTACATCTGTGGGGTGATCTTTATGTCTAGGACTAATTCGAGGAAGGCAGAGAGAAGAAGAAGAAGAGGAAAAAGAAGAAGAAGAAGAAAAGGAGGAGGAGGAGGAGGAGGAGGAGGAGGAGGAGGAGGAGGAGGAGGAGGAGGAAGGAGAAGTATAAGTAAAAGTTCTCGGACTACCCTCATCTAAGAAGAAGAGGAAGAAGAATAGGAGGAGGAAGAAGAAGAAGAATAGGAGGAGGAAGAAGGAGAAGAAGAATAAGTAGAAGTTCTCAAACTACCCTCATCGAAGAAGATGAAGAAGAAGAATAAGAGGAAGAAGGGGAAGAAGAATAAGTAGAAGTTCTCATACTAACTTCATCTAAGAAGAAGAGGAAGAAGAAGAAGAAGAAGAGGAAGAAGAAGAAGAAGTAGAACTTTCAAACTACCCTCATCTAACTGAAATTGGACGCGGCATCTCCTTCCTTCAATTCGATATCCATCAATTGCATTTGCATGTCATTTGTTTCTGGAGGCCCCCCCCCCCTTTTTTTTTTTTCCTCGTGGAATCCCTCGCATCACATCCGAGGTTCCTAAGACGACGAGGATAAAGGGAGAGGAGGAAGGTAAAAAATACCTTCTTTTCTTCTTTCACATGTTTTCAGAAGAAGAAGAAGAAGTGAGAGAGAGAGAGAGAGAGAGAGAGAGAGAGAGAGAGAGAGAGAGAGAGAGAGAGAGAGAGAGAGAGTAGCCTAGAAGAAAAAGGGGAGAGAGAGAGAGAGAGAGAGAGAGAGAGAGAGAGAGAGGAGAGAGAGAGAGAGAGATGAGAGAGAGAGAGAGAGAGAGAGAGAGAGATGAGAAGAAAACTATCAAGAGAGAAGCATAGAAGAAGAAGAAGAAGCAGAAAAATATTGAGAGAGAGAGAGAGAGAGAGAGAGAGAGAGAGAGAGGAGAGAGAGAGAGAGAGAGAGAGAGAGAGAGAGAGAGATGAGAAGAAAACTATCAAGAGAGAAGCATAGAAGAAGAAGAAGAAGAAGAAGCAGAAAAATATCGAGAGAGAGAGAGAGAGAGAGAGAGAGAGAGAGAGAGAGAGAGAGAGAGAGAGAGAGAGAGAGAGAGAGATGAGAAGAAAACTATCAAGAGAGAAGCATAGAAGAAGAAGAAGAAGAAGAAGCAGAAAAATATCGAGAGAGAGAGAGAGAGAGAGAGAGAGAGAGAGAGAGAGAGAGAGAGAGAGAGAGAGAGAGAGAGAGAGAGAGAGACCCTAGATAAAATCAACTCTCTCCCAATAGATTCAAAGACGATTAACGTCGGATCTGATCTCCTTTTTGTGTGCTCAGCAAAATGTCTGACTCAGTAGGAACACTTCCTGATATGTTTTCAAGCCTGAAAAGGTCTGACATATTTCTCTCTCTCTCTCTCTCTCTCTCTCTTTTCTATAGCCAATTTGCATAACCCTGACAGGTACCTTTGTTGACAAAGTAATTCGTCTGTAACGAAAATTCTAAGAAATAATTATGCAAAGGACCCTTATCTTTAAGTTACAAATATCCCTTTTTAGAGAGAGAAAATTTATTTCACTGAAGCAGTCTACTTTTCACATTTGTATTTACATTTGCATTCTGTTTAGAGAGATGAAATTTTTTTTTACTAAAGCAGTATACTTTAGTTTTCTGTAAAAGATAACTATTGTGCCAGCTTTTGCCTGTAACGTCCGCACTTTTTTCTGTCCGCGCTTTTTCTGTCCGCCCTCAGATCTTAAAAACTACCGAGGCTACAGGGCTGCAAATTGGTATGTAGATCATCCACCCTCTAATCATCAAACATACCAAATTGCAGTCCCTCTATCCTCAGTAGTTTTTATTTTATTTAAGGTTAAAGTTAGCCACAATCGTGCTTCTGGCAACGATATAGGACAGGCCACCGCCGGGCCGAGGTTAAAGTTTCATAGGCCGCAGCTCATACATCATTATACCGAGACCACCGAACGATAGCTCTATTTTCGGTGGCCTTGATTATACGCTGTAGCGGCTGTACAGAAAACTCGATTGCACCGAAGTTTCTTAGGTGCATTTTTTTACCTGTTTACATTTGTATTCTGTTTTTTCAATACTATTTAATGATATTTTTACCATGTTAATTTAAATAATGTGTCTATATTCCTGCCTAAAGATATTTAAATTGTTAAAGACTTCATATTATTTTACCCGTTAAAGACTTTCAATTACTTTTGAATATTTTTTTTATTGTCACCAAGAAAACCATTTCGTTTCATTCACTAAGGTATAAATTACTCTACAAACTTGTTTATTGAAATAAGGTTACGCTAATTTCACGCCGAGTAATCGTCATTTGAATCCCAAATCGCATTCAAATGTGGGTGTGTGTGTGTATTTTATAAATACAAACATATATATATATATATATATATATATATATATATATATATATATATATATATATATATATATATATATATATATATACAATTACTTTCACAGAGGACCTCAATGATATGGAAGGTTGAAGAAAGGAGATTATTTATTTCCAAGCTTTCAGAGACCAGTCTGCCTCCATCTTCCAGGAGCCAAATAATAACTTTATATACAGTGAATATATATATATATATATATATATATATATATATATATATTATATATATATATATATATATATATATATATATATATATATATATATATATATATATATATATATATAATAATAATAATAATACTTTATTTCAGTTCTTGGACATATACAATATACATATACAAGAAAAATATATTGTCAATACTATATTACGAGTATTTCTACACACCAGTCAGTAGGCAGTTAGTGAACTAAAGACATTTTGTCGATATGTCAGAAGAGTATTAAATAACATCACAAGGAAAATTACAGAATTTTAATATGCAGATAAGACAATGAGTTTAGTGAGATAGAGATGGCTTGGACATGTCCTTCGCACAACCCCCGGGGAGAATAGTACGTGATAGTGTCATGTCGGTTCTTGGAGGCACCGGAAAAGCTGAAAACCCAGACTTAATAGGATGAGGACTCTGAGACGGAAGGATGGAAATTTTTGGAGATTTGTAAAAGATAAAGAAGAAGATAGACACGAGTTGCAGATTCTCACGGAGGCCTTATATATATATATATATATATATATATATATATATATATATATATATATATATATATATATATATATATATATATATATATATATGTTTATATATACAGTATATATATATGTTATTTATATGTATATAAGGCCTCCATGAATATATATATATATATATATATTATATATATATATATATATATATATATATATATATATATATGAAAATAAGAAGGCCCATAAAACACTATTTAAACGTTGAAACCATATATTACGGGCACTTGTTTCTGTGCCCCTGTGAACAGGGGCACAGCAACAAGTGCCCGAAATATATGGTTTCAACGTTTAAATAGTGTTTTATGGGCCTTCTTATTTTCATATTACACTGTAGTATTACAGGAAAAGACATTCATATATATATATATATATATATATATATATATATATATATATATATATATATAATATATATATTATATTGGGTATTTTTCCTTTGTAAGCTAACTTCAGGAAAATCACCCAAATTCCTACTTAGTAAAGGAACCAATATTCAGGCAGCTATACAATAAGTATTTTTTTTTTCACAAAGCTGAATTCAAAAAATTAAGAAAAGAGTAATTAATGTGTCCTTTAATCGGCGAATATTAACGTTTTTAAATAATCCTTAACAAAAAGAAGGAATTGCAGTGAGTGCAGGTCTTATTCTCTGGGAATTACCTTTCAGAGACATTCTTCCTCGCAGGACCTAATTCGCAAATGAAGGGAGTGGCGTTATGGCCTACTTTCTTCGTTGAGTAAGACGGTTTAGAAATACGGACGTGTTCTTCTTCCGTGATAGTTTACAAATATTTATCTATTCTTCTCGCGTGATAAATTTCAAACGAGAAAAACGAACGCAAATTAGAGAACACTGCGTTCTACAAAATCTGTAAAAAAAAAAAAAAAAAAAAAAAAAAAAAACTATAATTCATAAACCTGAGCTTTTCTCCTGCCCGAATACAATCAGTGTTGAATACAAGAAGTGTTGAACATAGATACTTTTCTCCCCTGGGCATAACTGAAGGGATGCTAAAACTTGCAACATGCCATTCGGTCTGGCAAAGGCAGCAACCAGCTCAGAATAAGACCGAAAGCCATAAGAGTACCCACTTTAATACATTTAGCTATCTAAAATGACTATACGTAAATACAAAGGGATAGGTCATACATATCCATTGTATTCAGTTATAGTTCATTGATGGACATTACATTTTGCAGTCTTTACCTTAACTTTGGAAAATCTTTCCTAATTACGTTTAGGTGTAAAAATAAATAAAGACTCAGTCACAAACACATAAACAGCAAAGTATAAACAGTGTTCAGTTACTTGAAGGAAATTAGAATTTGCAATGTAAGTCTGAAATATTTGCTAATTACAATTACTCTGGAAATAACAGACGGAACTGCCCATAGGTAATTACGTGTAATGCAATTAGAAGCCATTATTAGCTTTAGCTTTACTCAAACTTGCAACGACGCTGCGCGGTCTGGTGCGAGAAGCAATGGGTACTTATTAGGGCAGAGCTGAGTCCCCGGAGCTGAGTCGCAGAGCTGAGTCGCAGAGCTGAGTCGTAGAGCTGATTCGCAGAGCCAAGTCCCAGAGCCGAGTCGCAGAGCCGAGTCCCAGAGCTGAGTCCCAGAGCTGAGTCGCAGAGCTGAGTCCGAGAGCCGAGTCCCAGAGCCGAGTTGCAGAGCTGAGTCCCAGAGCCGAGTCCCAGAGCTGAGTCCAAGAGCTGAGTCGCAGAGCTGAGTCCCAGAGCCGAGTCCCAGAGCCTACAGAGTATCCTCAACTTGCATAGCTGAATAAAATCACAAAATTGCCAGATATGAAGAACCCAGACTTCGAAAATCCCTCATAATTAAGTTAATAACTGTCGAAAAGAAGCGCTCTTTCATGCGCAAGCAAACACACACAAACACACACACAAGCACAAAACACACTCAAAGACCAGAGAGAACGAGAGAGAGAGAAAGAGATTCGCACAGGGCAAATATAACATCAATAACAGCAGCAGGTAATTACACGTAATACAAGACGAGGCCATTACGAGCTCCGAGGAAAGAAGAAGGCGAGGAGAGAAAAAAAAAGGCCGTTAACAAGGACCTATGGAAGCTTAAAGAGCTCGTAAACACGGCCATTACCAACTATATAACCGGTCCATAACGCACGAGAGCCACCAGACAGACCCCGAGACGCGACCTCATAATTATTATCATTATATCTGCTGCTTCTGCCGCGGCCCCGTTCAGACATGGCGACGACGGGCCAGACAAGCCAGGCAGGGCGAAAGTTACACACACACACACACACACACACACACAGTGGCCGATGTCGCATCGCGGAAGTGCCTCTTTTATGCTAGGGTTGCATTTCTCTCTCTCTCTCTCCCTCTCTCTCTCTCTCTCTCTCTCTCTCTCTCATTATGGTTTATTTAAAAAAAAAAATTTATAGTTACTGAATATCATAAGTAAATTAATTTCTAAGAATTTATATATTAAGTACATAACTCGCGTATACATATGCCCGGGTTTCATCTCTCTCTCATTATGATTTAGTAGAATACCAGAAGTAAATTCACTTCTGAGAATTTATATATTACGTGCATAACTCGCGTATTCATATGCCAGGGTTGCATCTCTCTCTCTCTCTCTCTCTCTCTCTCTCATTATGATTTAGTTACCGAATTTCAGAAGTAACTTCATATCTATCTATAAATATATACTGTGTGCATAACTCACGTACATACACTCACTAGTGAGTAGGATAGGGTGAGTCAATTCGATGATCCATGTAAATACTTTGGTACATGGTAGCTGGTAATCATCTGACTATTGAGAGAGAGAGAGAGAGAGAGAGAGAGAGAGAGAGAGAGAGAGAGAGAGAGAGAGAGATCCAGTACACTGCATGAAGGAGAAAGAACACAAAAGAATTCCTTCCTACTTCCAAGTAGCCCTGCGGTGCTTGCGCCAAAATACACTCCCCTAATTCACCAGCGAAATGTCCTTCGCGAGCCGCCTCCTTCAAAAAGGGGGGGAACGGCCGTAAATTTTTGGGGAGGCGATTAAGACGTCGCATTAACAGCGGGGAAGATGAGATAATTAAGTTCCATTGGCTCTAATTTATGGGCAAGTTCTCCTTGCTGAAGAGAGGAGATAGCGGCTAGATGCGGAGAGGGTAGGAAGGTAGGAGACTCATTCGGGGAGGGTAGGAGACAGATGCAGAGAGGGTAGGAGACAGATGCAGAGAGGGTAGGAGACTCATTCGGAGAGGGTAGGAGACTCATTCGGAGAGGGTAGGAGACAGATGCAGAGAGGGTAGGAGACTCATTCGGAGAGGGTAGGAGACAGATGCAGAGAGGGTAGGAGGTTCAGTCGGAGAGGGTAGGAGACAGATGGGGAGAGGGTAAGAGGCAGATGTTGAGAGGATAGGAGACAATGCGGTGAGGGTGGGAGACAGATGCGGAGAGGGGAGGAGATGGCTAGATGCACTGAGGGAAGGAAACAGATGCAGAGAGTGTAGGAGAGACAGGGAGGATATGAGATAGATAGATGTGGAAAGGGTAGGAGACAGATGCGGGGAGGGTAGGGGACAGATGCAGAGAAGTAGGAGACAGATGAGCAGAGGGTAGGAGACTGATGTGGAGAGGACAGGAGACTAATAAGGAAAGAGTAGGAGACTTGCGGCGAGGATTGGAGACAGATGCATAGAGGGTAGGAGACATGAGGAGAGGATAAGAAACTGATGTGGAGAGGATACGAGACTGATGCTGAGAGGGTAGGAGACAGATGTGGAGAGGATAGAAGACAGATACAGGGGGTAGGAGACAGATGCAGGGAGGGTAGGAAGGTAGGAGACTCATTCGGGGAGGGTAGGAGACAGATGCAGAGAAGGTAGGATACACGCGGGGAAGAAGACTGCTGCGGAGAGGGTAGGAGACAGATGCGGAGAGGGTAGGGTATACGTGCAGAAAGGGTAGGAGACAGATGTGGAAAGGATAGGACATAAATGTGGAGATGGTAGGAGACAGATGCGTAGAGGGTAAAAGACAGATGCGTAGAGGGTAAAAGACAGATGCGTAGAGGGTAAAAGACAGATGCGTAGAGGGTAGGAGACAGATGCGGAGAGGACAGGAAACTGATGCAGAGATGGTAGGACATGCACGCGGCGAGGGCTGGAGACAGATGTGGAAAGGGTGGGACATACAGGTAAATGTGGAGAGAGTAAAAGACAGATGCGTAGAGGGTAGAAGACACATGCGTAGAGGGTAGGAGACTGATGTGGAGAGGTTACCAAGAAACTAAAAAAATAAAAAAAAAAGATGAAATAATCAAGAAGAAAGAGTTTCTTTTTTTCATTTACTTTTTTAACCAAATCTCTGTTTATATTTCCTTCATCTTTAAACAATTCGGTACTAAAGGGGCATAAACAAAATCAACAAAAGAGAGAGAGAGAGAGAGAGAGAGAGAGAGAGAGAGGTGCAAGTGAACTTTTCAATCAGAAATGACAAAAACCATAAGAATTTACGTGAACTGCTTAGTACCACTCCTTTGGGAAAAAATATAGGTTAAGACACACTGACAGAGAAAACTGACCCAGCTAAATAATGCTCAAGGGATGTATAGCTTTTATTTTTTTAACTGGCTTTCAGCAATTAACGAATTTCGGTAGGTTGTCTGACCACAACTTTACTTTCAGAGCTCATTGCCTAATGAAGGATTGTTTCATTGTCAACTCTAATTGCCCATCAACTTTCGAGTGTGTATAGGACGTGTCTGAATTCTATTTCCCATTGCACTTTACATTGGGGTTAGAGATGCTCTGCTAATTGCAAAGAGTTCATAAAATATTTTGGTGTTGCTATCATTATTGTTATTGGTACGCCCATAACGAGAAAACTGACGGTAATATCTGCGTCGTGACATAAAGTCCTGTCCCCAGGGACATTACGTACTTCCCGTAAGTTGGGACCATGGCACCATCACTCTGAATTCTTGCATAGGGATCAGTGATCATAGAGGCTGGTTGTTGTATAGCAACCACAATGCCCTCTTACCTTCTCGGGTTCTTCACAGTTTGCAAACGCTTGTCACTACTACGCTTATATCCAAATTTAAAAAAGAAATGGGGATATTCCGATGCCCAGTTAATTATCAGTACCTCGTTCTGATACCCCGGACAAGATTTCGAATCTTGGCCGGGCATCGGGGTATCTTCATTTTTTCTTAATTTGGCTCTGGGCTTAGTAGTGACAAGCGTTTCCGAAGTGTGAAGAAATATATATTTTCATGTCGTTTTCCCCGGATTCAAGATTCTTGGCATAATAGATAACTTCCACGGATAAATTGTATGACACTGGCTTCGTCGGCCTAAAGGTATTTTTTTAAAATTCATATATATATATGTTTTTAGTCTGACATTTTCTGTTTATCTCGAGTGTTTATCCGTTACCTAAATAATAATAATAATAATAATAATAATAATAATAATAATAATAATAATAATAATAATAATAATAATAATAAAAATAAG
>JANJGK010000011.1:9848685-9853685 GCA_039081455.1 Macrobrachium rosenbergii | reverse complement strand
ACGTTGCCTCTTGACTACTGTACCCTGCAGACAACATAAAAAAAAGATAAATAAAATGGAATAAAATAAACAGTAAAGAGGAGAGGCGGCACACAAAAGGAAAATAAAGCGGAAAGGAGAAAAGAATAGATTGAAAAAAAAAAAAAGAAAGAGGAATGGGAAAAGTGGATAACACAAAATTTTATTTTGGGCGGATAGGAAGCGACTCGTGAAGCTTGGCATGAGGCCTTAAATAAATCATGACGCGGCGTCCTTTTGGCCCCATTTATCGGGGTAAGCGGGTTGGACCGCGGCCGGGTGGCCCGGCCTGTATCTCGCCACAGGATGCTGTCCCGTCAGGAGCCCATGGCAGAAGGGCAGAGGACCACAGAGGATGCAGAGTTATCATCTTAAAATCCCACCTTCAATTCTACCATTTTCCATATATTCTTAATTCATGCTAATATTAAGACTGAATCCTTTACTTTTCCTAATTTCTACTTCTGTGTTCCAATTCTTCGTCCTCCTTTTCCATTTATTCGGTTTCCCCTCTTTTCATATTCGGGCCTGGGCTGGATAAAAGTCGTTAGGTTGATTGTTCCATTGCTTTTTCCCCTTAAGAAAGCAATAAGGGATTGAAATTTTTCTCTCCTCTGAATTTACCTCCTTGCCTTTTCAGTTCCTTTTCATTTTACCGTTCTGCCTTTTCATTTCATTTTCATTTTACCATTTTGCCTTTTCAGTTCCTTTACATCTTACCATTCTGTCTTTTAAATGCCTTTTTATTTTACCATTCTGCCTTTTCAATTCATTTTCATTTTACCATCCTGCCTTTTCAGTTCCACTTCATTTTACCATTCTGCCTTTTCAGTTCTTTTGCATTTAACCGTCATTCCTTTTCATTTTACCATCCTGCCATTTCAGTTCCTTTTCATTTTACTGTTCTGCCTTTTCAGTTCCCTTTCATTTTACCATTCAGCCTTTTCAGTTCTTTTACATTTTGCCATTCTGCCTTTTCAATGCATTTTTATTTTACCATTCTGCCTTTTCATTTCATTTACATTTTACCATTCTGCCCTTTCGTTTCATTTTCATTTTACCATGCTGTCATTTCAGTTCCTTTTCATTTTACCATTCTGCCTTTTCATTTCATTTTCATTTTACTATTCTGCCATTTCAGTTCTTTTTCATTTTACCTTTCTGCCTTTTCAATTCCTTTTCATTTTACCATTTTGCCTTTTCAGTCCATTTTCAGTTGACCTTCTGCATTTTCAGTTTCCTTTCATTTTACCATTCTGCCTTTTCAGTTCCTTGTCCTTTTACCGTTCTGCCTTTTCAGTTCATTTTCATTTTACCATTCTGCCATTGCAGTTCCTTTCTATTTTACCACTCTGCCTTTTCATTTCACCATTTTGCCTTTTCAGTTCATTTTCATTTTTCAATTCTGCCATTTCAGTTATTTTTCATTTCACCATTCTGCCTCTTCATTTTCTTTTCATTTCACCATCCCGACATTTTAGTTCCTTTTCATTTTACCATTCTGCATTTTCAGTTCACTTTCATTTTACCAGTTCTCCTTTTTATTCCAATTTACCATTTAGCCCTTTCATTTATTATTTTGCAATTTTGCTATTTCATATTTTTTTCCATTTTACCACTTTGTCACGTTTGTGTGCCCTCATTTTACCATTCATTCTGCCATATTTTCCTGAATTTTACCTTTCTCCCATTTCATTTCTGTCATGTTGCTGTCCCACAAGTTAATTTTTTCCCACTTTATTATTTTACAATTTAATTTTTTCAGTTTACCATTTTGCCAATTAACTTTTTACTTTATCAGTCTATTGTTTCATTTTACCATTCCTCTAAATTAATTTAATTACAATATTGCCAATGATGCCATTTAGTTCTATCTTATCTTTTTTTAACCTCTTTTTTATTGTATCACTTTGCCACTTCGTATCAAATTTCTCCTATTTTCTAAAATTTCTTTTTACATTTTACCGTTCTGTATTTTATCTGTTTAGTTTAATCTTTACCAAAGACACAAAATAGGGGAACATTCTTTCCTCGCCGTGATTCTCGGAATTACATTTATTTTCCCCTCAGGAATTGCCCGGAGCCTAGGAATGGGAATTCCAGCACCGCCTCAGTGGGAATCCATGAGTTATAACACATCTCCATTTGCTTATTTGTGTCCGAAAGGACTTTTTTTTTTCTTCCTTTTCATTGTTCTCTGTTGAAACAATGCTCCTTGTATTTTAATAATTTACACAGATTTTTCTCATTGTATCTTAATAATCTGCTTACCTTTGTATCTTTTTATTTATCAATTTGTTAATTTATTTGTTTTTTCTTTTCTAATAACTGATCTCTTCTTTTCGTACTACCTTCTGTTATTTCTTCCAAATGAACAGCAAATTCTTTGAAAGCTTGAGTTTCTAGTCAGTGCCTCCTTTGGGCTTGCTCCATACGAATAGGGTTCATCTCCCGAATAATAATAATAATAATAATAATAATAATAATAATAATAATAATGTTGTTTAAATTCGTCTCGATCATTACCTGTATATTCTGTCATGAAGCATTTTGTCTGTCTGTTTGTCTGTCTCCTTGTTGGGAGAGTCGGTAGAGTTGTGTGCTAGCACTCGCTAGTCCCGAGTTCGAGTCTCCGGCCGGCTAATGAAGAATTAGAGGAATTTATTTCTGGTGATAGAAATTCATTTCTCGCCATAATGTGGTTCGGATTCCACAATAAGCGGTAGGTCCCGTTGCTAAGTAACCAATTGGTTCTTAGCCACGTAAAATAAGTCTAATCCTTCGGGCCAGCCTTAGGAGAGCTGTTAATCAGCTCAGTGGTCTGGTTAAACTAAGGTATACTTAACTTTTGTCTGTCTGTCTGTCTATCTGTCTCATCCTCACTCTTTGTGTCACTATACCTTTCTATCCATCATAATTTCAACTTGGCGACTCCCCGTGTGAAAAATCTCTAAAATGAAAATATCCAGGTTAACCACATTTAGAAACTAATTTGAAAACGCATTCCACTCATAACCATCAAAGATGGAAATATCCTCTCTCCCTGGAAACTAAGCCACCACTTTTTTCCTCGTCACTGATGAAACTATTCAGTGTTTAAAATCAAAGCGTAGAGGTGAAATAGCTTCCTGAATCTATTCATTACAGATTGAGATCAGTTCATCGGAAATAGGCTTCAAAATATGAGTTGCGACGCTCAGCTGAGAAGATAACCCTTGACTTCATTCACGTGAAGCAAATGAATGAATCCAGAATGAATAATTAATCAATAACGAAATAAACGGGAATATGAGATAAGACACATGTATGTTATCTAAGGCAATGGAAAAATATTATTGTAGAATTATAATTGCTCTTTCCTACATTGTAAAGCCCCACAAAAACATGTAGATAAGGTAAGTATATCTGACTACAAAGCATTTAAACCGTCCAAAACCAACTTTAAGTAGTGTGTGTGTGTGTGTGTGTGTTAGCAGGATATTTTAACAACAGTTAAACTGAATGTCACAGAACTTAACAGGCACGTTAATCATGCAAATTTTTCAATTTGATTAACTTGGGTGAGAAATGTTGTTGGGGGAGAAGGGGGGGGAGGAGGTGCCGGTGTAGGAGTGGGTTTCCATGGCAACAAACCATTATTTCTGAGCCGATTTCTCCTAAAATTTAATCCTCTCTATAAAGCTACGGAATGAAAATATATATAACTGTCAATAGCCATCAAAATTTTAGTCATCATCTCGTGCGGGTATTCTCCAAAAGCGAACAGAGAAACGGAAAAAAAAAAAACTACGACTTCCTTGAGAAGCGAAAAACAATAGCTCTTGACAATTTCCTCGACAAAGGAAAACACTGAGAAGATATAATGATAATAACTTGAATGCAGGGAAAATAAGGAAACGAAATAAATGAAAATTCTCTAAAGCCAAGAGTTTCTGCTCATCAGTCGGTGAAAAAGAAAATAAAAAGAGAAAAAAAATCTGACTGCCTGGTAACCTGGAGAGACGTAAGGGATCAGCCAAGCTGAACCTAGCAGCAGAAGCAGAAGCACAAGCAGAAGCACAAGCAGATTCAGAGACAGCAGAGCCAGCAGGGGCTTAGAAGCAGTGCCACTTCCAAGCGGAAGACTTAGAAATGAATATGGAGATGGGCGAGAATATTTTAATACGGTCGGTGCGTGTCTTACAGTAATGAGCTCTGCGGGGAGCTTTCATGGCAAAAGCTTTGGAAAAGATGAGATGATTTTCGAATGAGTTATTAAACGGTGCTCTGAGAGAGAGAGTGAGAGAGAGAGAGAGAGAGAGAGAGAGAGAGAGAGAGAGAGAGATTATTTTTTTAATATCTTCCCCCCCCCCTGAATCTTGTTATTCCATTCAGTTGCAATGTTGGCTTTACAGCTTTCTTTCCTTCTTTGTGTTTGTGTTTAAATCTATATATAAAGGAAATGTACTTTATTTTCTTTTCAGTTACGTACTCTTATGAATTGACATTATTTCAACTTTTTCCCATCCACTATACATGCTCGTATGTTGACAAGTTCCTTCATTATACTAAGTAAAGCGACGACATGAATATTTTTTTTTTAAATAAAAAGCGAAATGTAATAAAATTACAAGAATACAGCGAATATACAAATGTATTCGATTCATGGAAACACATCTGCAGATTGTCGCACAGCTGAAAAGGGATCATGAAGAAATAATATACAAATAATCTGTGTACATTCTCGTAATAATAATGCAAGTCCCTTAAACACAGACGTCTATCTTTTTTAGTTTTCTGTGAAAGAAAAACTATTGTGATTGCTTTGTCTGTCCGCCCCCAGACCTTAAAAACTACTGAGGCTAGAGGGCTGCAAATTGGTATGTTGATCATCCACCCTCCAATTATCAAACATACCAAATTGCAGCCCTCTAGCCTCAGTAGTTTTTATTTTATTTAACTAGACTGCCCCGAAGAAACATCGGCGCATTTTTTACTTGTTT
>JANJGK010000011.1:9838685-9846185 GCA_039081455.1 Macrobrachium rosenbergii | reverse complement strand
TGAGTCGGGAAGTTGGGGAAAACTCGCTGGTATGCAAGCAGTTAGCTTGCCCAGGTAATTCCTTGGGTGCAGTTGCTCTCAGGTTCCGACTTCTTTTAGACTTGTATGGCCCAGTGGGTAACGCCCTTGCTTTCCACCTGAGAGACCTGGGTTCGATCCCGACGTGAGTCAGAAATATATATATATATATATATATATATATTTATATATGTGTGTGTGTGTGTGTGTGTATATATATATATATATATATATGACACCGTATTTCCTTTTGGAGGAGATGGACCAATGAGGCTACAACCTTCCAATTTTACAGCAAATCTTCTGAGATGAGGTTGCTAGCCCCACTCCTTGTCTCACGAGACTAGCTGACACTGATCCTCATTCGCGGCTGGATGGGACAGTTGGTGATAGCCCTAAAGCTATCCGCAGACCTAGCAAACTTGGCCTACGCGCTGTACCACATAAACTACACCTTTAAAGGCATTGATGCCTCAATTCCACGGCATTACGAAGTAATATCTTCAGGGATATCACTGTTAATAAACTATGAAAATTTCTGTATAAAAATCACTAATCTTATAATTTACAAAAAAACTTATGTTGAGCTAATCCCCGTTCCTATTGACATTCAGTAATGAAAATCTGAAGGCAAACAGCTAAACACACACACACACATACACGCATACACACAGACAAACTTAACTGCAACTGACAGATACCACCTGACAAATGAGTCACAATTCAGACACTGTGTTTCACTGTCGCCACTTCCATGCACGGCATCAATCTTGCAAATGGCCTGGCAGGCTCTGTGTGTGCGCTCGTCTTCAGCTGATATTTAGACATTCACAGGTCAATTATGCTAATTTATGATTCTTAATAGATGTGACAGAGTGCTTAAGGGAACGTTATATAACCGTAGGATGTCAGACTTAATTATCCACGGCCGTTACCACGAATAATAATTTTCTTTGTTCTGTATTCTTAAAATTGTCATTAATATGAAAACCTGAATTGGCGACGGAGGAATAAAAAAATGAAATACAAAGAATTCAGGGCAAGAAGAACACATAAAGGGAGTGTTATATATAAAGTTATATTTTGAAAACAAAAACATGATCAAGACGAGTTAAGCGAAAAGTTATTCTGCAGTAATCTGAACGAATAAAATTCAAGACAGCTATATATACAGTGTGTGTATATATATATATATATATATATATACTTTACCTAACGATAAGTTTGTCCCTTAAGTAATTTACGCATACACGCCCTCTACATATCGTCCCAAACCATATCATTTACAATAAAAGAAAGAGTCCCTATTGCATTAAGAAATCGAACCTTTCATGGTAACATGAATTACAATTTATTCCTTATGTATTCAAATCAGTAAAATATAAAGAGGCATTTAGATATTTGATTCTCCCTTTTGACTTTAATAGCCAAAAAATCGGAGGCCTTTAGTGACCACATAAGCAAAACCTTTTGTTGGCTAGAAAATCAAGGCCTTTTATGACCACAAAATCAATGGCTCTTAGTGCCCAGAAAATGAACTTGCCTTTTCTGGCCTGAAAGTCATAAGGCCTTTATGGCCACAAAGTCATAAGGCTTTTAGTGCCCACAAAATCAGTGGCTCTTAGTGCCCAAAAAATCAAGATGCCTTTTCTGGCCAGAAAGTCAGAAGGCCTTTAGTGGCCACAAAATCAAAAGGCCTTTAGTGGCCATGCAATCAAAATCCTTTCTTTGTCACAAAATCAAAGGCCTTTTATCACCACAAAACCGATTGGCCTTTAGTGGTAACAAAATCAGAGGTCAAATAAATGAAGGTCTTTTGTAGTCGCCGAAAGACAGGTCTTTAGAGGTCATCAATAGAAAGGTCTAAAGAGGTCATCAAAAGAAGGTTTTTAGTGGTCATCAAAAGAAAGGGCTTTAGAGGTCATCAAAAGAAAGGTCATTAGAGGTCATCAAAAGAAAGGTCTTTAGAGGTCATCAAAAGAAAGTTTTTTAGTGGTCATGAAAAGAAAGGACTTTCGAGGTCACGAAAAGAAAGGACTTTAAGAGGTCATCAAAAGAAAGGTCTTTAGAGGTCATCAAAAGAAAGGTCTTTAAAGGTCAACAAAAGAAAGGACTTTAGAGGTCATAAAAAAAGGTCTTTACAGGTCATCAAAAGAAAGGTCTTTGGAGTTCAACAAAGGAAAGGTCTTTAGAGGTCATCAAAAGAAAGGTCTTTGGAGATCATCAAAAGAAAGATCTTTGGAGGTCATTGAAAGAAAGGTCTTTAGAAGTCATCAAAAGAAAGGACTTTTTTAGAGGTCATCAAAAGAAAGGTCTTTGGAGGTCATCAAAAGAAAGGTCTTTAGAGGTCATCAAAAGAAAGGTCTTTAGAGGTCAACAAAAGAAAGGACTTTAAAGGCCAACAAAAGAAAGGTCTTTGGGGGCCATCAAAGAGAAAAGTCTTTAGTGTTCACCAAAAGAAGGTTTTTTAGTAGCCATACAATCAATGGCCACCTTTGGCCATGCAATAAAAAGTCTTAGATGTCATTCTAATCAAAGGCCTCCAGTGCTGCCAATTGAAAAAAAAGGCCCTCATTGAGCGCAAAATCACCTGATCACATGATAAAAGGTCTTTGATGGCCACCGAAAAGAAAAGCTTCCAATGGTTACCACAGGAACAAGTGCTTTAACTTTTTTTATCTCTCTTCTCCTCCATTTTACCTTTAAATGTTTCTCCACCTGTCACTTAACTGGGAAACTGGCGCTATTCTATCCCACCTGTGAAGTGTTAACATCAAACACTTCTATGTATAAATATAAAAAATCAATACGAAAGTGACAGTAGACTGACTGACAGACAAACTCAATGAAACCAATGTAACAGAAACTCAAAATCTCTTCTAATAGGAAAGTAAATAAGACCTAAGACCTAGACAATGAAAAATCCACACAGAGCTGAATAAACAAACGCGCAAAAAACAAAGCCACGAAAACAAACGAAACAAACAAGAAATAGCCCCACTACCAAAAAAAAAAAAAGAGAGCAAACATACAAACCCCAGCGCTCATGAAGTGGCAACAATCAACAATAGCCGTTTGCAAAGTGCTCTGGGAATATATGCAAATCAGATGTCAACCTTTGCAAGATATGCACCATTTCCGACAGACTCCCTCATTGAGCCTGCTTGCATTGATACTCTCATTAGCATTTGCTTAACCGTTATTTGCATATGCATATGAAGACATGCAGCAGCGGGCTCAGCAGAGTCGTCGTGGGTGCGCTGGCCCAGCTTAGCACTCGTAATCTTATTGACACAGACAGAAGGCGAGGAGAGAAGAGGAGAGGATAGGAGAGAAGAGGGAGGGGAGAGGAGAGGAGAGAAGAGGAGAGGAGGGGAGAGAGAGGAAGGGAGAGGATGATATTGTGGAACGGAGACAACAGCTGAAGCTGAAGGAGCGGGGCGATCTTCAAGAAAGAGGCATGGTGGGGGGGTTGGGGGGGGGAGGAAGAGGAAAAGAAGGAGGAGGAGGAGGAGGAGGAGGAGGAGGAGATGGAAGAGAAGTAGGAGGAGGAAAAAGAAGAGAAGGGGAGGAGGGGGAGGAAGAGAAGTAGGAGGAGGAAAAAGAAGAGGAGGAGGAGGAGGAGGAGGAGGAAGAGAAGTAGGAGGAGGAAAAACAAGAGAAGGGGGAGGAGGAGGAGGAGGAGGAGGAGGAAGAGAAGGTAGGAGGAGGAGGAGGAGGAGGGGAGGAGGAGGAGGAGGAGGAGGAGGAAGTGATGGTGATGACAATGGCAGAAGTAGAAAGGAATGAGTGCACAAAAGAGGCAGGAAAAACTACTTACAGGAATTCATTTTTAATCTTTTGAGAAAAGAAAGAGAAAGTATGTATCATGTTATGAAAGGTAAAAAGTATACTGAAAGGAAGACAGTAGAAAATAATAATAATAATAATAATAATAATAATAATAATAATAATAATAATAATAATAATAATAATAATAATAATAATAATAATAATAATATCTGTTGACAAGAATGGCAGTCTCAGTTGAACTGATGCCATTCTTGCCAACAGAACCTGTTTAAAAGAGGGCCAACTCCCTTCAAATAATAATAATAATAATAATAATAATAATAATAATAATAATAATAATAATAATAATAATAATAATAATAATAATAATAATAATAATAATAATAATGCCATCTGGATGCCGTTTAGTTTGTATTGTAGTCTTAACGGCATCCAGAGGACCACAATGATATTTGAGAGGGTGTCTTCTTCCGAAATAATAATAATAATAATAATAATAATAATAATAATAATAATAATAATAATAATAATAATAATAATAATAATAATAATAATAATAATAACACCCTCATAAACAAGAGCAGAAGATACTGTAAATATACAAATACTGAATTACATCGACTGAAACCATTCGATTCTAAAACCTTTGCAAAGAGAGAGTGCCTGTATCAAATCACAAACAACTAACTTTATTTCCTGTTATCTTCTGTAACTTCTCTCAAATGAAATAATAATAATAATAATAATAATAATAATAATAATAATAATAATAATAATAATAATAATAATAATAATAATAATAATAATAATAATATAGGAAGGAAGTAGACCCTCTCTCAAGCATTTGTTGTTGAAATAATAATAATAATAATAATAATAATAATAATAATAATAATAATAATAATAATAATAATAATAATAATAACAACAACTTGGGGGTATGGTGTAAATAATTTAAAAATAAATTAAAAGAAAGGAGTACAGAGTAAAGATGTAATACTTTTCTAGTTACCCATCGTTTTAAACCGGACTTTGCTTTATCAAGCCAAGCCCTGTTTTGCGTTAATGGTGGCAATTTGGAGTATTATGTAGGTAATTATGCATAAAATCCATATTTAGTAAATGGGATAAATTATGAACAAAGATTAGGCAATGTTATATTAATACGCTGTTATTTCATGTATATTAAGCACGAATTATGTATAGTTACTGGTTTATTGCACTCATTCATATATGTATGTATATATAAAAATTTATATATATATATATATATATATATGTCGTGTGTGTGTGTGTGTGTGTGTGTGTGTAATTGTAATAAGCACAATGCCCTCTTTTTGGATACGCTTGTCACCGCAAAGCCTTAGATCCAAATGCAGGATGTTTGGAGTAATTATGATGTCCGGCAGCGGGAAACGAACTCGCGTCCCATAATCAAAACGAGGTCAAGCTGCCGACTTGACCACGAAAATTGACCAGTAGATTCTACAAACACACACACACACACGCGCGCGCACACACACACGCACATACACACACACACACATATATATATATATGTATATATATATATGTGTATATACATATACATGAAATTAAGGTATGCAATCGTAATGACGTTAAATAAATTTGCATTAATATGCAATATCCTTTTTAATATCGAATTAGGAAAACCATGCACCTTTTCGAATTTTGATTTATAAAACTATATTTACGTTTTACGTTAAATAATTAAACCATGCCTTATTCTATATGAAATTAATATAAATTATGTTTCCTTTCCATAATGAATTGCTCAAAAATGTATCACTCTTTTCATGCCATCGTAATTATGATTTTTCGGAGTCAATACTCTGTTGAATAAAACCAAAAAATAATAAATCTATGATTTCCGTTTCTTGAACATTATTTCTACTTTCGTTTCTAACACCCACACCCCAAAAAAACCTAATTTTTGTCTTAATATGAGAGAAGCATCACATATTCTTTCCCTTACATCATACATTTTTTATTTTTTTTTTTTTTTATAAAGAAAAGCAAACAGACAAAATATGAAACATACCGGCAAAACCAGGTCTTGGTTGGTCCGGGGCTAATGGCCCTGGGCGAAAATTCTCCGTCAGAATCCTCGTAATGCCTTTTACATCCTGATGTATTATTTGATGCGAGATGCAAATGTTCAAAGTTGCGTGAAAAATTATGGAAATTAAATTTAGTTTGTATTTATGAGAAGCTAACTCCCTTTAATGGTCTGTGCCTCTAGATTGATGCTCGGAATATTGTAATGTAGGTCAAAACATTCTGGAACGAAAGCGCTTCAGTGTGGAAAGAATTTATTTCGCGGGAATTTATTTTCGCGGGAATTTATTTTCGCGGGAATCTATTTTCGCGGAAATTTATTTTCGCGGGAATTTATTTTCGCGGGAATTTATTTTCGCGGGAATCTATTTTCGCGGAAATTTATTTTCGCGGGAATTTATTTTTGCGGGGATTTATTTCGCGGGAATTTATTTTTGCGGGGATTTATTTTCGCGGGAATTATTTTTGCGGGGATTTATTTTCGCGGGAATTTATTTTAGCACAGACGATGATTTCTCGTTCAGGGTTTGGCGTCGCTTTCGAGTCCGTGACTTCCCTATTAATGGCTTTCGTCGTTTGTTTTTTTCTTTCCTGATTGTTAGCGGAGAAACTGAAACAGGGCGAGATAAGAAAAAAAAAAAAAGGGCGGTAATTGTAGAAGCAAACAATGTAAAATCTGAAAACGAAAAAGATTCTCAAGTTTTACCATAATATTCATTACACGATTACGATTCCGGTCTGCTTCCATTTCAGTCGCAACTCCATGTTACCACCTGCACCGTCTGTTTCTATCCCTGTTTCTGAAACAGTAAAGAAACTGAAACAGAGGAATAAAAAAGGTTACACAAATTTAGAACCAATCCATGAAAAAAAACACACGGAATAATTCTCTCAAAAAACCAATTCGTTGCTTCAGAGGAAAAAAAGAAAATACGGACGATGATTTGCTGAAAGATTCGGATGAAAGCAAATTGCTGTAGATCTCTCAGTGAAAAATAAAAACGTGGAAAGAGGAAAAATCAGTGGTTATTCTGAAGCCTGGATCAGCAAGATTTATTTTTCATTAGCCGGGAACAGAAAAGCAATTAACAGCATTAGTGAGTTTTCTTCCATAATTTCTAAATATTTTTTTTTTATTTCTCTTACATTACACTACATCCTATTCTCGGCGTTGCAGGCAGTGACGTCAATCTCTCGACAACAACCAGAAGGAGGAAAAAGATAAAATAAGAAGAGAAAAGAGGAAAAGTACAGAAAATTCCAGCCAATGACTGAAAACGCTGAGCAACTTGTATGCTGATGAAAACGCCTAAACGTCTCCCCTCAACCAAGTGGGGAATGGCATAGTACGGAACTCAAATACCGCCGATGAAGCTTTCGGGATGTCTCTGCGTAATGAATTTGATCGCAAACCAGAATACGAGCCAGACTGACTGGTGTGTGTGTGTGTGTGCCCCCATTAGAATGCTCAGTAGATCTGGCTGGGAAAAAATGTTAATGAAATTACCAGTAAAAGGAGTGAAGGGATTTTTATGAGGCCAAATTAGACAAATTTACCTTTCCGAGGGCTGAGGCAAAAATATCTCTTGGGCGGAGTATTGTCGAATCTAG
>JANJGK010000011.1:9835089-9838585 GCA_039081455.1 Macrobrachium rosenbergii | reverse complement strand
TGGCTATCCACAACATTTTGAATATACTTAACATGTATTCCTAAAACACACGGAACGGGAATAAAAAATAATATGACTCCTAATTTGAGATTCATTAATGCATACTAATAAACAGATGAATCTAATGATTGAAACCAAATAAGTTGTTTCTTAATTTGATTAATTTTATTTATTCCGGGAAACAGACACGGACGGGCAAAAAAGACGGACAGGTAAATTAGCCGGTAAACTATTAAAAAAAAAGTCAAAATAAGATGTCAGAGTAAATAGACATAGACGAAGCTAACAGACGAGGTAACGGTGTAGAATGCCTGCGGGCTATTAACTTTTTTTAAACGTCCTTTTACCCCGAAATGGACAGACAGACAAACAGACATACAGGCAGACAGACAGTGACAAAAAGCCTAAAGGCATGCATGTCTCCTCTGAAAAGACAGATTGATTCCGAAAGGAGATAACCCCGTCTTTTGACAGGGCAGACAGGACAGGACAAGACAGGGCAGGCCAGGGCAGCTATTTGCCAGCCACGAGCCCCGTGGCCGACTTTCCTAACGACCATAATTTCTATTCTCAAATGCACGAAGCAGAAGACCCGCGGAGATTAGCGGGTGGACAGGGTGTAACAAATCCACCTAAAAAATGGTAAAAAAAAAAGTAAAACAAAAATAAGTAAAAAGAAAAAAAATAGAAGAAAAAGTCATCTTGCGCGTGTCCCTCGTGTGTTCGTCACACTTATTTTTTTCCCTCCCCCCCCTTTTTTTTATGTTCTTTGGGTCTTTCATTTTAATGTTGCCTTACGTCCATTTTTATTCTGTGCCCCGTCGTCGGGGAGGTCGTGTCTCGTTGAGTACGAAGGAGCTACTTAAGCGAGAGGTCACATGAGCGGAGCGTGCTGGGCAAGCTGTGACGAACACTGTTATTATATTCGCTAATGCTCCAGTTTAGATTTGGCTTGTGGGAAAGTACGAATTTACAAATGCATGCGAATATATATACATGTATATATATATATATATATATATATATATATATATATATATATATATATATATATATATATATATCTGTATATATATAATTGTAGATATATACACATATTTTATACATATAAATAACATTTTTTAATATAAAACGTTTTAGTTAATGAATAAAAAACTGGTTGAAGAAGCATCACAATTAAACCGCATATTAATCATTATCATCACACAAGTTTAAGCGAGACGAAGATCGACTTTTTTTGGGGGTGGGAGGAGGGGAGGCAGAGGTCAATGGAACGGGCAACTCAAAAAGGCCTTAATGTAGCCCAGGCCGAATGGAACGAAATGAAAGAGGAGGAGAAGTATAAGGTTCGTGTCTTCTTCACTTTCATTTATAGAATTTCCCCTAATGCCGGACTGAGAATTCTTGCCAATGAGAAGATGAGTAGAGTCCCAGTTTACTGGATACAAGAAGGCACTAATTTCATTATGTGCACGAGACTTATTGCACACGCATGCACGGCCCTAACTCTTGCTGTGCAATGAGAAAACAACAGCAGGCATCTTCAGGGTGCAATGACCTTGTTAGAGCAAAATTCCATTCTATGAAGGTTACCCATCAAAACACGAAAAAGAGGGTAGATTTTCTACTGTTATATTTCGGAAACTACTGTTTCCCTCAATGTGTCTGCATGTGTAGATAGAAAGATAGAGAGACAGTTAGACAGACAGTTAGATAGATAGAGAGACAGTCAGACAGACAGATAGATAGATAGATAGATAGACAGAGAGACAAACATATAACCTTTCAAGTACAGAAAACCCAGGCGTTTGCCACCACGATCATCACCATCAAAGCATTTCCAACATTCGTTACGAATTTCCCTCTACCACAGTCATTGCACCCTGAAGATGACTGCCGTTGCTTTCTCATTGCACAGCAAGAGATGGGGCGGTGCATGCGTGTGCATTAAGTCTCGTGAGTATAACGAAATCAGTGTCTTCTTGGACCCAGTAACTGGGACTTGATTCATCTTCTCATTGGCAAGGATTCTCAGTCTGGCATCAGGGGAAATTCTATACATGAATATGAAGAAGACACGGGCCTTATATTCCTCCCCCCGCCCCCTTCCATTTCGTTTCATTCGGGCCTGGGCTACATTAAGACGTTTATGGGTTGCCCGTTCCATTGACCTCCCCCACCACCCCCCCACCCCAAAAATAAGTTGGATCTTCGTCTCGCTTAAACTTATGCAATGATAATTATTAAGTTGTGGTTGATTGTGAAGCTTCTTAAACTGATTTTTTTTATTCATTAACTAAAACGTTTTTGTATTAAAAAATATTATTTATCGCTTCAACTTCGCTATATATATATATATATATATATATATATATATATATTATATATATATATATATATATATATATATATAATTACATATATATATATATATATATATATATATATATATATATATATATATATATATATATATATAAATGAATAAAAGAAAATAAAAAACTAACATCCAATTAAAAACAGCAAAGTGGTTAAATAGAGAATAGCCTAAGGCCTGTTTGCATGATGCTGTATTTCCTCTTCGATTTCTGCACATCGACATTAATGACAGAGAATACATGAATCATTTTTCCAATATTTATCAATAATTTTCCCAGTATGAATCACTAATGCCACCCGCATGAATCAGTAAAGCTGAGAGCATGCGTCAGGTAATTCTGCCAGCGTGAATCAGTGATTCCTTTGGTATGTATCAATAAAGCTGCCATCATGGGTCAGTCATACTGCCAGTATGCATTTACAGTGCTCACAGTATACATCAATAATTCAAACTATTCAATAATTGTCAGTGCTAAATAACTCTCCCAGTATGCATTAATAACGCTGCAAGTATGAATCAGTAATTCTGCCAGTATGCATCGATATCTTTACTGGGTAGTATGACTGCTTATCTGGCTATGTTTATGGAAAAAAAATTTTGAGAGAGAGAGAGAGAGAGAGAGAGAGAGAGAGAGAGAGAGAGAGAGAGAGAGAGACCCGCTGAGCATGATAGTTCTTGCATTAGTTTTTTTCATGATAAAAAGGCAATATCATAATACATACGAACACGCAATCCTTCAGGGTGAAAAAAAAAAAAAAAAAAATCCGCACGCAATCCTTATTCCTGGCTGAGCGTGAGAAAAGGATTGATAAGAGCAATAACGCTTTTATTTTCCTTTCCTTTATTCCTTCAGCATGATCGTTCCGTCTGGAACGAAGTGGATCAGTACATAGCGATTTGGCTATTTTGTAACAGACTTGGAAAAGATTTCTCGACGCCATGGATTGTATTTCCGCATCACTCCAGTTGATTGCTTGCCTTGCTTGCACAAAATTCAGCGGCATATTTATGGATAATTTTTCTAACATCACGCGAATCTTCCTAGCCGAGGAAAGTTCTAGACGAAATCAAGGCAAAGGCCTCAGCCACATTCGTAACTTTAGGGTTGGATCAATG
>JANJGK010000011.1:9827589-9832589 GCA_039081455.1 Macrobrachium rosenbergii | reverse complement strand
TCTCCACTTGCTCATAAGCCTAAAATAAATTTTTCTTTCCTTTTTTAAAAATCTATCGCCTTTCTTCCCCATTTGCAAATGCATGATCATAACATTCAATTTAGAATACGCGAGACAAGTATTCTAAACATTAAAACCATATCACATCTACGCCCTTAAGACAAGTTCCCTGTCAAACCAAATGTATTTAAATATTTCATCGTTGTTTACCATCAACGTGAAGAAGCATCACCAAAAGTCTCATGAACCTAATTCACAAGCTTAAGTGATTTATTCCAATGACTGAAACTCATCCACTAGCTTAAATAATTTACTCCACAGGCTGAAACTCATTTACAAGCTTAAATAATTTATTTAAAAAGCTGAAACTCATTCACAAGCTTAAATAATTTATTCCAAAGACTGAAACTCATTCACAAGCTTAAATAATTTATTCCAAAGACTGAGACTCATTCACAAGCTTAAATAATTTATTCAAAAGACTGAAACTCATTCAGAAGCTTAAATAATTTATTCCAAAGACCGAGACTCATTCACAAGCTTAAATAATTTATTCAAAAGGCTGAGACTCATTCACGTTCTTAAATAATTTATTCAAAAGACTGAGACTCATTCAATGATTAAATAATTTATTCAAAAAGCCGAAACTCATTCACACGCTTAAATTATTTATTCCAAAGACTGAAATTCATTCACAAGCTTAAATAATTTATTCAAAAGACTGGAACATTGAAAAGCTTAAATAGTTTATTCCAAAGACTGAAACTCATTCACAAGCTTAAATCATTTATTCCAAAAAACTACTTATCATTCATAAGCACAAATCATTTATTCCAAAGACTGAAATTCATTCACAAGCTTAAATCATTTACTCCACAGACTGAAACACATTCACAAGCTTAAATCATTTATTCCAAATACTGAAACACATTCACAAGCTTAAATAATTTATTCAGAAGACTTCATAGTCACCTTCCTCCCACAATGTGGAGAAATACCAAAATGATCCGCGAAACTCTGTATTACTTCAGCCTGCAAAACAAACAATCCGACGTCTATCCCAAACTTTGTTTACAGAGAGCGAGCGATACAAAGTGGAACAGTGGGTGACGAGGGACGGAATTCGACACATCCTGTCCATCAGAGAGGCCCAGGACGAGGACTTCGGCTCCTACAACTTTTCGGCTCATAACGATTACGGCTCCGATTTCTTCGAAATGGTTCTTCGTCAGACAAGTAAGACCTTCGTTTACTGAGTCGTCTCTGTTTACACTTGTGGGAATGTCTAGATTTTGAAGTTTTGCTTACACTTGTTGGAATGTCTTGATTTTGAAGTTTTCTTTACACTTGTTGGAATGTCTTGCTTTTGAAGTTTTGTTTACACTTGTTGGAATGTCTTGATTTTGAAGTTTTCTTTACACTTGTTGGAATGTCTTGCTTTTGAAGTTTTCTTTACACTTGTTGGAATGCCTTGCTTTTGAAGTTCTATTTACACTTGCGGAATGTCTTGATTTTGAAGTTTTGTTTACACTTGTTGGAATGTCTTGCTTTTGAAATTTTGTTTACACTTGTTGGAATGCCTTGCCTTTGAAGTTTTGTTTACACTTGTTTTAATGTCTTGATTTTGAAGTTTTGTTAACACTTGTTGGAATGTCTTGCTTCTGAAGTTTTGTTAACACTTGTTTGAATGTCTTGCTTCTGAAGTTTTGTTTGTGGATTTGTTTCCTTCCTGAATGGTTTATTTGTTTTCTATTGATCGGCTAATTAACGAGTTTCCTGTCTGAATTACTGAGTCTTATTGACTTATGTAGTTTTGTTACTTGACATTTTATGACAACTATTTTATTTGTTGACCTATTCATTGGAAATGTTTCTATTATTTTTATATATTAATTTTTCATATACTTTGTCAGTTTAATCATATTTTTTCATTGTATATGTTTCTTAATACGTCATAACTATTTTATTTACTGACCTATTTATTGAAAATAGTCCTATTATTTTCATATATTAATTTTTTACATGTTTTGTCAGTTTAATCATGTTTTTTGTTTATTGCAAATGTTTCTTAACACGACATATCTATTTTATTTACTGACCTATTTATTGAAACCATTTCTGTTATTTTTAAATATCAAGTTTTTTTATATACTTTTGTCAGTTTGATCTTATTTTATTCATTGTAAACGTTTATTAATACGACTGACAGCAGTAATCACCACCAATATTTATAATATACTGAAGGGAAAGGACCGGAAATGTTCGCAATTATTTACGCTCACTCCTGACGGCATAAACAGCCTTCCAGCACAAGGAAGAAATAGTGAAATATTAATCATGAACTGGGAAAGACATCTGACCTGACCCGACCTAACCTAACATAACCCAAAGTGCATCCTAGTCTGGATATGTGAGGCGAAATAGGCGTTCTTATGAAGTAACATTAGGTTAATAAAAAATGGAAAAACATATATAATCTACCATAATTTTCTATAAAATTTTAAAGTTTTCTTTCCTGTTTCATAGCGTATATGTATGTATAAAATCATAAGAAAGTTATACATACACACACACACACACACACATATATATATATATATATCTATATATATATATATATATATATATATATATATATATATATATATATATATATATATATATATATATATATATATATATATATATATATATAAAGACAAAATCCACGAAGGAAAGAGAAAATCTGCTAAGTAAAGGACTAGTGTAAGTCGAAAGGCCTTGCAGCACTCCATTGTTTCTCTTTCCTTCGTGGATTTTGTCTTTATTTATTTATTCATCACGTCCCATATTTTCGTGATTCAATATATATATATATATATATATATATATATATATATATATATATATATATATATATATATATGTGTGTGTGTGTGTGTGTGTGTGTGTGTGTGTATAATATATATATGTATATATATATATATATATATATATATATATATATATATATATATATATATATATATATATATATATATATATATATATATATATATATATATATATATATATATAAAGGAAGAGACAGGATTAGAGGAATGAGAAAGCAACCTTAAAGAAATGTTATCCAAAGGAATAACGGGGAATGCCCTGCGATGTAGAAATCACAAAGGCTTAAGACTACCTGAGCAAGCAATGAAAATATTAGAAAAGATGCTGGAAGACCGACTGGCCAAGAAAAATTGTAAATATTGATAATTAGCGGTTTGGTTTCACGGCAGAGAAACCAAAGACAGAAACAGTCTTTAAGGAAGAAACTACATGAAAGATTATACTACATACGTTCGGATCTTCAAAAGGAGTTGACAGTACCGAGACAAAAAATTAACTGGGTCATTACTCAGTGGTCAGGACTATAACGTATACATGAAGTAGGAGATTTTCGAAGCTCCAAATTCATTACAAGAATACATGGTGAACAGACGAAGTCTTGTGAACCCTATTGTGGTAGGTGGGAAGGTCTTAGAAAGACAAAGTATGTCTGTTACCCTTCGGATAGATAGATAGATAGAAAATACAATTTACGCCGAAGGCCAAGCGCTTGGACCTATGCGGTCATTCAGCGCTGAAAAGAAAATTGACAGACAGAGGTTTAAAAGCTGTAACGGAAGGAAAACCTCGCTGTTGCACTATGAAAGAATTGTTAGAAGAGGGTGGAATGTAAGATGGAAGAAAGAATATGAATGGAAGTACAGTAAAATGCAATAAAAGGGGCTGCAGCTAGGGGTGGAAGGGACTAGTGGAGAGATGTGGTATCAATCTGGTGAAAAATAATAAAGACAGAGATGGTTTGGAAATGTGATGAGAAAGGAAGTACCATGACGGAGACCCCATGAGAGAGCCAAGGAAGTCGTGGAGGAAGGGGAACAGATGAAGACCTAGAGCTGACGGGAGGTCAGAAAGAAAGAGGTCACGACAGAGAAGAGTTGAGAGGAAACCTGATGTAGAAAGGTTAATGTTGGTGATTGCAAGCTGTACATATCACATTAACTTCGAATATCACTGTACCTTGAGAATAATTTGAGTGACTCTATCCAGACCAGAATCTGAACTTAGAGTAAGTTTTTTTTGGGGTACTAAGGGTGACAATAGGCCTATCTACATGGGTAGCCTAGGTCCGAATCCCGGTTTGAGTAGGCGCGCATACACATAATTCCTTTGAGTGTAAGTTATTTCCAAGGTAAAGTAAATTCGTAATAAACGAGTTATTACCGGTTCTGTTTGGAATTAGAAATTTCATACATAAAATCTGTGATCAATTTGTGATAAACTATAGATGTGTGTGTGTGTGTATATATATATATATATATATATATATATATATATATATATATATATATATATATATATATATATATATATACAAACATACTCTCTTTCCCTCTACTTATTTACATTTCCTTATTTATCTCAGCAATTTGACATTTATTCATTCGCATTTCCTTTTATTTTCATCCTTGCTCGGTTATTTCCCCCATTTATTCCACTGACATTCACTAAGCGCATGCGCATGCGTGCGGAACAGCTGGAGCTCTGACGTGTTATTTTTTTTTTCACGTCGTCTTTTGTTTTCAGGAAAACTTCCCTTCGTCATCATGGTCGGCGGCGTGACTGGAGGCATCGTCTTCGTGGTCGTCGTACTGACGGTCGTCGTTATCTGTGCAAGGAAATCGGCTACGTCCCAGAAAGGTAATTTGAAACACTTTTCTAGGTTCGAAAAGTAGTCATCGTTTTCTAGGTTCGAAAAAGTAGTCGTCGTTTTCTAGGTTCGAAAAAGTAGTCGTCGTTTTCTAGGTTCTAAAAGTAGTCGTCGTTTTCTAGGTTCGAAAAAGTAGTCGTCGTTTTCTAGGTTCGAGAAGTAGTCATCGTTTTCTAGGTTCGAAAAGTAGTCGTCGTTTTCTAGGTTCTAAAAGTAGTCGTCGTTTTCTAGGCTGGAAAAGTAGACGTTGTTTTCTTAG
>JANJGK010000011.1:9820089-9822589 GCA_039081455.1 Macrobrachium rosenbergii | reverse complement strand
GATAATGATAAAGATCTCGTGAGAGGTAAAAGTCCAAAAATTAAGCAGTTCCGTTAATAATAATAATAATAATAATAATAATAATAATAATAATAATAATAATAATAATAATAAAAAATTTTCAAACGAAGAGGCTGTATAAATGAGAACCATTAATTATCAAACGAATTTCACTTCTGAGTTTTGACATTGCCTTCATTGTTTGTTTACTTAAGCTACTCATTTCCCGAAAAAGAATATCAACACTAACATGTCTTTTTACAGAGTACCAATCTTTACCATCTTTAGTGCATGCTACGAAAAATGTCAAGCTAAATAATAATAATAATAATTATTATATATATATATATATATATATATATATATATATATATATATATATATATATATATATATATATATATATATATATATATATATATATATATATATATATATATATACAGTATATATGAACAAAGTTACAGCCACGATGGAAAGAATGAAACAATGAGATGTTAAGTACTTTAGACTTATTGCCAAGTACTTTCGTCTTATTACCAAGACGTGGTCACAATTGCTGTGACCACGTCTTGGTAATGACATGAAAGTACTTAGCATCTCATTGTATCACTCATCCCTTCGTGGCCGTAACTTTGTTCGTATAATCATCACCTTTTTACCTTTTCTTGATTTAAAATCAAACACACACACACACACACACATATATATATATATATATATATATATATATATATATATATATATATATATATATATATATATATATATACATGGACAGAGAGATAGAAAGAGAGAAAGGTGTGTGTGTGTGTGTGTATACAGTATATATATATATATATATATATATATATATATATATATATATATATATATATATATATATATAGACAGACAGATAGATAGATAGATAGATAGATAGATAGATAGATAGATAGACACACACATGCAATAGATAAACACCGATCTCTAGGAGTCGATTTTAACTGTCACCTCTCCCCATCTACCTGCAGGTTGAGAGCAGCCAAAAGAAGGGGCCCTCCATGATCGGCAGGAAAAACGGCGCCGTGGAGAGCTGGAGGAACGAAGCCAACCGCGTGATGGAGACGGCCTACCTCACCTCCTCGAAGCCTCCTTATATTTGCCCGGATACATACACGGCCGTGCCCATCAGGACGGTAAGAACGCGCTTTATGGAGAACGTGTGTCATATATCCTTTGGGTCCACTCCATTATTTCTAGCTAAGTACTACTGATGTGTTTGATCCTCCTTCGGAACGGCGAGAGGCCATAATATTTTCCAGAGGCTTGTCGTTTATTTGGTCCTTATGTTTTGGTGAGATAAGTCGATAGTATTTGCCGAACTTTCTCTCGCTTTCTGTTCCCTTTATCCTTTAGCAAATGCGAGACATGAAAGCAGAAACTGCCGCTTTTTTTAGAAGACCTTTCATTGTTAATCTAAAGCCTCATGCACCTCCATTGCAGAACGGGCATCTGAGGAGGAAGAGCGAGAGCTACTGCTTCAGTAATTACGCCGATCACGCCGTCCTCATGGACCACCAACAGCCCCAGCGGGTGTCGCCTCCCGCGGGCGAATTCATGAGGAACGGCAACAACGGCATGAGGAAATCTCTAGGGGCAGGGCTTGGCAGCAGGGGCCTCCGGTCATCCAACGACCTGGTGACGGCGAGCCAGTACACTCTCTACCCGGGATACGACGACTACGGAGTTCGCGAACCCGCCGAGGAAAACAACCGCTTTTCTCACGCCTACGGGGACGGCGGCGTCAGCAATCCGAACTTCAAGGCGTCCTGCGGGTCGTTGCCTCTGTCCTTCCACGTGAACTCGAGGACGAGCGTGGCCAAGGGGCACCCTCCTACGGGAAGGCCAAGGCTTGGCACGCAAGTCCTTCCGAATCATTACTACGCTCCGGGGACACAGCTGCTGGACGGCTCTCTGGCAACCCACGTGTGACGTAATCGGTCATTGGTTTATTTATTTACGCAAGCGCGTAGTGATGTCGTACGATAAAGCACGAAAAGACAAGACAGAGATAGTAAACTTTAAGAAAACTACAAAATACTGTACGAAAAAAAACCAGACAAATAAAAAAACTTGACGGATGCAAAACTATGCCTGGTAAATTGTAAAGACAATGAAATTCATGTAACTGACACATTTCATATTTCAACGAAGGAACGGTGGGTTTTCAGGTTCAGCTCGTAATGGGTACAACCAGAAACAAAACCCTCACACTTGACACTGACTTTAGACTCTCTTTCTCAGATGCCACGACTGTACAGTGCAATGTCACTTTCGGCATTAACTGATCTCTTCTTTTCCGCCACCCAAAATAATGCGAGTGGGCCTCTTCAGAGTTACGTAAGGAAGGAAGGCGAACCCGACATCCTCACCCTATACGGTTTGCAGTGGGTGGAGCTGGCGAATTCTGAAGAATTCAATACTTAACGAATAAGTTACTCTATACGAATGATCTCTG
>JANJGK010000011.1:9812589-9815089 GCA_039081455.1 Macrobrachium rosenbergii | reverse complement strand
AGGAACTGGGAGCACTGACCTAATGTGTTTACGTTCAGCATCCTGACTTTATTGCTCATGCAAGACGGTTCTCATTGTAATGTCTTCCCACTCTCTTGAATTTACTCTTGTGTCACTGTAATAATGAAAAGCAGGCTTTTCAGATACAACACACTATATTTACGCACATAAGGGACAAAACCACATCATTTGAAATGCACCTTTATAAATGGGAATGGTCTGAGTTCTGCCTTTAGTGTGGGCAATATTGGCACACCTGTAATTTTTGTGACGCTTCTCTTCCTTCCTGTTAACTTCACAAAGAACTGGTTCTTATTGTGAGACACGTTTGGTATCCCTTATGATGATATTGTCCATTAGCACAATCTTTATGTCTACAGAAATAGACTTGATACAGACTCTTAGTCTTGTCTCCGTAAATCAAATCTGGAATCCGAAGTATCTCTCATTCAACATCAAATAGAAAATCAATAAGAGTTTTGATAAACGGCCCAACAGGCGATGAAAACAATTGTCAGCACTTTTACAAATAATTATGGCCACAGGTAGCAGATAAAATGTCACCCAGAAGAGTCATTGTTGAAAAAATAAGATTTTAAAACTTGGTTTGCTTGAGTGAACCCAAGGTTGTTATCTCAGCGGTTCTTTGTTACTTTGTCACTATTTTGTGCTTCACTGATCAGAATATAATTGTACCTCTCATATCCGCTGAACATTTTGGGTGTGTAGACTTCTACCTGATTTTTGAGTTGCTTAAAAATATCTTGTGTGATGAGGTAAATGCCTTATCTTTCCTCGCCTGTTGGAAGAATAACTGGAATTTTAGTTCCTTGCTTCTCTCCTATGGCTATCTATCTATCCACTTATATATATATATATATATATATATATATATATATATATATATATATATATATATATATATATATATATATATATATATATATATATATGTATATATATATATATATATATATATATATATATATATATATTTATATATAAGTATATAATATACATATATATATTATATATTTATATACATAAATATGTATACATATTTATATAACCATATATATAATATATATATATGTGTGTATATATATATATATATATATATATATATATATATATATATATATATATATATATATATAAAGCATAAGACAGTGCATTCTTACGACGCCAAAATGAGCATATTTACATAAGCAGACATTGAGCAAGAAAAAGAAGAAAATAAAAAAAAAGATAAGAGGTGTTTCTTCTCTGCTATAATTATAAAAGAAAAAATGCCTTCGTCATCGTTTACACGTGCGAGCATATACTGGTCTTTTTGAATAAAATTCATAAAAACGTGTAAAAAAAATGGCGTAATTACTGTCCTCGTTTCCCTGGGTAACGAAACAGTTACAGAACTGTGGCTCATTTGTTAAAATGAGCTTTGGTATGACAGATTACCTTCGTGGAGCTAAAAGAAAAAAAAAGAGATGCAACTAGATAATTACCACCTCGGAGACATAATTCTTTCTCATTTGACATTAACTTTGCTTTAATTTGCAATCAAATGCTATTTAAAAAGAAAACACTGCAAGTCACCAGTAAGATGTACGGGCTGAGAGAGAGAGAGAGAGAGAGAGAGAGAGAGAGAGAGAGAGAGAGAGAGAGAGAGAGAGAGGTGGTGGTATGAAAAGGTATCTTGAGAGTACGAGAGTTTGCTTCCTTCTATTCACTGAGAGAGAGAGAGAGAGAGAGAGAGAGAGAGAGAGAGAGAGAGAGAGAGAGAGAGAGAGAGAGAGAGAGAGAGAATATGAAAAGCCATCTTGAGAGTAAGAGTTTGCTTCCTTATTAGAGAGAGAGAAAGAGAGATAGAGAGAGAGAGAGAGAGAGAATATGAAAAGCCATCTTGAGAGTAGGAGTTAGCTTCCTTCTATGCAGAGAGAGAGAGAGAGAGAGAGAGAGAGAGAGAGAGAGAGAGAGAGAGAGAGAGAGAGAGAGAGAGAGAGAAAGCTAAACGATCCTAATTCTGAGAGTTATGTTTTCCCCGCCCTGCTAACCCTTGAATACGACTTAAAACGAGGGCGAAAATAACGCTCACCAAAGCAAAACCAACAATTACCCTTTTGCTAATATCCAAATGTCCTCTGCTCATTCGCCCAAACGCACTCGACCAAAACGGAAGAGAAGGAAACACGAAATAAAAGAAATGAACGGAATTTAAACTAACATTCGAACTAATATTCCCCCTCCCTGGTTATTATGGTTATTATCATGCAGAGGTCATAAATCATAACAAATAGCCATCGGGGTTCGCGCCCTGGTTGTAAAATGATATTTAAACCTTTCAGTCAGCATGCTTAGCCGGCTATCATTAGGCAGTTAAAGGGTCTTTGGATACGTTTCATTTGTGTCTTTGCATATTTATTGAATGTTATGACAGCGTTCCCTTGAATTCGTCGTTTGTAAAGTGACTTTTTTTTTCCCCAGCTGATAAAAACAGTTG
>JANJGK010000011.1:9803463-9812489 GCA_039081455.1 Macrobrachium rosenbergii | reverse complement strand
AAAAAAGGCAAGCTTGTGACTGACTAATTATTAGCTACAAAGCAAGTTTTGTGACTGCCAAATTATCAGCTAAAAAGCAAGTTTGTGACTGCCAAATTATCAGCTAAAAAGCAAGTTTGTGACTGCCTAATTATCAGCTACAAAGCACGTTTGTGACTGCCAAATTATCAGCTAAAAAGCAAGTTTGTGACTGACAAATTATCAGCTAAAAAGCAAGTTTGTGACTGGCATATTATCAGCTAAAAATCAAATTTGTGACTGCCAAATTATCAGCTAAAAGGCAGGCTTGTGACTGCCAAATTATCAGCTAAAAAAAGCAAGTTTGTGACTGTCAAAATATCAGCTAAAAAGCAAGTTTGTGACTGCCTAATTATCAGCTAAAAAGCAAGTTTGTGACTGCCGAATTATCAGCTAAAAAGCAAGTTTGTGACTGACAAATTATCAGCTAAAAAGTAAATTTGTGACTGCCAAATTATCAACTAAAAAGCAAGTTTGTGACTGCCAAATCATCAGCTAAAAAGCAAATTTGTGACCGCCAAATTATCAACTAAAAAGCAAGACTGTGACTGCCAAATTATCAGCTAAAAAGCAAGTTCGTGACTCCCAAATTATCAGCTAAAAGCAAAAAAAGGCCAAAAAATTGATAATGTTTCGTGGGGGTTAAAATGGGAGCGGATTTGTTGTACAGTGTCACTTTACCATAATGACCGCAGAGACGTGAATGTGAAACCGGCATTAAGGAAAATTGATCGTCCGAGTAGGCGCCATTTGGAGTAATTAACTAAATGTTAAAAACAAAGGTGTACATTTGGGTTTCCCAGGAATCATTTAGGTACCATTTGTCTAATCCTTAATGACCCTGGGTGCACCGTCACTTGCAATACACCCCTCTGTAATTTTCTGAAAAATATGTGGTCGATTTTACATTTACATTTGTTCAATTTGATGAAGTATCTCGATTATAAGTTGAAGTTAATGATTACAAAAAAAAAAAAAACAGGAAAAAGTATAGAAAACAGGGAAAAGACGTCGTCTCTAAATTCTTTAGCACAAGAGAGCACACTTGAAATCATCAAATGAAAAACTTGAATGTCAACCGAGTCTAGAAAATTCCAGACATATGAAACGAAGAAAAGAATAAACAGAAATTTTGGAAAAAGAAAAAAAAAAAACTGTCTGTAACTTCGTTAGCATAAGTGAGTACACGTGAAATTAAATAAAAACTCTCGAATGTTAACTGAATCTACAAGATCCCAGACAAACGGAACTTAGAAAAGAATAAATAAAAATGTAGAAAAAGAAAGAGAAACTGTCTTTTTCAACTCGGTAGGAGAGTCTTAGCGGCCATTCCTGCGAAGAGCCGAGCAATTGCTCTTTTTCCAATAGCCGAGTCGAGGGGAGGAGGAGGAGGAGGAGGAGGAGGAGGAGGAGAAAGACTGAAGAGATTTGCTCCAACTTAAACCACTAGAAATTTTCCTTGCAAAGTTAACGCCATCTGGATTCTTTCTTGTTTGGATTCTAAACCTTGTTATGAGTTCCCAGGTAAGGAATTTCTCAGCTGAATGGCCACTCTCACACAAACTTTTCGTCGGAAGGGAAAAGGGAGACGAATTTAACCAGTGGGACAATAGATGTAAAGCGGCTGTAGCAACCGAACAAAAATCTCGACACACACACACACGCGCACACACGGACATAAATATACGGCAGGGCGCTGGGACCACGTTGGAGCGATTCCGTGGTTCGAATTTCCCGCCAGTGAAGCGTCAGTCGAACAAGATGTGAATGGGTTGCAGGGGTCAGATAAAGTTATGAAAATCTCGTGGGGCTAGCAACCTCATCCATAGCGACTTGCAGAGACCAAGAAGGCTTCAGCAGCAGTCTGATACACGAGTCTGTTAACTAGAAAAGAAACTGATGTCTAAGCGAAGACTGGGAAAGTAGTTAAGTGTTAATATGGCTGTGCTATAATCCGGTAGAAGATTAAAATAAGGTCATTTATATATATATATATATATATATATATATATATATATATATATATATATATATATATATATATATACTCGTATGTGTGTGTGTGTGTGTGGTTGTGTACAGTATATATATACTATAAAATATAAAAACTATAGCCGCAAATACTTAGAAATAATGGACTGAAAAACGACTCTCAATCAATGCACAAAAAATACAGGACCGAATAACGATTCCTAATTAATTCAAAAGCTTGGAACCCGGAAGAGGAGGAGGAGGAGGAGGGAGTGCAACGGTTTAAAAGGTATTTCACTAGGGAAATGAAATTAATTCTGAGACCCAGAATTTATAGAACAAAAGAATTAGGGGGAAATCTCCGGGTTTGCTGTATCTGCGAATTCGAGGAATTTGTCGACAGAGGAGAGAGAGAGAGAGAGAGAGAGAGAGAGAGAGAGAGAGAGAGAGAGAGAGAGAGAGAGAGAGAGAGAGAGAGAGAGAGGTGGAGAACACCACAGAGGAATGTCTGTATTTCAGAGGAAGGGACCAAAAATGGATGAGGGTTAAAGCTGTGCTCCAGTGCTCCCGCTCTATTTACTTTACATTGTCATAGTATACCTGCACTGATACTCATACACACTGATGTATGCATATACGTATGTATGTATGCATTATGTATATGTATGTATATATATGTATATATATATATATATATATATAATATATATATATATATATATATATATATATATATATATATATATTATATTATATATATACAGTATTTATATTACAAAATCTTTCACCTATACTCAGGGCATTTTGTCTCTCTCTCTCTCTCTCTCTCTCTCTCTCTCTCTCTCTCTCTCTCTCTCTCTCTCTCTCTCTCTCTCAGTGCATGTGTGGAAGTGTGTGTTTATGTGTGTAGTACTGGTATAAGGCATAGAGGGGATTGTAGGTATTGAAGGTTATAGCTTTATTAGAACACCGAGGAAGGTAGTGTGAGAAGCAGCGTGATAAGCTGTCTAGTAAATGAATATGTAGCACACGTCGGTCTAGTGAAATCTTACGGTAAGGTTAAGAGAGAAACGATGTGGAGGGTAATGAGAATGGTTAGTGCAGAAGATATTGATCTGTTTAGAGAAACTGAAAGGTTTTGCATCTCCAAAATAACACATTTTAAATGTAATTGGTATTTATCCTAAGGTACAAACCTCCGCTTTCATAAATGGAGTTACATGTGAAGACGTGCTTCGGCTGTCTTGACTCAAAAGAAAATCCTAACGCCTAGGCCTATGGCCTAACCTGACCTCGTGAAGTTGTTGCTTTGACGTAAACTCAGTCTGAGACGAGGTTGTGTTGTTTTTCAAAGGCTGCTTAACAATTATTCTAAGGTTGGAATGATGTGACAATTGAGAGAAAGGACATTCTATTCTATTAAATGTAGACACAAAGTTGTAGGATACAGAAAAAGAGGGTTGCAAATGAAATGATGAACTGATGTTGTCTGCTGTTGATACAGTACAGAGTGGGGTTAGTGAAGAGAAACTGCAGAAACTGATGGAAGAGTTTAAGGGCTTTTACAAGAATAAGAAACGTGAAAGCGGATGGAAACCAGGATGATGCACCCATGGACGGTAATTATGGACTGTGCAGAATGGCAATGTTGATTTGTAATGGAATTTGGAAGTAAATGTGACAGAGGGTTATAATATGAGAGAAGTGACCCAGAGAATAAAGCAAAGCAAGAAGGGTAAGAGAGTTTGTGCCAACCATTTGGAGAGAATACTTAAAAGTGTCTAAAGAAACCAGAGCTGTAATGTATGAAGCACTGCTGAATCCACTTTCCTTTATGGGAATAATGTGTGGATACTGATTGAAAGATGATGAAAAATACAAGGTTGAAGAAGGTAAAATGCAGCATTTTCAAAGTATATGCGATGTTAGAATCATTATGAAGATTCGTAATTTCGATATACACCGAAGGGGCTAAACAGTTAGTCTGAAAGAATGGACCCGTTTGCTTACAGATGGTTCTATGTGGTGAGAATGGAAGACGCTAGATTAGTGAAAAGCGCGATAAATTCGCAAGTATCAGGAGGACGGCGACGAAAACCTGGTACTAGGAAAGGCGGGACAACTATCCAGGAAGCGTGGGAGTAAATGCAGGCTACAGCTGAATGGCCCAATGTTTTGTGGACGTGTTTGACAAGGTGTAAAAGAACATTTTGTGTACCTGAATCAGTTGTCTGAGCTTGCAGAACGTTTTCTGCAATGGTGTGCATCTTCGATTTAGCAGTTTAAGCGTAGAGGTGGCAGTGACTATTGTCTGGTTTTCCCTCTTAACAACTACTTATAAGGAGAAACTTTTATATACTGTATAGGTGTGTATGTATATACGAGTATATATATATATATATATATATATATATATATATATATATATATATATTATATGTGTATAAACACACACACACACACACACACACACACATATATATATATATATATATATATATATATATATATATATATATATATATATATATATATAAGTATGTATATATATATACCTAATTTTGATAACCACAGTGTCCTCCTAACTTCTCCATTTCTCCACACCTTTGGAAACGCTTATCACTAATAGGGTTAGATGTGACGAGCGTTTCTAAAGTGTCAAGAAGTTGAGAAGAGAGCATTGGGGTTATTAAAATTATTTACGTAAATGGTAAAAAGTGGCCAGTAGTATGTATGTATATGTATATATATATATATATATATATATATATATATATATATATATATATATATATATATATATATATATATATTTATGTGCACAAAATACCTTCATTGTTTGTTTTCATCGTGCCTTGGGGAATGAATACTAACTTTATCATCATTGTTGGATCTCTTCTTAATGGGGAGAGAGAGAGAGAGAGAGAGAGAGAGAGAGAGAGAGAGAGGAGAGAGAGAGAGAGAGAGAGAGAGAGAGAGAGAGAGAGAGAGAGAGATAACAGATTATTTACTCATTCTTTTTACTTTTTATTTTCACTCTTGAAGCGTCAACTTCACAAATAAAAGCACAATTGACAGCTATATCTAATTCCCAGCAAGCAAGAATATACCTCTTTGAGCTTTTAGTCTCTATAAAAAAAATTTGCTAAATTCATTTTTTTTTTTTAGTGTTTCACCCCTCCCTGACTTATCACTACATTTTAATACTGAATCTTTAACTATTTAAATAAAATAACAAATAACACAAGATTCCTTGTACAATGGTTTCTGAGGCGCTGGCGCTCCTCCAACCGTTCATAAGTATTATCTTAAAACTCTAGTTTATTCCTACGCTTTCCTGTCATCTCTCCCTTACGTCTTTTATCATTCTCCTCGTTATCTTTTCTTCGCACCTCTTCGTGCCATCCACAGTTTTTCACCTTCTCTCTCTCTCTCTCTCTCTCTCTCTCTCTCTCTCCTCTCTCTTCTTCGTCAAGTATCTTGGTCCAACAAGAACTCTGTCTAACAATAACAACATTCTACGATTTCTGGGCTTCGCTTCTTTTCTTGAGTCAAATAAAACATTGCCTCTATTGAAGCATACCTGTATGTACTGTGCATGCAACATTCCATTTAAAATTCACGTAGCCTTTTTTCGATAAATTATGCAAAATGGAATGAAGACGAAGGATTAACACGAGATAATCTATGAAAGAATACCGGATTTCCATATTTCCACCATCCGTCATATCTGATGAGCAGAAATTATTATTAAATAAACATTTTCCCGGTCTCGCCCCCCGAGAGAAATTAGCCACTCGCTCAAGACCAAACATCATTTCTGATATGAATTTCGTATGAGCAAACATCCACACAAACATAAACATAAACGGGAGGGGGAGGGGGGGCCACGAAGCCAAAAATGTATAGTTTAGTGTTCCGAAAAATGTCAAGGAGCGAGAGAGAGAGAGAGAGAGAGAGAGAGAGAGAGAGAGAGAGAGAGGAGAGAGAGAGAGAGAGAGAGAGATAGAAGTCGAAAACTTGTTTTCTGTCGTCGGGGGGGAAATGTCTCTCAAGAGTTGCTGGTGTCTCAGTGCGAAGCGGAAACCATCTTGTTTTTCTATTTTCTTTTCCTCCAGATATGTCATTTTCTCAAGGTGTCCGGAGAGAGAGAGAGAGAGAGAGAGAGAGAGAGAGAGAGAGAGAGGAGAGAGAGAGAGAGAGAGAGAGAGAGAGATGAATAGTTTGATATTTTCTTTTTACTCAATTTATGTCTTTTCTCTAGGTGCCTCGAGAGACGAATCGTTTTTTTTTAGTTTGTTTTTCCTTGGGTGCCTGGGAGAGAGAGAGGAGAGAGGAGAGAGAGAGAGAGAGAGAGAGAGAGAGAGAGAGAGAGAGAGTTTTCAGTATTATTCCTCAATACAAGCCTTTTCTTGAGGTGCCTGAAGAGAGAGAGAGAGAGAGAGAGAGAGAGAGAGAGAGAGAGAGAGAGAGAGAGAGAGAATTTTCAGTAATCCTCAATAAAAGCCTTTTCTTGAAGTGCCTGAAGAGAGAGAGAGAGAGAGAGAGAGAGATGAGAGAGAGAGAGAGAGAGAGAGAGAGAGAGAGAGAGAGAGAATTTTCAGTATTCCTCAATAAAAGCCTTTTCTTGAAGTGCCTGAAGAGAGAGAGAGAGAGAGAGAGAGAGAGAGAGAGAGAGAGAGAGAGAGAGAGAGAGAGAGAGAGTTTTTCAGTATCATTCCTCAATACAAGCCTTTGCTTGAGGTGCCTGAAGAGAGAGAGAGAGAGAGAGAGAGAGAGAGAGAGAGAGAGAGAGAGAGAGAGAAAGTTTTTCAGCATTATTTCTCAATCCAAGCCCTTTTCTTGAGGTGCTTGAAGAGAGAGAGAGAGAGAGAAATATGATCGTTTTCCCCACTTTCTCTGGGAACAATCGTCCAACTTGTTGAAAGGCGGTTCACTTCAATTGGCATTCATTTCATAAGTGTTGTATAGTTTTTATGATGTACTAAATTAAATAAAAACCACGGTAGTAAAGTGAGTTTTTTCTTTGGATATGTATGAAAATTTTTTAAAAATAAATTGAGAATGCCTTGTACATATAAACAAGTAAAAAATGCGCCGAAATGTCTTCGGCGCAATGGAGTTTTCTGTACATCGTATAATCAAGGCCACCGAAAATAGACCTATCTTCCGGTGTTCTCGGTATAATGCTGTACGGGCCGTGGTTCATGAAACTTTAACCTGGCCTATATCGTTGTCGGACGCACGATTATGGCTAACTTTAACCTTAAATCAAATAAAAACTACTGAGGCTAGAGGACTGCAATTTGGTATGTTTGATGATTGGAGGGTGGATGATCAACATACCAATTTGCAGCCCTTTGGCCTCAGTAGCTTTTAAGATCTGAGGGCGGACGGAAAAAGTGGCGGACAGAAAAAGTGCGGACGGACAGACAATGCCAGCACAATAGTTTTCTTTTCAGAAAACTAAAACTGCTAAGAATCGTAATGTTCACTTTGAAAGAGTAATAATATGAAACATGGAAAAGAGGAATATTCATATTTCCTAAACATAAAGGCATTCATGAGTTCACAGCCGTTTCTTTGCGGTCAAGTTTCTAAATAATGAATTACTTGTACAACTTAACTTACAGAAAGGAGTACACAGCACATCAGTGTGATCTTTCTTTCTGTTTGTTCCTCATTTTATACTCCTTCCTTCTCACTCTGTCAACATTTAGGGATGCGGTTACAAGAACCACGTCCTCTTCCGCATACTTTATTGAATCGATGTGGTCCAAGGACCAGATAATATTCAGTCAATCAATGTGGTCCCCGGAAGAGCAGCGCATGAGTTTGAGTGCATTTGCTTGCATGTGCAAAAATGCAAATCAATCAACCTTATTTCAAATGTGGCTACAGATAAAACTAACCATACCTAACAATCGTCAGCCTTGATACAGATCCCCGTAAACTCGATATTCCTATTGCATCTATCAGGGATGTACAGATTCCTTCCAAATTTTGGTTGATAGTTTTTTAATTAAGGAATTTTATGCGAGGTATATTTCATCTGCTTTCCGCTAGCAATACTGACGGGTTGTCAATAATGAATTATCATTCTTAAGAGGAAATAATTCCGCCTGTTGGCAGTATGGAATGACGTGGTGAGCAAGCTTTTTTAAGGTCACAAAGGTTATCAAGGTCGGAAATGTTTTGTACGACAGAATTGTTTTCTAAGTCAGAAACGTGTTCAAGGTCAGAAACGTTTTCTAGGTCAAAACGTGTTCAAGGTCAGAAACGTTTGCAAGGTCAGAAATGTCTTCTAGGTCAGAAACATTTTCTAGATCAGAAATTTTTCCTAATTCAGAAACGTTATCCATGTAAAAAAAATGTTTTCAAGGTCAGAAACGATTTCTAGGTCAAAAAGACTCTCAAGGTTAGAAACGTTTTCGAGGTCAGAAAGACTCTCAAGGTTAGAAACGTTTTCTAGATGAGAAACGTTTTCTGTGTCATAAGCGTTTTGAAGGTCAGAAACGTTTTCAAGGTCAGAAACATTTTATAGGTCAGAAATGTTTTCAAGATCAGAGACATTTTATAGGCCAGATATATTTAATAGGTCATGAACGTTTTCAAGGTCAGAAAAGTTTTCAAGATCAGAAACGCTTTCATGATCAGAAACGTTTTCAATGCCAGAATCGTTTTGAAGGTAAGACACGTTTTTAAGGTCAGAAAGGTTTTTGCTTTAATGTTGGGCCATGAGGAACGTTTTACTTCTAAGTTAATGAACAACTCCTTATGAACGTAGAATGCTCATCTGCACAGCCGTCAATACATGGCAGTTACATTGCTTTGCTGACAAAATTGACCTACAAATAAAAATATTCCAAAACTATCCGTCATCAGGGATTTGCCATGAAAAGTCAGCTCTCATCGTTTACCACACGCGATGGAAAAGTTTTGCATAACAGAGTAAACGTCACTTATATTGCCCTCTTTAAGAAAACACACACACACACACACAATCTTTTAAAATCAGTCAGGTAGTGCCTCATACC
>JANJGK010000011.1:9770963-9800963 GCA_039081455.1 Macrobrachium rosenbergii | reverse complement strand
AAAAAGGGCATTATAAAAAAACCTTCAATATAGCAAAACTGATTTTTGTAGATAAAAAGGTTCAAGAAAAACATGAAAATAGTAAAAAACAATAGATAATTAAACCAAACAAATTGACAAGCGAAGACAAAATTTCATGAATGTGAAACCCACACAAACACAAGCACACACACATGTATATATATATATATATATATATATATATATATATATATATATATATATATATATATATATATATATGTGTGTGTGTTAGCTGACCAACCCGGCGCTGCCCAGGAAAACTCTGCAGGACTCAAATAAATTTTCATGCACCTCCTTGTACTGACTGTCTCTTTTATCGAGGAATTACTGTACTGAATGTCCCTTTTATCCATATATTACTGCGCTGATTGTCTCATTTATCCAGGTATTATTGTGGTGACTGCCCCTTTTATCCAGGAATTACTGTACTAACTGTCCCTCTTATCCAAATATTACTGTACTGACAGTCCCATTTATCCAGAAATTACTGTGGTGACTGTCTGTTTTACCCAGGTATTACCGTGGTGACTGTCCCTTTTATCCAGGTACTACTCTAATGACTTTCCCATTTATCCACTTATTACTGTACTCACTGCCCGTTTTATCCAGGCATTACTGTGGTGGCTGTCCATTTCATCCATTTATTACTGTACTAACTTTCCCATTCATCCAGACATTACTCTGCTGACTGTTCCTTTTATCCATCTATTACTCTAGTGACTGTCCTATTCATCCAAATATTACTGTACTGCCTGTCCCTTTTATCCAGATATTACTCTTACTGTGGTGACTGTCCACTTTATCCAGATATTACTGTGGTGGCTGTCCCCCAAGGATTACTGTGGTGACTGTCCCATTTATCCATGCATTACTGTTCTGTATGTCCCTTGTATCCAGGTATTACTATGCTGACTGTCCCTTTTATCCAGGTACTACTGTGGTGACTGTCCATTTTATCCAAATATTATCAAGGCATTACTGTGGTGGCTGTCTCATTTATCCAGGTATTACTGTGCTGGCTGTCCCTTTTATCTAGGTGGTATTACTGTGTGACTATCTCACTTATCCAGGTGCTAATGTGCTGTCTGTCCCTTTTACCCAAAAATTACTGTTCTGTCTGTCCCTTTTATCCAGGTATTACTGTGGTGACTGTCCATTTTATCCAGGTATTACTGTGATGACAGTCCATTTTATCCAGGTATTACTGTGGTGACTGTCCATTTTATCCAGGTATTACTGTGGTGACTGTCCATTTTATCCAGGTATTAGGCTACTGTGGTGACTGCCTAAACCTTGATACAGAATTATTAAACACAGGAAAGAAAAACACTTTCAATAATATATTTCTATGGTATTGAGTACATGAAATGGGGTATGATAAATTACAAAGAGAAGGGGAAAGGGGGGTGGGGAAAAGGAAGGGGGAACGGGTTTGAAACCTACCCTATTATTTAAGTTGGGTTAAATGATACCCACGTGCCAAATTTTGTCTGGGTCGGTCAAGCGGTTCGAATTTCTATAGTACACAAAGTTACAAACATACATACAAACATTCACTTTATATAAGATATATATATATATATATATATATATATATATATATATATATATATATATACATATATATATGTATGTATATACATACATATACATAAAAAAAACCACATCCCACTGGCACTTTAACATTACTTCAAATAAAATCAAATCTACACCGCGGGGCACCCACCCACCCACCTACCCACACGACTACTGTGCTGATACCCGTCCCATCTTCCAAGCAACGCAATGCAACATCGGAGGCAGCTTTAGAACAAATAATTAATTTAACCTGGTGCTTCATTAGCCCTTAATACCTTGACACCGACGGGAGCAAAAAAATAAATAAATAAATCAGTTAATCCCATTGTGTGAAACCTCCGCTCCTCTCGCGGATGCTAATGGATTAAATTTGATTTTCTGCGGGGAACCAGACGCAGCGCCTTTGTCTCTTAGAAAAGGGAAGGGGAATGGGGAGGGGAAGGGAAGGGGAATGGGAGGGGAAGGGAATGGGGGGAAGGGAGATCATTGTCGACGACCGCTTACCGACTTGAAGCGAAGGTTACCTTAGGGATTGGGGGGGGGGGGGAGGTGGTGAGAGGGAGGGGAGGGGGAGGCGATTTTTGTCGACGACTGCTTGAAGCGAAGGTTACCTTGAGGAGGGGAGGGGGAGGGGAGGCGGAACTGGGATTATTGTCGACGACAGCATACCGATTTGAAGCAAAGGTTACCTTGAGGAGGGGGAGGGAAAGAGGAGGGGAGGGGGGGACCATTGTCGACAACCTCTTACTGACTTGAAGCAAAGGTTACCTTAGGGAGGGGGAGGGGAGGGGGATTTTTGTTGACGACCGACCGCTTACCGACTTGAGGCGAAGGTTACCTTGGGGAGGGGGAGGGGAACCTTTCTCGACGACCGCTTACTGACTAGAAGCGAAGGTTAGGCCTTCCTTAGGAAGGGGTAGGGGGATGGGGAGGGGGAAGAGGATCTTTGTCGAGACAGCATACCGATTTGAAGCGAAGGTTACCTTAAGGAGGAGGAGGGGGAGGGGGATGGGAGGGGAATCATCGTCGACGACCGCTTACCGACTTAAAGGGAGGGGAAAGGGAGGAGAGGGGGGATCCTGACCATTTACCAACTTAGAGCGAAGGTTACCTTAGGAAGGGGGAAGGGGAGGGGAAGAGGATCTTTGACGACTACCCCTTACCGACTTAAGCGAAGGTTAGTATAGGGAGGGGAGGGGATGGGGATGGGGAGGGGGGATGGTTGTCAACTATCGCTTACCAGCTTGAAGCGAAGGTTACCCTGAGGAGGGGTAAGGGGGGGGGAGGAGGAAGGGGACCTTTCTCGACGACCGCTTGAAGCGAAAGTAACCGTGAGGAGGAGAAGGGGGAAGGAGGAAGGGGGATCTTTGTCGACGACTGCTTACCGCCTTGAAGCAAAGGTGTCCTAACTCACTTAAGAGCGTAACCAAATTGTTTCGTGATTCTGAGCGGAATCGCAAGACCCTAATCAAATTAATTAAATAATAATTACTGCATGATCGTACGATAGCCCCCACCCCCTTCCCCTCCCTGGTTGTTATACATACGCTGTCATGTTTAGAGTTTTTCCTTTTTTAGTTTTCTGCAAAGGAAAACTATTGTGCCGGTTTTGTCTGTCCGTCTGCACTTTTTTCTGTCCGCACTTCTTCTGTCCGTCCTCAGATCTTAAAAACTATTGAGGCTAGAGGGCTGCAAATTGGTATGTTGATCATCCACCCTCCAATCATCAATTGTACCAAATTGCAGCCCTCTAGCCTTAGTACTTGTTCTTTTATTTGAGATTAAAGTTAACCATGATCATGCTTCTGGGAACGATATAGGATAGGCCACCACCGGGCCGTGGTTAAATTTTCGTGGGCCTCGGTTCATGCAGCATTACACCGAGACCACCGAAAGATAGATATATTTTCGGTGGGCTTGATTATACACTGTATCAGCTATACAGAAAACTCGATTGCGTCGAGAAACTTCGGCGTTTATTTTTTACTTGTTTTTTTTTTTTTCACTGGTTTTATACCAAGCTGAAAAAATGGGATTTGACAGAAAGCCCAGTGCTTAACGCGGAATCTGAAATCAAACGAACGGTTCACTGTTTACTTTTTATTATTTACACTCTTCTCTGAAAATCATCGATCTTTCAGTCATATATTTGTTCCACTCGGGCGCGTTCCACCAGTTAACCAGTAAGTTTAATTTTAACCAGTTAACCAAAAAGTTTCATTTTAACCAATTAACCAGTAAGTTTCATTTTAACCAATTAACCAGTAAGTTTCATTTTAACCAGTTAACCAGCAAGTTTCATTTTAACCGGTTAAGCAGAAAGATTCATTTTAACCAGTTAACCAGTATGTTTCTTTAACCAGTTAACCAGAAAGATTCATTTTAATCAGTTAACCAGAAACATTCATTTTAACCAATTAACCAGTAAGCTTCATTTTAACCAGTAAGTTTCATTTTAACCGGTTAACCAGTAGGTTACATTTTAACCAGTTAACCAGTAAGTTTCATTTTAACCAGTTAACCAGTAAGTTTCATTTTATTTTTACAATCTCGCACTGAGCTTAATTCTAATCGAGTTATTTCATCCCGGGGAAATAGATTTTATCCATTATTTATAAATATGCAATTTTACCTGCATCCAAATTGACTTTTGCCTGCACAGATAATACACAAATGCCCATGACTGATGAACTATATGATACATACATACATGCATAAATACATACATACATACACACACATACATACACGATGGTGTGTATTATGCAATCGAAGGTCTAAAGAGCTGACTTCCAGGAATATCATCGATATTCCAGATGGCCAAAACAGTCATTTATATAATCCATGACTGACTAAAATAAGGGCAGGGGACCTTAACTTCGAGAGAAGCCGGCAGGTTCGCTAACTGCAAGACGGGAGATTTTAAGAACCCTGGGAACACGTAAGCGGGAGCGAATTCCAGAGTTTGATTCTACGGCACTATTTGGCTTCGTTAGTTGACTTCTCCTGCTATTTGGATTACTATTCCAAAACTGAAGACTGGAATATTCCTGAATACCAGTTAGTTGATCTATTAATATTCTTTCTCGACCCACAACAAATATAGTATTTTTCATAGATAAAATTTACCGTTCTGTAGAACACTTATTAAGTAACCTGAGAGAGGTCAATTGAATCATGGAAATTTCTTTAAAAGAATAAAATTTTTTAATTGTGTTACGGCGATCTACCTCCGTGTTATTCCTTTGAAGCCAAACATCAAAGGCTGGAGATAAAAGGATCGTGGGACTTGTTAATCAATAATTCAGTTGCCTAATGATATCTCCTCGCGAATTTTCCATCCACGAATATATGATAGAGGAGGCTCGGAGCCAGTAGCTTTCCCCTTAACATCCCTTACTAAAGATCGAATAGGGTGGAATGGAATGTAAAATGAAAGCCAAAGGCCAAGTGCTGATACATGGTGAGATCATTCAGCGCTGAATGAGAAACTGAGAGCTTTTAAAAAGTTAAGTATATCTTAGTTTAACCAGACCACTGAGCTGATTAACAGCTCTCCTAGGGAGGGCTGGCCCGAAGGATTAGACTTATTTTACGTGGCTAAGAACCAACTGGTTACCTAGCAACGGGACCTACAGCTTACTGTGGAATCCGAACCACATTGTGACGAGAAATGAATTTCTATCACCAGAAATAAATTCCTCTAATTCTTCACTGGCCGGAAGGAGACTCGAACGCTGGGCCAACAGCGTGCTAACCGAGAGCTCTAGCCACCCCTCCAAAGAAGAACTGAGACCTTTTAAAGGTGAAAAGGAGGAAAGCCTCGTAGTTGCCCTAAGAAACAATTGTGAAGAGAGGGTGGAAAGTAAGACGGAAGAAAGAAAATATGAACAGAGGTACAGTAAAAGAAATGAAAGGGGTTGCAGCTAGGGGCCGAAAGGATACTGCAAGGAACCCTACTGCACTGACGGCGCTACCCGCACCGCTCCCTCACCCGCACCGCCCCCCCCCCCCCCCGCTGCAGGGTTAAAAATCGAATAATGACTTGTAGCGAAACCTTGTTACCCATCTGTTGCAGCGTATTATTGCTACTATTCACTTACATAAAAATTATATTTATCTGTAATAATACGAAATACTTGAAGATGAGACATCGTTGCGAAAGGGGGGAACAAAAACAACGCAAAAAACAAACACGGACAATCACGCAAATTTCCCGACGATTTATTTGGTTGTGACACGAGCGATTCGGTCGGTCACTGGGCGTCAAAAAATGCAGTAGTACTCTGTCTAACCAGGTTGCATCGAATGATTTCATTTGCTCTGCGCTATACTGTATGGGGCAGATTGCTGTGAAAACGATTTGCTGGATATATCCTGGCCAGTGACATACCTGCCTGCCTGACTGGCTGCTGTGCAGTTGAATTAAACTATTGGCAATTAATGGGATCGGTCATACTGAGTGTTTTTAATGGCTGGCCATTCGGTATCCCTGATAGATCAGGCATAAATACATCAGCCGATTCCTCATGGGACTGGAGAGAGAGAGAGAGAGAGAGAGAGAGAGAGAGAGAGAGAGAGAGAGAGAGAGAGAGAGAGAGAGAGAGAGAGTGGGTAATGCTTCATGCACGTAAAACTTTTGCGGATTAACAATGAAGGTTTTTTGTACATAAAATCTTTCAAAACTTTACAGAAAGGCGCGTGTGTGTATATATATATATATATATATATATATATATATATATATATATATATATATATATGTATGTATGTGTGTGTATATATATATATATATATATATATATATATATATATATATATATATATATATATATATATATATATATATATATATATATATATATATATATATATATATATATATATATATATATATATATATATATATATATATATATATTTATATTTATATTTATACATACATACATACATATATATATATATATATATATATATATATATATATATATATATATATATATATATATATATATATAATTCCCTTTCATGACTTAACCAAACAGGGTTTTATGCACTTATAACTATTAAGGCTTAATCAGGGTTTCATTACTTACCCATACAAGGTTTTATACATGCAATATTTTCATGACTTAACCAAACTGGTTTTATATGCATACTCTGAAAGGTAACCAGAATTTTTCATGCACATAATACTTCCATAACTCAATGAAACATATTTGATGTAAATTATACTTTCATGATTTACTAAAACACTTTTTCTGCAAAATAATTTTGAGACTAAACCAAACTCTTAAGTATAAATACTTTCATGACGTGGCAAAACAGTTTCTTACACAATACTTTCAAGACTAAACCAAACAAATTTTATTCACATAATACTTTCGTGACTTGGTCAACAAAGTTTTTATTCACATAACACTTTCAACACTAACTCAAACAGTTAAATATACATAATAGCCTACTTTCATGATGTGACAAAACAGTTTTTATACACATGATACTTTCAAGATTAAACCAAACAAATTTTATTCACATAATACTTTCGTGACTTGGCCAAAAAGTTTTTATTCACATAATACTTTCAACACTAACTCAAACAGTTAAATATACATAATACTTTCATGATGTGACAAAACAGTTTTTATACACATGATACTTTCAAAATTAAACCAAACATATTTTATACTCTTAATACTTTCATGACTTAACAGAAAGTTTTTATACACTTAATACTTTCATGACTTAACAGAAAGTTTTTATACACTTAATACTTTCTAGATCAATCCAAACATTTTTATAGAAACGATACTTTCATGACTTAGCCAAACATTTTTTTATACACATAACACTTTCATGACTTTCCAGAATACAACAAATAATTTTTTATTCACCTAATACTTTCATGACTTAACCAAACATTTTTTTTATACACATAACACTTTCATGACTTAACTAAACATTTTTTATACACAACACTTTCATGACTGAATCAAACATTTTTTATACACATAACACTTTCATGAATTAACCAAACGTTTTTTTATACACATAACACTTTCATGACTTAACTAAACATTTTTTATACACATAACACTTTCATGACTTAACCAAACATTTTTATACACATAACACTTTCATGGCTTAACTAAACATTTTTTATACACATAACACTTTCATGGCTTAACCAAACATTTTTTATACACATAACACTTTCATGGCTTAACCAAACATCTTTTATACACATAACACTTTCATGGCTTAAACAAAGATTTTTTATACACATAACACTTTCACGATTTAACCAGACAGCTTTTGTACAGTTATTACTTTCATGAGTCAACCAAACCGGCTTTATATGCATAATATTTTCAAGACTAAACCAAGCCGTTTTATATAAATCAATACCTTCATGACGCGACAAATTACATTTTGCTGTTATTTTTAACCCCCTTTTTTTTACCCCGGTTTTTTTACCCCTTTTTTCCCCCGTTTTTTTTACCCGCTGTTTTTTTCCCCGTTATTTTAACCCCCCTTTTTACCCACTTTTATGTTTACCCCCTTTTTTACCCCTTTTTTAACCACTGTTATTTTTACCCCTTGTTTTTTTACCCCTCGCTATTTTTACCCACTGTTTTTTGTACCCACTGTTTTTTTACCCCCTGTTATTTTAAACCCCTTTTGTTTGTAACCCGTTATTTTTACCCTGTGTATTTTTACCCCCTGTTATATTATCTCCTGTTTTTTTTTACCCCTATTATTTTTACCTGCTGTTGTTACCCCTATATTTTTACCCCTTGTTTTTTCAGCCTCTGGATTTTATACACTTGTTTTTTTACGCCCTGTTATTTTTACCACTTTTTTTTTACACCCTGTTTTTTACCTCCTGTTAATTTTATCCCACTGTTCTTTTTGCCCACCTGTTATTTTGGCTCCTGTTATTTTTTACCCACATTTTTTACCCCCTGTTATTTTTACCCGTTATTTTTTACCCCCTTTTTTTTACCCCCTGTTTTTTTTACCGCCTTTTTTTACCCCCTGTTTTTTTTACCGCCGTTTTTTACCCCCTGTTTTTTACCGCTTTTTTTACCCCCTTTTTTTTTACCGCTTTTGCTTTTTGCCCACTTTTTTTATCTCCTATTATTTTTCACCCCTTGGTTTTTTTTACCACCAGTCAATTTTTAGTCCCTGTTATTTTTACCTGTTTTTTTTACCACCTGTTTTTTTACCCCTGTTTTACCTACTGTTACTTTTAACCCTTGTTTTTTTATCCTTTTTTTTACCCCCTCTTATTTTTACCCCCTGTTTTTTATCATTTTTTTACCCTCTGTTATCTTTACCCCCTTTTTTTACCCCTTTTCTTTACCACTTGTTATTTTTATCCTTGTTATTTTTTTCCACTCCTGAAATTTTTACCCCTTTTCTACCCCACTTTTTTATACCCCCTGTTTTTTTTTACCCCATGTTATTGTTACGCTGTTTTTTTACCCCTTGTTTTTTACCTCATTTTTTACCCACTGTTATTTTTACCCCTTGTTTTTTTAGCCTCTGTTTTTTCGCCCCGTTTGTTTTTACCCCCTGTTTATTTTTACCCCCTGTTTGTTTTTACCCCCTGTTAATTTTACCCCCTGTTTTTTAACCACCAATTTTTTAACACTTGTTAATTTTTACTCCTTTTATTTTTTTACCCCCCTCTGTTTTTTTAACCCCTGTTATTTTTACCCCTGTTTTTCTTACCCCTGTTATTTTTACCTACTTTTTTTACCCTTGCTAATTTTACCCCTTTTTCCTTGTTTTTTTCACCCCCTGTTTTTTTACACCCCTTTTTTATCCCCTGTTAATTTTTACCTTCTATCTTTTTCACGTCCTGTTTTTCCTTTTTTCCCCCTTTTTTACCCCCTGTTTTTTCCCACCTTTTGTTTTATCCTTGTTACTTTTTTCCCCATGTTTTTTTAACCCCATGTTATTTTTCCTCCTGTTATTTTACCCCCTGTTTTTTACCACTTTATTTATCCACTATTATTTTACCCCTGTTATTTTTTGCCCAATGTTTTTTTACCCCCTGGTTTTTTTGCCCCTGTTATTTTTGCCCCCTATTTTTTAGCCCCCTCTTTTTTTACACCCTTTTTTCTCCGTTTTTTTACCCTCTGTTTTTTACCCCGTTATTTTTACCCCCTTTTTCATCCCCTGTTTTCTTTACCACCTGTTATTTTTACACCCTGTTTTTTTACCCCCTGTTTTTTACTCCCTTTTTTATCCCCTGTTTTTTACTCCCCTTTTTACCCCCTGTTTTTTACTCCCTTTTTTACCCCCTGTTTTTTACCCCTTTTTTCACCCTCTGTTTTCTTTACCACCTGTTATTTTTACCCCCTCTTTTTACCACTGTTTTTTTACCCACTTTTATTTTTACCCCCCTTTGGAAATTGTTGAAGAAAATCTTATTCAATCATGGGAAAACAAAAGGGCCATAGAGTGTTTTAATTCTTTGGACCTTATGCTGGGTTAGGATTTTTATTATTATTGTTGAAGAGCTAAAATTTATATGAATTCCAAAAATTATAATCATTCCAGTGGGTATTTTTTTTAATCGTGAAATAGATCCATGAAAAGAAAGTGTCTTTATCACTGGAATCTTTCCAGAAATAAACGATAGTAGGAAGCCCCTTTATATAAATTACAAACTCTTTACTGGGATTACATTTGACTATGTCAAAACACGACCTTTAACAGAAGGTCTTCAAAGACCAACAGTTTTATTTTCATTTCCCTTATTTTTGACTTTTGGAATCTCTCACAGAAATCTTATTTGGAACGAGTTTTTTTTTTTTCTTCCTTTTCTGCCGAATGATCTTCAAAGCAGAAATGGGAAGAGAAAAGGGAAGAGAAAGGTCATGCCATTAATGCTGACATTAAATTAACATTTATAGCGCTTAGAACCGACCTGCCTTTGTGGAATGAAAGTTCCTTGTATTTTGGTGAACATTTTCTTGTGATAAATTCTGCTTAATTTTGGAATGAGGAATTTGACAGTAGTAATAGTAGTAATAATAATGATAGTGAGCTGCTGCACTCGCTTCTTTTCGTTGGGACATGCTCGTTTCAGTTTGATGTCATTTTGACCTTCTAATTTGTGAAGCCCTCTGGTCTGGATACTGTATGTAAATTCTCTCTCTCTCTCTCTCTCTCTCTCTCTCTCTCTCTCTCTCTCTCTCTCTCTCTCTCTCTCTCTCTCTCTCTTTGTGACTTCAGAATCTGTCAGACTATGCAAAATTAACTGTTTTAGAAAGACAAAATTAAAAAAAAAAAGGTTCCAGCAGTTAACAAATAAAGTTTGCCAAAACGGAAGAAAGGTAATATAGAATCATAATGCCAATATGCTTGTCCGTTATTGTTATAAAATATCTGGGGTCAAGGTGGATTAGGTTCTTCAGAGAATATTGCAAATATTTCACATTTATCCAGCCGTTTTTTCAACTCTATCCTCTTTTTTTTTTTTTTTTTTTTTGCCATGAAATAAAAACGGATTTGGTAGCAACCAGAAAAAGGTCAGTGAATGAATTTCAAAAGATTACAAAGTAAAAATTTCATGATATCCAGTACCCAGTAACGCATGAAAAAATCATTATGTTCATTACTCAGTAATTCCCGATAAAAAAAAATTTTTTTCAGTGTATTCACAACCAGTAAATCCTGAAAAAATTCATTATATTCATAACTCAGTAATTCTTGATTAAAAAAATGTCAGTATATTCATTACGAGTAATTCCTGAAAAAACATTCATAACATTCATTACCCAGTAATTCCTGAAAAAATTCATTATATCCATTACTCAGTAGTTCCCGATAAAAAAATTTCATGATATTCATTACCTAGTAATTGCTGAAAAATCCATTATATTCATTGCCCAGTAATTCCTGGAAAAATTCCTTATATTCATTACTCAGTATATAATTCCCGATAAAAAAATCCATTATATTCATTACCCAGTAATTGCTAAAAAAAATGTCATAAATTTCATTGCCCAGTAATTCCTGAACAAAAATTCAGTATATTCATTACCCATTAATTCCCACAAAAATTCATTATATTAATTACCCAGTAATTTCTGAAAAAAAATCGTTATATTTACTACCCAGGAATTCATGAAAAAAATTTTCATTATATTCATTACCCAGCAATTCCTGAAAATTTTTCCATTATATTCATTACCCAGTAATTCACGAAAAAAATTCATTATATTCATTACACAGTAATTCCTGAAAAAATTTCATTATATTCATTACCTAGTAATGCCTGAAAAAATTTCATTATATTCATTACCTAGTAATTCCTAAAAAAATAATTATAATCATTACCCAATAATTCCAGGAAAAAATCGTTATGTTCATCACCGAGTAATTAAAAAAAATATATGCAATACCCAGTAATTCCCGGAAAAAAATTCATTATATTCATTACCAACAATTCCTGAAAAATATTTCATTATATTCATTACCTAGTAATTTCCGTAAACAAGAATTCATTATATTCAATACCCAGTAATTCCTGAAAAAGTACATTATATTCGTTATCCAGTAATTCCTGAAAAAATTCATTATATTCATTGTCCAGTAATTCCCCAGTAATTTCTGTAAACAAATATTTATCATATTCATTGCCCGGTAATTCCTGAAAAAAAAACCATTATATTTATTACCCAGTGATTCCTGTAAAAATTTCATTTTCATTACCCAGTAATTCCCCAAAAAATTCATTATATTCTTTCTCTAATAATTCCTGAAAAATTTAATTTAATTACCCAGTAATTCCTGATAACAAAAATTCATTATATTCATTACCCAATAATTCCTGAAAAAATTTTTATGTTCATTACCCAGTAATTCATGAAAAAAAACTAATTATATTGATTACCCAGTAATTCCTGGAGAAAATTTCATTATATTCTTTACCCAGTAATCCTTGATCGTATTCCTCGGGTTGAAGTGTAATTGTATCAGGTCTGTTATGTTGCAATATTTGCGGATGGGAGCAGAAACTCTGGATTGCTTTCTGAACCGTGAAACGACCTTTGAATCGTTTCAGAAAGAATCGTCGTGACTCCATGAAATATTCAAGCAACAAAGATGTCCTGGGAGTAATTAAACTATACAGGCATGAAGAAACCAAGGACTGCGAGGATATATAAATGTTTGAATGCGGGGAAAACATAAATGCTGCTTATTTAGGATTTCCTTGATATATATATATATATATATATATATATATATATATATATATATATATATATATATATATATATATATATATATATATATATACATGGGATCGACTAAACGATTGCTGAGGGTCATGGCTGATTCACATAGAGGTGTTAGCCATCGCACTGGTGGCAGACTGACCAATCCTGAATTTTCCAACATCAGAAATCATGCTAAAATATGTAAAACCAATAGCGAATACTCTGACTCCTCTGTTTTGGCCCAGACAAGCTGTTTTCATGAACTGCTCATTTTAGAATCGTTATTCATTAAGCAGTTAGTGCCCAAGTTGAACTCACACTTTTCCTGGTACAGCTGTATCCAGCTTGAGCTGGTTTCTTTGTTGCTTCTCTCTCCTTTTCTAGTAATTCAGTCTTCAACTTTCGGTCTAACAGGTGCTTTTTTTTTATTATTTTGCTTTTTAATGTACAAGTATATAATATGTTGAGACTAAAATTTTATATTACATGTATTTTAAAGTAGCAACTTTTCTCTCTCTCTCTCTCTCTCTCTCTCTCTCTCTCTCTCTCTCTCTCTCTCTCTCTTTAAGCCTTGAGAATGTAACAATGTCTCCCAATCTCTCCCTCTCTCTCTCTCTCTCTCTCTCTCTCTCTCTCTCTCTCTCTCATTAGGAATGCAAGTCGAAAGTCCTACTATCCATTCTCTGTCTGTCTGTCTGTCTGTCTGTCTCTCTCTCTCTCTGTCTACCTGTCTGTCTGTCTGTCTCTCTCTCTATTTTTCTTACTGAGGTAGGATTGAGCATATATTACTATTGCTTTCCTTATAATGGACCCGATGTTAGTCGTAATTTGTAATATTAATTGATTTCTATTTTTAATGTTGTTTATATTGTCAGGATTTTGCTACTGGTGATAGTAACAAACCCAATCAAGACCAAAAAGTAAGCAAATAAATAAATAAATTATTTTGTCATCAAGGCATTAGATATCACATTGAATGTCACTCGCTAAACCGACCTAAGATTGCACACTGGGATTTTGTATGTTCCTTAACGACTCGTTTTGGTTGTCCTTAACTTTGGCCGTATGAATGGGTCCTTAACATTGGTAGTATGAAGGGGTCCTTAACTTTGGTAGTGTGACTGGGGTCCTCAACTTTGGTTATATGAATGGGTTCTTAACATTGGTAGTATGAATGAGTCCTTAACTTTGGTCGTATGAATGGGTCCCATAATATTGATAATATGAATGGGTTCTTAACATTGGCAGTATGAATGGGTCCTTAATTCTGGCAGTAGGAATGGGTCCTTAACATTGGTGATATGAATGGGCCCTTAACTTTGCTAGTATGAAGGGGGTCCTTAACCTTGGTAGTATGAATGGGTCCTTAACTTTGGTTGTATGAATGGGTCTTTAACATAGGTAATATGAATGGTTCCTTAACTTTGGTAGTATGAATGGGTCCTCAACTTTGGTCACATGAATGGGTCCTTAACTTTGGTCATATGAATGGGTCCTTAACATTGGTAATATGAATGGGTCCGTAACATTGGTAATATGAATGGGTCCTTAACATTGGTAGTAGAATGGGTCCTTAACTTTGATAGTATGAATGGGTCTGTAACATTGGTAATATGAATGGGTCCTTAACATTGCTAGTATGAACGGGTCCTTAACTTTGGTTGTATGAACGGGTCCTTAACTTTGGTAGTATGAATGGGGCCTTAACTTTGGTAGTATGAATGGGTAACTTAACTTTGGTAGTATGAATGGGTCCTCAACATTGGTAATATGAATGGGTCCTTAACTTTGGTCGTATGAATGGGTCTTTAACACAGGTAATATGAATGGGTCCTTGACTTTGGTAGTATGAATGGGTCCTTAACTTTGGTCGTATGAATAGGTCCTCAACTTTGGTTGTATGAATGGGTCCTTAACATTGGTAATATGAATGGGTCCTTAACTTTGAGAGTATGAATGGGTCTTTAACATTGGTAATATGAATGGGTCCTTAGCTTTGTTAGTATGAAGGGGTCCTTTAATTTTGGTTGTGTGAATGGGTCCTTAACTTTGGTAGTATGAATGGGTCCTTAACTTTGCAAGTATGAATGGGTCCTTAACTTTGGCAGTATGAATGGGTCCTTAACTTTGGTAATATGAATAGGTCCTTAACTTTGCTAGTATGAACGGGGTCCTTAACTTTGGTAGTATGAATGGGTCCTTAACTTTGGTTGAATGAATGGGTCTTTAACAAGGTAATATGAATGGGTCCTTAACTTTGGTAGTATGAATGGGTCCTTAACTTTGGTCGTATGAATGGGTCCTTAACTTTGGTCGTATGAATGGGTCCTTAACATTGGTAATATGAATGGGTCCGTAACATTGGCAATATGAATGGGTCCTGAACATTGCTAGTATGAATGGGTCCTTAACTTTGATAGTATGAATGGGTCTCTAACATTGGTAATATGAATGGGTCCTTAACTTTGCTAGTAAAATAACTAACTATAGTTTTAAAACTAATCATAGTTACCACAGTCGTGTGGAGGATTGAAATGAATCTGTAGGGTGTAATACCATGACCTGTGTCCTGTGTCCCAGAAAGGAAAAAAAAATTGTTGGTTATTTCCATAAAGGGAACACAAAAGAGATGTGAAAATATTGTCGGATTATCTCAGTATTATGAAACACCTGAAAATTTCTTCAAGTGTGGAAGAAGCATGGCGTTATTTTGAAGAAACATAAATTACCCAAGATTATGTAGAACCTTGATGACTTTTGGGCGTTAATAATTATTGGAGTTATTGACATGTAAAGACGAGAGGTCAAAATGATGATAAATAATTTGGCACCCATGAGGGAACTGGAAGATGAAAGGCTTGCAAATCATGATAAAAATATATAAAAAAATAACAATTTTGTAGAGGACAGTGAAAAAACATTATTGAGGGTTCATTAGTACAGATTCGCATCCCAAAAAATCTTCTGGGTATCCCCCTCCTCCCCAACCCCACAAAAAATACAGTAATTAGACAGCCCACATCCTCTCGCCCCCCCCCCCACCAAAAAAAATTATGATAATTTGTTGCCAAATATGTCATGAAAAATCTCACGCAGACAACTGACGAAATTATGGAGTTGTTGTTCTCCTCTCGTGTTTGATAAATAACACATTCCGGAAAATCTCTAACCATAATTCGGACTCACTTTCCGGGGCAAGAGAAAGCAAAGCGATCGACCGGTGGCCTCATTACGCTCTTAATCGCTATAAAGTTACATTTTTTTTTTTTTTTGTCCGGAGGAACTTTGAAAACTGATTCGGAATCATTAAACCTTTAATGAAGTGAAGCTCGGGATCATTAGTGCTGTGCACTGCATGCGCTCTTGCAACAATCACAAATTATTTTTTTTTGTTTCATTTGTTTCAAAAATTTTTTTCAAGGGAAGGCGAGGCAATTGCTCGCACCTTCCTTCTTCATGTGATTGCAAATTGAAGTTGATACTTGTTGAATATAAAAACTTGTGAAAATATTTTGTAAGCAACGTAAACACACGCATTATATATATATATATATATATATATATATATATATATATATATATATACATATATATACGTACATATATATACATGTGTGCGTGTGTATGTAGGTTTGGCACTTGCAACAGATGTAGGCACAAGAGTAATTATTTTTATGCAAATGAAATTAAACAACACTGTTGACATTAATTTATCAATATGTAGCCTACATTGTGGTATGTTCATAGCAATAGTAATAATGAGACTCATGTTGTTGTTTTTAAATGTGTTAGTATTCCAAGCGAATTTGTCGTCAGAGATTTTATTCGAGGGTACCACAGTCGATTTGGCAGTCCTCCTCAGACTGACCTGAAAACGAAATGTAATTGTACAGCGTTTTTAATAACAATATAAGAGTAAAAAATGCGCCTCAGTTTCTTCGGCGCAATCGAGTTTTCCGTACAGCTTATAATCAAGGCCACCGAAAATAGATCTCTCTTTTGGTAGTCTCGGCATAATGCTGTATGAGCCGCGGCCCATGAAACTTTAACAAAGGGCCGGTGGTTACCTGTTCTATATCGTTGCCAGACGCAGGATTATGGCTAACCTTAACCTTAAATAAAACAAAAACTACTAAGGCTAGAGGGCTGTAATTTGGTATACTTAATGATTGGAGGGTGGATGATCAACATAGCAATTTGCAGCCCTCTAGCCGCAGTAGTTTTTAAGATCTTAGGGCGGACTTACAGACATAGCCGGTACAATAGTTTTCTTTTACAGAAAACTAAAAAGTGGTGGCGATTTTAAGCTGAAATTACAGAGTGTTTTAGATTTTAAAGAGTTATTCGTTACATGCTCATTATAAATTATACCTGTTGGACTATGGCGCTTTGGTCACGTACAGAATAAATGAAAGAGTGTTATATACAGAACAAGTCCAAGGAAACGGATTGGAAGGTGTTTATTAGGAAGAAGATATGATGAGGTGTAATCATCAGATTAGATCCTAGAGAGGTGACGAGTTGATGATGAGCCTTTTGTGTGATTTTGTGAATTGCTTAAGGACTTATGGAAGCTCTATTGTAATTCGTCCATGATCCTCCAGTTTCGAGATAGATATGTTAATAGCTTTTTTTTTCTTTCATTAAATAAAGTGACCCACAACTGAAGGATATAAATATTACTGTTGGAGATAAGGAAACTTTAAATATTTATTGTTCCTTGGAGATAAGGAACATTAAATACTACTATTGGAGAAAAGGAAACTTTAATTATTACTATTGGTGATAAGGAAACTTTAAATATTACTGGTGGAGATAAGAAAACTTTAAATATTACTGTCGGAGATAAGTGAACTTTAAATATTACTGTTGAAGATACGGAACATTAAATTAAATATTACAATTGGAGAAAAGGAAACTTTAATTATTACTGTTGGAGATCAGGAAACTTTAAATATTACTGTTGGGGATAAGGAAACTTTAAATATTAATGTTAGAGATAAGGAACATCAAATATTACTGTTGAAGATACGGAACATTAAATTAAATATTACAATTGGAGAAAAGGAAACTTTAATTATTACTGTTGGAGATACGGAAACTTTAAATATTACTGTTGTGGATAAGGAAACTTCAAATATTATTGTTGGAGATAAGGAGATTTTAAATATTGCTGTTGGAGATAAGGAAACTTTAAATATTACTATTGGAGATAAGGAAACTTTAAATATTACTGTTGGAGATAAGGAACATTAAATATTAGTATTGGAGAAAAGGAAACTTTAATTATTACTGTTGGTGATAAGGAAACTTTAAATATTACTGTTGAAGATAAGCAAGCTTTAAATATTACTGTTGGAGATACGGAACATTAAATTAAATATTACTACTGGAGAAAAGGAAACTTTAATTATTACTGTTGGAGATCAGGAAACTTTAAATATTACTGTTGGGGACAAGAAAACTTTAAATATTAATGTTGGAGATAAGGAATATTAAATATTACTGTTGGAGATAAGAAAACTTTAAATATTACTGTTGGAGAGAAGGAAACTTTAAATAATACTACTGGAGATAAGGAAACTTTAAATATTACTGTTGGGGATAAGGAAACTTCAAATATTATTGTTGGAGATAAGGAAACTTTAAATATTACTTTTGGAGATAATGAAACTTTAAATATTACTGTTGGAGATAAGGAACATTAAATATTACTGTCGGAGCTAAGCAAACTTTAAATATTGCTGTTAAGGATAAGGAACACTAAATGTTACTGTTGGCGAAAAGGAAATTTTAAATATTACTGTTAGAGACAAGGAACATTAAATATTACTGTGGGAGATAAGGAACAATAAATATTACTGTTGGAGATGAGGAAACTTTTAACATTACTGTTGGAGATAAGGAAACTTTTAATATTACTGTTGGAGATACGGAAACTTTTAATATTACTGTTGGAGATAAGGAACATTAAATATTACTGTTGGAGATAAGGAAACTTTAAATATTACTATTCTAAACAATAAAAAAGGAGAGGATTTGAGGATTTTTTTCTATTCATATCATAATAACTCCAAGGGCATGTTCCCCTCATTTCCCCTCATCCGGCTTTCATTTGTTTTTCTTTCCCCTTCCCGATGTCTGGTACACAGACACGCCCATCTCTTATCAACGCTGTTTCCCCCCCTCCCACCCCCTTCCCTTCCATCGCCCCCCCACTTCCCTCTTGTTGTATTATCCTGCATCCCAAGTTCAGTTTAATCATATTTTGTCGTTCACCGCTAAATAAATTCTGTTCTTGGAACCGATTCCAGGCGGAACTACCGTCACAGTTTTAATGCTAATTCAATCCTCCTGTTCATTAACAACCCTAGATTGAGGAGGAATGAGAGAGAGAGAGAGAGAGAGAGAGAGAGAGAGAGAGAGAGAGAGAGAGAGAGAGAGAGAGCTTTGGCTGGAGGACTCTAAATAGGATCGGATAAATTCAAGGAAAATTGTTGGGAGGAATTTAAAGAAGATTAACTGATTAAATTGGTTAATGGTATTGTTTATGAGAGAGTCGTGCTGATGGACAAATTTAAATAAGAGAGAGAGAGAGAGAGAGAGAGAGAGAGAGAGAGAGAGAGAGAGAGAGAGAGAGAGAGAGAGAGAGATCTTTTATTTCCTCCCTTATATAATTAATAATATTTAAGACGGCTCTTAAACAGCAATACATAAATCCTTTTTTGTTGGGGGGGGGCAATACAAAATCTTTAGTACTCTCAATGCCTGTGTGGTATTAACTTTGTTATTAGCCATATATATATATATATATATATATATATATATATATATATATATATATATATATATATATATATATATATGTATATATATGTATGTATGTATATATATATATATATATATATATATATATATATATATATATATATATATATATATATATATATATTGCCTCTTACGAGTGAGATGGTATATTTATTTATTACAAACGGAGATTTCAAGATTCTTTGGTTTGCTAAGAAATTCAGTTTTGTGATTAAATTGTTTTATATCAAAATTCCACAATTATGTCGACAAGTTGTTTTATTTGTAGAAGACAAAAAAACAGCGTCCCTCCTCAGTGTTTACGTTATAAATAGAATGTTATAAATAGCATGTCCTTTTACAACTTAGTTCGAAAATCTGTTTTATCTGGCACAAATAATACAATTTACTGGCATAATTGTTGATATTTAATATACGTCCTTATTTTACTAAGACTGCCCCTTTTCAGTCCTGTTATTCTGATGTTGTGCTTATGAAAGGTGACAACTTAATTTTTTTTTTTTTTTATTAAATCATTGTTTTGCAGACATCATTTTTCTGTATGGTCAGAATTCTGGAAAGTATTCTTGGTCATATTTTGAATTTTTAATGATTTATTTACGTTTTTATCTATTTATGTAAAGATTTTCTTAATTTACCCTTTTCTTCTTTCCTAATGACTGACTTCTTTTGTATTTCGTATGATTTTCTGTAGCTTCTTTCTAATGAACACCATATTCTTTGGAAGCTTGAATTTCAAGTCAGTGGCCCCTGTGGTGGGCTTGTTCTATATGAATAGGGTTCGCCTTCTGAATAATAATAATAATAATAATAATAATAATAATAATAATAATAATAATAATAATAATAATAATAATAATAACAGTTTATGGTATCTAATATAATTAAGCAATCTAGTGATATGGTTATTTGGGAAAACCAAAACTATTCATATTTCGAAAATATTTCATAGGTTTCAGTTTTGAAGCCAAATTATGGTAAAACAGGTCGTGATGGTAATTTTCCGCTGAAATTTACGAAAGACTATAAGAAGTTAGGCAGGAATAAAATTATCAGAATATTGTCTGATATGTTTCCTGCTTGAACAGACACCAATAAGGCGTTTTCTGATAAAAATGGATAATGTCTCGGTGGCAATGCGATTCTTCTCTGAAACAAAACTAGCGAGCAAAACTCGTGAAGCAGGTGGCATTTCAACATTCTTTGCTAATAAAGAAACCGAGAAAGTTAACAATGCAGCCGTAGGCGCTCTCGGAAATGAAATACGGCAAACTTGACGAAAATTCACGAAATCTACCAGAAACAGATCGGAATAACGTCGGCTTCTGAAACGGCAGCTCGTATTTAATTACTTTGTGCCGTGATAGCACAGCACAGGACTTCCCAGTGTAATTACAGAGGCCGAAGAAAGGTATTCGGCTCATTAAAGAGTCAGACTGATAGAAGATTGATGGGTAAGAATGTATTAAAAACGTGAATGTACGCAGCTTGACTGATGTTACGCTCAAGAAACAGACAAGTACGTTCATTTTTGAAGCGCTCTGGTATTTTCTCCTCAATTCATTTAACGCGGTTTGTACTGCAAGTTTGATAGCTTGACGCCATTTTGCTATTTATTCTCAACGGCCAGGAGACATATGTGTGTGTGTATATGTATATGTATATATATATATATATATATATATATATATATATATATATATATATATATATACATATAAATATATATATATATATATATATATATATATATATATATATATATATATATATGTATATATATGTATATATATTATAATATATATAAATATATATATATATATATATATATATATATATATATATATTTATATATATATATATATATATATATATATATATATATATATATATATATATATATATATATATATATATTTATATATATATATATATATATATTTATATATATATATATATATTTATATATATATATATATATATATATATATATATATATATATATATATATATATATATATATATATATATATATATATATATAATATATATAATATATAATATATGTATAGTCAGAGCAATAGGGATTGGGTTTACCGTTGGAGATGATAAGAAAATCAATAGGAACAGGTGAGTATTCACCTCCGCGTTCAGTAATAATTCATAACTTTTCTTTTTCATTTTAGTCCAGTTTAACAAAGCCTTTCAACAAGACGTGAATAAATTACGGATACGCAAGTATGTGTCCTCGTCATTACAGGTCCAGTGCACTGAAACCAGTAAAACAAACCAGGAAAAAACAGGGAAAAATAGGAAAAAACGGGACAAACAGGAAAAAACAGAAAAAACTGGAAAAAACAAGAAAAAATCAGGAAAAACAGGGAAAAATAGGGAAAACAGGAAAAAACAGGAAAAAAGAGGAAAAAACAAGGAAAAAACAAGAAAAACAGAAACCAATTAAAAAAAAACAGGAAAAACCATAAAAAACAGGAAAAAACTCCAAATGCTTTGGAAGTGTTGGAGACCGAATGAGAAAACGAGTATCTGTTTGATATTAGAAAAAACAAACTAAACGCAAGCGTTACTCTTATCTGGGAGGACTTCAACATCAAGAATGGGGTAGAAAAAAAATTCTTCCTCTTATTACCCGAAGTGGTAACTGAGCCGATGTTGCTGTCAACAGTTATTTATCCAGAAGTTCGAAAGGCTGGAAAATTATAGATTTCTTGTCTTTTCCAACTTTCAGAAGGTGAAGAGCTGCCTACAGATTTCATCTTCTGTTTTTTTTTCTTCTTCTTCTTCTTTCAATTCAGCCATTTTGGAAAAAAATTCTTCCTTCCCTATTTAGTGAAATGGAAAGGAATGCAGAGTGGTTTATTGTACATATGTTTTTCATGAGCTTCATTAACTAAATGTCGATCGCTTTTGTTTGTTTGTTTGTTCCATCTGTCCACATGACGCTCTTAAAATATACTTCTTGCTCCTCAACGAATTTCAATGTACTGTCGTAAATTTTAAAACATTCCGTAAGATGTCAAAACAGTATTACTTTTATGAGTCAGCCAAACGGGTTTTATATGCATAACACTTTCAAGACTAAACGAAACTGTTTTATATAAATCAGTACCTTCATGACGCGACAAATTACATATTACTTTCATTAGCTGAATGTCGAATGTTTATTTTTTATCATCTCCGAGTTCTCGCGCATTTGCTGATTTTCTCGATGAATTACAACAAAAACGAATTTGGCTTCTCTATCGTCAAAGGAATTCGGTGCTTGCGTTGGAGTCTCGGAGGAAATGTCTGAGCCGTTCCAATCCTAATTCAATCTTTCCTCCAATTAGCGGCTCTAGATTGAGGAATAAAGGGTTGATAGAGACGGGGAATAAGTAAAGGAGCCCTGCTGATATCGCTTGAGAACTGTCCGCGATATTAGAACAAATCCCGGTTGGTTCAGTAATGAAAGTAATGTGTTTGAAATCTTTTCGGTTGAGTTATCAAAGCAATTTGTGTATGATAACTGCTTTGTCGCGCCACGAAAGCATTAGGTTTGGTTTAGTCTTGGAAATATTATGTATATATAAAACTGTTTGGTTCAGTCTTGAAAATATTGTTTAGAATTTGTTTGCCCAAGTTATGAAAGTAATAACTGTATAAAAACTGTTTTGTATTGAAAGATGCTAATCATAATAACAGTCATAATAATAATACTCTTTAATGACGAATGAAATATATAATAATAATAATAATAATCCTAACGACTGCTATTATTATTATTATTATTATTATTATTATTATTATTATTATTATTATTATTAACGACGGCAGGATTTTGTTTACCTCTCTGTAAGCCGCACAGAATCCACGTATTGCCCAATCAACTTGTGCAACAAATATTGATCATCAAACGGAATTATTTCTCTCGACTGCTACATAGTTCAGCCCTATATAGCATCTTACTGAACTTTTGATATGCCAGAAATATATTTTAGTAAGTAAAACATTTGTGTGTAAGCAAAATATGGTATTTATATTGCAATAGAAAAAAATGCTCGCCATTTAAAGTCTTCATGTCCACAGTTAATTTGCGGAAAATTTATGCATGTAACCCCTCAGAGAGAGAGAGAGAGAGAGAGAGAGAGAGAGAGAGAGAGAGAGAGAGAGAGAGAGAGAGAGAGAGAGAGAGAGAGAGAGAGTAATCTGATTTACATATGGCATCCTGATCAAAGGTTAGAACGACACTGAAATTAATGAGATTCCGTTAATACAGTTTAATAATAAGTAGGGTTAACACAGTTAATATTAAATACGGTTAATACAGTTCAAGATAAATACGGTTATACAGTGCATAATAAATACGGTTATACAGTTCAAAATAAATATGGTTAATATAGTTCATGATAAATACGATTAATACAGTTCATAATAAATACGATTAACACATTTCATAATAAATACGGTTATACAGCTAAAAAAAATATGGTTAATATAGTTAACGATAAATACGGTTAATACAGTTCATAATAAATACGGTTAATACAGTTAAAATTAAATACGGTTAACACAGTTTATAATAAATACGGCTATACAGTTCAAAATTAACACAGTTATACAGTTCAAAATAAATACGGCTGATACAGTTCAAAATAAATACGTTTAATATAGTTCACGATAAATACGGTTAACACAGTTCATAATAAATACGGTCAATACTATTCAAAATAAATACGGTTAGCACAGTTCATAATGAATAGGGTAAATATAGTTCACAGTAAATCCAGGTAAAGAAAACCCGAATTTAATACGAATCAAGTTCAATGAAATGCACGAAGGCGTCAAAGTATAAGAATTCGGTTCGGTTAATGTTGGAAATGGTAAATTAAGGTCAACAACAATGGCGTGACATTTCTCTGGCCTTTATTGCGCTGATGATCACTCGGCAGAAAAAGGAAAACGGATTAAAATACCGATTTCTGTGAAATGTTAAAAAGTTCATAGGAAATCACAAGCATCAAACTTGCTCTCTTAGCGACAGGCAACATTTACACCACATCCATGTTATTATTTAACAAACAACTGTCAGGTAACTGCAGTCACGATAATATACAAATGTCACTTGTCAAGTAACTACATATATGGTAATACTTAAGTGTCACTTGTCGAAGTAATTACTTTCATGTTAATATATAAATGTCACTTGTCAAGTAACTACATATATGGTAATACTTAAGTGTCACTTGTCGAAGTAATTACTTTCATGCTAATATATAAATGTCACTTGTCAAGTAACTACATATATGGTTATACTTAAGTGTCGCTTGTCGAAGTAATTACATTCATGTTAATACTTAAATGTCACTTGTCAAGTAACTACATTCATATCAATATTTAGCTGTCACTTGTCATGTAATTGTACTCCTGTTAATATTCAAATGTCACTTATCAAGTAACTACATTCATGTTAATAATTAAGTGTCACTTGTCAAGTAATTACATTAATGTTAATATTTAAATGTCACTTGTCACGTAACTACATTCATGTCAATATTTAACTGTAACTTGTCATGTAATTATATTCTTGTTAATATTTAAATGTCACTTGTCAAGTAACTACATTCATGTCAATATTTAACTGCCACTTGTCATGTAATAATATTCACGTTAATATTTACATGTCACTTGTCAAGTAACTACATTCCTGTTAATATTTAACTCACATTTGTCTTGTAATTACATTCATGTTAATATTTAAATGTTACTTGTCACGTAACTACATTCATGTCAATATTTAACTGTCACTTGTCATGTAATTACATTCATGTTAATATTCAACATTCACTTGGCAATTAACTACATTCAGGCTTTTATTTACCTCACCAGTAAAATAACTACATTCAAGTTAATATGTAAATGTTACTTCTCAGGTAACTACACTCATGTTAATATTTAACAGTCACTTGTTAAGCAACTACGTTCATGTCAATATTTAACTGTCACTTGTCAAGCAACTTCGCCACCTCTTATTTTTTAGGAAAGACCCAAGACTACAAAGTATACAAACTACACAAAGATATCCATTTTTTACGTTTTTCATTCAACACTGGATATACTATGTTTCCATCCATTTCAGTAATGAGTGAAGTATTTCAGTGTTGTTATTACCAATTTCTTCAGATTTTTCCCTTCTTCGGTTTATACAATGGTTACATTCGCAAACATTTACGAAAAGATTTTTTTGACGGAGATTTGACCATAGTGGGCATCATGACAGGTAACGATTGAAATTTTGTGAAAGACTGGAATGTAAGTTTTAGGGAGAATGGACCCTTTAGGGAGTGGGTTGTTTCAGTTGTTCCAAGTTTAGGAAGCCAAAACCCAATATATATATATATATATATATATATATATATATATATATATATATATATATATATATATATATATATATATATATATATATATAAAGCCATCAGTCACCTGCTAACTTCCCGAAAGTAGCAAGCACAACTTATTTATATACCCACACAAACGCACGCACACGCATACACACACAAACACTCGCACACACATAATATATATATATATATATATATATATATATATATATATATATATATATATATATATATATATATATATATATATATAGAGAGAGAGAGAGAGAGAGAGAGAGAGAGAGAGAGAGAGAGAGAGAGAGAGAGAGAGAGAGAGAGATGCTGATTTTCAAGTCATCAATCAAACGAAAGCAGGGTGAAACAAAGAGAAAAACTGTTAGTTAGAACAAGACAATGAGGCATAGAAACAAAAGTATTGAAGAGATGAATACAATATTAATGTAGGAAGGGGAGAGATAATAATATGTTCCTGTTCTTCCATCCTGCAAACGGATATTTTATAATCCATATTTCTTAGTTGGCCCTTTGATAATAATAATAATAATAATAATAATAATAATAATAATAATAATAATAATAATAATAATAATAATAATAATTATTATTATTATTATTATTATTATTATTATTATTATTATTATTATTATTATTATGAATAATAATTATAATTATTATAAATAACAATAATAATGTAATCAAAATTATTTTATCTTGAATTATACATGAAAATTAGAGTCCTCTCGAGATGTCTGTACATCTTATGCTGTGCTTCATTATATTTAGCCAGCAAAATATCTTTAGCTTGTACAGTCGGCAAGGAAAGTTAGGATACAGTTTTTTAAAATCTTCAGACATATATTGCTCAATATGCGACATCTGGCAACTTTACAAAGGGGAGGAGCTCCGGTCTTATTTTGTTTGTTTTTTGCTTGACCTCCAATAACTTTCAATCATATTCTCCGATTCTGAAATCATTGACACTTAAATGCAGTAGTAAGCTTTGCAGTATTCGTTCAAGTTGTAATTTGCCGCGACAGTTCTGAGCAAAATAAACATTTCTCGACATAACCTACCAAGTAACCTTACACAAATGAATTTATGACACCATAATGAACGGAATGCTTGCATAATCGGAAACTCGATCTTCCTTAATAAAATCAAGAGTTAAATTTGAGCAATGTCCAACGAAAAACGTGGGGAACAACAAAGGAACGAATGCAATGTTATGATGAGAGAGAGAGAGAGAGAGAGAGAGAGAGAGAGAGAGAGAGAGAGAGAGAGAGAGAGAGAGAGAGTCTGCTGTTGTGTAAGCATAGGCCTATATGTAGAGCTACTCATTTCATTATTTTTTTTTTTTAGAGATTGAGCGATACTATATTTGTATAGTATGTTTTAGCAATGGAGAGAGAGAGAGAGACTATGGCAACGTCAAGAAACATCCAGTTACTTGTGTTTTTCCGCTGAAGTTCTCGCGCTGCTCCTCACATCATTGAGAACGCTCATGTGGATTTAAACATATATGGTCAACCTACCCTACGTGTCACAACATTTACTGCCATTAATTCCAGCTGACTTTTAACACCGTGAAATACAAATATCAATGTGTAAAAATTAAAGAGATTATCATTACCTCGTATGATGACGCAATAATAAGCCTGTTCATAACGGAAAACGAGTAAATATTGCTGTTCTGATAGACAGCACTTACACCGAGATATCCACACACTATCTTTTAGATCTCTATGAACGAAGTCATCTGAGAAATTCTGATTACTTCGGATATGCATGGTTTTTTTTTAGGTATCTGAACGTTTTTGTTTTGCAGATTTAACATATATGATATAATTTGCATTGTACAGTATTTTCATATTCTAGAGTAAATTTACCGAGATTATGTGTTTTCTGTAAGAAAAAAAATTTGAAATTCGATAAACGAAATCTAATGAAAACTATCCTCACTTTCCTTGCTGAGTGTACATAATAATAATAATAATAATAATAATAATAATAATAATAATAATAATAATAATAATCTTCATCATCATCTTCATCATCATCATCGTAATAATAATAATAATAATAATAATAATAATAATAATAATAATAATAATAATAATAATAATAATGAGGTCTACGCAGCATTGACTCTAAAAAAGAGAGAAAAAATATATAATATATATGTATGTATATATGTCTGCATATATGTTTATTTGCCTTAACAAAAAAAAAAAAAAAACAACGCACCAGGTACAACTACACAGTGGCATCTCTCCCCCCTCCCCTCTCCCCAGCCCTTGCATAGGCTTAATGAGTCCACCTCCAAAATACACACGCACCGGATCATCCTATCCTGCTCCGATCCGGCGGGTCCCCTTTGGGGAACGAGGGAAGGAGGAGTGGGCCACCGCCAAGCCCTATCCTTCTTCATCCTCTATCCTCTTATTCCCGAATTGAGTTCGCATGGAGCGGGCCAGGAATTCTTAGTCACTGCAGGGCAAAATTTGGGGACTAAGAGTCTTAGCTGGATCTGGAACCCTTTTGACGAAATAGGTCACCGGATTACATACTAGGGGACAGTGATCCCTGAACTTCCTCGTTATTTACGCAGTCGGTTTAACAGAGAGAGAGAGAGAGAGAGAGAGAGAGAGAGAGAGAGAGAGAGAGAGAGAGAGAGAGAGAGAGAGAGCGAGAGAGAGAGAAGGGTATGTGGAAATTGTTCTCAGAAGTGATTTCAACATTCTTGCTCTTTATACATACATACATACACACACACACACATATATATATATATATATATATATATATATATATATATATATATATATATATATATATATATATATATATATATATATATATATCGGTTTAACAGAGAGAGAGAGAAAGAGAGAGAGAGAGATTGTTATTTGAAATTATTTTTACAAAGATTATCTCTCTCTCTCTCTCTCTCTCTCTCTCTCTCTCTCTACATACATACATATATATATATATATATATATATATATATATATATATATATATATATATATATATATATATATATATAATGCTCACTTTACATGATTTTTTAAAGAAAATCATGGCCTCCGTAACTATCTGTGTGTCCCAGGTAACTATCTAAAAAAAAAAACGGGAAACCGATTTGTTATTTCATTCGTAACTCATAAAACTGATCCACAAAGATTTTCAATTTCATCATTACAATCACATACCGACCATGGCTGACCTTGACCAACAATCGACTTACATATTACACATCACTGAAAGAAGCCATTATCTTCAATAACTTCATCTTGAGATATTTATGTAGTCCCATGACCCTACATATTTCTCACAATGCAGACAAGCTTCGTACATTTTAACAGGGAAAATGACTTTGGGTCGGGGGTGTGGAGAGAAGCTTCAGAAGAACATGAGATTTATGGTAGAGCCACGTGTGCGCTGCAAACAGGCTTACTTAACATAGTTAATTCGATATATAACAAATAACCAGATAACATTCGCACCTAATTACATTGCCATTCGGTTGATGCGATCAAATTCGTACGAGCAAGTCAGTGGAAATCCAGACTGATTGTTACACTGAGGGGGACTTTCTGGAAACCTTAGGGGATTGGTTGAAGAAGCATGGCTGATTTTCATATTGAGAAGGACATTCTGGAGAGTTTGGGAATTGGCTTAATGAGGATGGCTGAAAAACTGTCGTTTTACAGACAGAAATGAAACATAAATTTCAAGGTATTTTGCCCATAATCTGTCATCATTAGACTTTCAACAGACGCAGCAGAAAAGCCTAATGATTGGTGAACAGAAAGGAAAGCTTAGAAGCCTTAGCTGAAGCTTAAAGACTTCTCCAAACTACACAGAGACACTGTTTCACTCTAAAGATACCCACAGAAACATTGTTTCATTCTCAAGCTACCCATGGAAAC
>JANJGK010000011.1:9754762-9770863 GCA_039081455.1 Macrobrachium rosenbergii | reverse complement strand
ATATATATATATATATATATATATATATATATATATATATATATATATATATATATATATATATATATATATATATATATATATATATATATATATATATATATATATATATATATATATATATATATATATATATATATATATATATATATATATATATATATATATATATATATATATATATATATATATATATATATATATGTATATATATATATATATATATATATATATATATATATATATATATATATATATATATATATATATATATATATATATATATATATATATATATATATATATATATATATATATATATATATATATATATATATATATATATATATATATATATATATATGTATATATATATATATATATATATATATATATATATATATTTTTTTTTTTTTTTTTTTTTTTTTTAATACATCAGCCATATATTGCTCAAATTTCTCGAAACTTATTTTGGAGAGGTTCTGCAATTCATGATTGTTTGCATAATAAATTGCTTTTTGAGTTCGTATGATATCCGTCATCTGTCATCAATATCAGTCATTGGCTGTAGGCCTGAAATAAACTTTTGGATGCTGTTGAAATTGTCTCCCTTCTCAGAAAAAAGAAATTAAGGATGATATATTAGATATATGATCCTAATCATCGCCTTTTACTGCAATTCCTTGTTCATTGTCCATCGATGAGCCTATTGCGATCTTTTATGCACTATCCTGCGCAGGTTATGAAGAGGGCACCAGGTCATCTTGGGGTGCTTTGAAACAAACGTAAATTCCACATCTATGATATCGAATTTAGTAGTCTCCTGATTGCTGGTTTCAGTGGTCATTTTTATTTTTATGCCAATCCCTGAAACTCTCTTTTATTTTTGTAATATCTCTCCATAGTTGTGAAATCAGTTCGAAACTACTACAATATTCATTGATACATCTTTAAAGCTATGTTGTATGTTAACCACAAAAGTCATAGATTATATTAACTTCATCGTATAATAAACAATAAGTACTATATAGGAGGGTAAATATGTATGTTGAAACCTCAATCTCAATATTTTTATATTCTTCAGGATTTGTCATTTTCCTTCTCATCTATGATGTACATATGTTTTCATGTACTCGAAGACGATGATTTAGCATTGCATACAAAGCCACTACAACACCTTCTAAAAACATAACAAACATCTCACACGTCTCGAACTCTCGCCATACCCGCGCAATAACTTCTCGCTGCTGGGAAGAAAGGGCGTTGGGTCGGGTATGATACATGAAACATACGTACCGGGGTCCAAGCGATGTCAGGCAGGGCAGCCGATCGAGACCACAGGTCTACCCCAAAGCCAAATCAAAAAGTCCTTCAAAAGAAGGCATCGTGCTTACCCCATACAAAAATGGGAATAAAAGCACGTTAAAAGAAGAAGAAGAAGAAGTGGGTATTTTCAGATAAATATTAGTTCAGCTTAATAAATTAGGCTACAAATATAAGATAGCCAAGGTGGTACATCTGTCGGTTACTCTCTCTCCAGTTATACTAGGTTAATGTCTCTCTTTTTTTTTTTTTTTACCAATGTGTACTGAATCTTTCGTAAAGGGATATCTGACTAAAAATTTATTTGGAATTGTGTAATATCGATAAACATTACTTTTTATTTACCATTTTTTTATAATACAGTAATATACTACCACATAAGATTATTTATCATGGATTTGTATTGCTAACAACAAAATTTATACATTTCTTTTCGAATGATGAACGATCGTCTGCATAAAACTTTTCCAATACATTCGTAACAACACTAATTATTTGCTCGTTCCCGATCGAATTTCAACAAAAATGAAGATTGATGCTCTGACCATAACCAAATTCTATGATGATAATAAGATCAGTCATTCAATAGCAAGTGACCGACTGCCGGGATGAATCATTCCAATTGTACACACAAATAAAAATTGATTCCTGTGAATGAAGCTATTGAAGGATTTCTCCTTCGTAACTGCATCGATATTTATTTCCAAATATTGAGCGAGAAACACAAGATTCTCTTTAAAGCGACTTGAACATATTAACATCTAAAAGTTAGAAATAAATGTCTAAGGTTTATTTATTTTTACGACGAAATCAACTCATTTTTCTAACAAAGCTTATGAATAAAGGAATAATTCAAAGTAGGGCGAGAACAGTCTACAATAATAATAATAATAATAATAATAATAATAATAATAATAATAATAATAATAATAATAATAATAATAATATGTCGTTTTTACTGTAAAAAGTCTTTTTTGCCGTTCCAGTTATATAGTCTAATACAGAAGCAGTATTTTTGTTCATTTTTGCTTATATCCAGAGTTACAAATAATCCGTAATTTAACTACGCGATTGAAATACAATGACAGTCAGGTTAATCTCACTTGCCATGTGAGCTAATCCGTATTTTGTTTTAGTTTCCATCATCATTTCACGTATGCTTCTATCTGAAATCTTATTACTATCTTATAGAAATAAACCTGATAGTTTCAGATGGTTCCCAATCAATTTGATCAGATGGGAGCATCAATAAACTTATATTTATCTGTCAGCACAAGAAAAATTTTAAAGATGTCTTATTCTTAGTCAATGAACAGATCTTAGCCTTATCAAGATCAAATTTATCAGCTCCACTACAAGCAATATCTAAAGCTCTCTTTAAATGGTGCTCATCAGAAACTTGAATATTTATCTGTCAGCACATGGATATGTTAAAGATGCCGCATTCTTAGTCAATGAGCAGACCATAGCTTTATCAAGATAAAATTTATCAGCACAACTGCGAGCTATATAAAAAGCTTTCTTTAGATGGTAAGTATCAGAAAACTTGAATATTTATCTGTCAGCACATGGCAATATTAAAGATGTCTTATTCTTAGTCAATGAATAGGCCTTAGCTTTATAAAGATAAAATTTATCAGCACGACCACAAACTAAATCTAAAGCTCTCTTTAGGTGGTGAGCATCAGAAAACTTGAATATTTATCTGTCAGCACATTGATATATTAAAGATGCCTTATTCTTAGTCAATGAGCAGACCTTAGCTTTATCAAGATGAAATTTATCAGCACGACGACAGGCTTCACCTAAAGCTCTCTTTCAGCTTTATCCATTACAGATATATAATCTCTTATGTTTGAACTTTTAGTGTTTAACTTTCTTGAAAGCAGCCAAAAACTGAATAGTTATCTGATATTTTTTCAGTCTCGCTGAACTTACTACCACGGAGGTAATTACTAATAGAGTTCTCCAGAAGATTTCGTCCACCATTAATTAAATTATTCGTCAAAACTACACAAATAAGAACGAACTTCCTTATATAATAAGATTACCAATCACAAGACGAATGCTCTCTAAATAAGCAAGCGGAAAAGTTAAATACAGACGGACTTGTACGAAACACTTAGAAACGAACACTACATTAAACAGAAGAAAAGTCAAGTGAGGGATAAAGTAATCCTGGTTTTAAGATATTACTAGTAATAGTTTTTTCCCTTTTTCTCTATACTTAAAACTAAAAATAGGTAGCCCAATTATTTTATACATGCACGCTAAAAACAAAAGCAGACAAAAAAAATCGTGTGAAATATAGTTTTCTGCTTTTGAAACTATATGATCACGGAGAACATCCAGGGAACCAGCACCGTCTATGCAAATCCAATTAGCACAAGTTAATTTCTGAACGGGTAGAGTGAGTGCCCTGAACAATATAAGGATATCACCAGAGCTTACGTCAAAAGGGCTCTTTCTCATTGTTCCTCATGGTAGAGCACGCAAACACACGCACACACACACACACATATACACACACACCAAATTACAGATGATATTTTAAGTACTTATAAGGAATGGGTACTCCAACAGATAAATAGACTTTATTACGAATACACTGAAATCTTGGTAGAACCAAACACCCTCTACACACAATCACCTCTCCAGAAATCAAGTGGTATTATTTGTATTATATAAGGCCTGCATCAGCAGCAAGACGATGACTGTGCCATATGTACATCACTATCATCTACAATCAGCCCTATGATCTACACAAGAAAATTGATCTAATAATATAGTACCCCAACAAGAAAATTCCTGACCTAGTGATGAATAACAGCCTCACCTTCCAACAGATAGTCTGAGGATAACCAACTTGGTCTGCTACTTTCAATACCTTGTCTGTAGATGCCACAACAAATCTGTTAGTAAAAGCACTAAGATGTATATATCCAAATCGCATGACACCTTGATCCACAACATTAGCATGAAAGTAATTGACAGTGTACCAGACCAAAACCACTTACACATCCTCAGGGCTTTTCAAATCCTCCAGAAAAAGCCTGATCTGAATGCAGACATAGAGGTTTTCCTTCCCCAACAACCATACAATACCAGTGACGCCCTTAATAGACAGTACCAGTCACCTGGAGGAAAGCCTCATCCTCTGCCTCATAACCGGCTTTACAATGTGACTCTCATAAATAAAAAGAGGTTTGTGTCGCATGAATCTTAGTCAATCAAAAACAAGCTATGTAGTGACGTCTTGTTATGTTATGGATACAACCATTTCCACTTGCACATGCAATTGATGCACCTTGGTTTTTTTTAATCTACCAAATTTTCACCACCGTAGTAACCATAATCCTCTGAGAAGGGTAGAAATGTTTACAAATAACTCTATGCCCCTCCACAACACCCTTTACAAGATACTGCTGTTATCCAATGGATTGTCTCCATTTGTTGGCCATTAGACTCTGACCCAAGCTGCTGCTGCTGCCATCCACTATCTCCCTTCTTCACCTCACCAGAACTGACCCAAGCTATTTATACTGATTTGCTTCTGCATTTTTGCCTGCATGTTATTGTACCAGTAAACACATGACTTCTTTACATTTTCTCTATTACTATCTCTCCCTTGCCTAACGTAGAGAAAAAAAATCCATGTTGTTTAATAGAACATGTTTGAAATAGCACCTTTAGCTAAATAAGAGAAATAGAACAAAGGATGTAGCACATTAGACGACAACAGGCATAATACACTAGCACAAAATAACCAGGAAAAGAGCAATGAAGTTAGTACTTTTCAGCCTATCACACACTTGCCAGTCATGTGGAAATTTCTAACGGGAACCTTGGGTGAGAAACTGTGCAACTACCTTGAGGAAGCTAAAACCAAACCTAAAGAACAGAAAGTGTGCCATAAGAAATGCAAAAAGACAAAAGACCCTTTCCTAGTGGATAAGTTGGTACAAAAGAGTTTTGAGATAAGGAAAACAGACCCAATTATCACATGAACTGACTATAAGAAGGCCTTTAATATAGTCTCTTACTCGTGGTTAATTCAGTGATTGAGGGTTAATGAAGCTGCAGACAACTTATCAACCTTGCTCTTCAGCACAGTTCTTCACTGGAAAACCCTAACAACACCAGAAACCACAAAGTCAGGGAGCAAACATCAGAAGAGGAATCTTCCATGGAGATTCACTTTCAACAATGTTGATCCTAGTTTCAATGATACTGATGAAAATGTTCCTTAAAAAAACTAAGAGTAACTACGAACTTGGGAGAAAGGGCTCAGTCATCAATTACCAAATGTTCAGGGATGCCATCAAGTTACATATGAAAAGTGCCAATATCTTGTATTTTATTTTACAGAAAAGTCTGAATCAAATCTGTAGATATGAAAATGGAGTTTGTCATTGTTAAATGGGCAATTGTTAATGTAACAAAAGGGAAAACTATTCTGAGTAAAGGAATCCAATTCTCATACGAGAGAATGGTTAAAAATATAGAACAGATTGGCTACAAATGACGGGGGATCCTGGAGGCTGACATTATGAAACACCAGAAAACTAAAGTTAACATGAAAAGGGAATTTTTTTCCAGATTTATGGTGATACTACAAACCAAACTTGACTGTGGAAACTTTGTGAAGGTAATTAAGACATGGCCTGTGCCAGATCTTAAAATGTTTAAAAGAAAATCAAGAAAACTGACTCCCATTAACAAGGCACTTCACCCAAGAGCGAATAATCCAAGTTCTGCTTAGCAAGAAGAAAATAAGGAAAGGAATGCAAAGTGTGAACGACTATATCAACATCAAGAAAAGAATACTTGGAGAGTACCTAAAATGCAGTGAAGATAACTGCTTCGAATGAGAACTCACCTCAGTTGACGAAGAGTACAATTAGTAGAAGAAATGGGATACTGCCAAGAAAAAAAAAAATGGTAGGCAAGCAAATGCATGGCCAACTCCTGAGGCTGATTCAGGCTGTAGATAGCAGCTGGCAATAGCTAGGGGTGAGTTTAAGGAGACTAAAGTTATGTGATGCCAGCAAGTGACAAAGCACTACGTGCCCAAAATAAAATAAACAGTCACATATCAATATCATTGTGTGCCACAAATGAGAACAGAATATGGAGACCATCAATCACATCACAACTGGATACTCAGAATCCTATCACAAGTGTGCCCGACTCTGAGGCAGTGAAATCTCCCAAATTAAGCGTCCCTCACCATCAACTTTAACCGTTTACGGTTTACTCTCAAAAGCAAAATGTTTTGTAAAGGTCATCTCATGAATGTTTTTCTTTCATTTTATCAACATTAACATCAGGAAAACAAATTCACGTAATTTTCCCAAGAGGCACAAACATTGGAAATAAGCAGATAGACAAGCAGGAGTATAAAAGGTTGACTCTATAAGCAGGTAATAATAATAATAATAATAATAATAATAATAATAATAATAATAATAATAATAATAATAATAATAATAATATAAGAGATGGTTTTGATGAGAGAAGGTTCTGTAGAAGAATGCTTCTTCGTTAAAAAAGATAAAGAAGCAAACAAACAGACAAATCTTCCATTTTCTTGGAGTGTGAAATTCCAGGCCCCAAAGTATTTCGGGTGCCACTGCTCCAACCCTGATCACTTGTTAATTTGGAATAAAACAGGCTAATCAAATGCGAAGAAAACGATTTGCCAGGAGTGCAGATGTGATTACATTTCTTTTCCTATCATCCTCAAGCCTATAAAAGAACAATTTAAGTTCAGTAGTTATTTTTAAAAGTGATAGTGATATCAATATCTATACACATCCCAAAGTTAAAACTATATAACAACTAAATCGTGCATTGCTCGGAACCACTTATAAGCGCATAATTAAAGGATAAAAATATAAGAATGCCTAAAATTTACTACAATATTTATCTAGCCAAAATAAATTGTTTAAATCTTTTATCTTATCATACAATCCCTTGTTACATCGTACTGTATATGTTAAGTATAGTATAAACAAAAATAAGCACCAAAAAATCGTATAGTTATGCTCTCTTAAAATCAGTGCCATAGCTAGTGATCGTTTGCAGAACTCATTTATGGCTTTATATGAATATAATAAGCTGAATTCATGGATCCGATCTAGTTCATAATATTTAAGATATGAGTATTGATAGCAAAATTCAAGTCTAAGCCAATTTATTAGTTAGATGAAAAACCACCGAAAGAAATAAAATGGTTTAGGTTTACATTTTTCATATTACATTTGATTATCTGAAAATATGTTTGTTATCATATTTTGAAAATTTAAATGATTTCCCTAACTTTGGTAAAAGCTGAATTTCTATCAACTTCAAGCAATTGCAGAGCCCAACTCCACCGCAATAAATGGAAGAAAGCCTAGATTACTTTATATTTCTACAACTTTCCGTAAATACAAATCCACACAAACCCGTACTCTGCATTGCCTGATTTTTCACCTTGCTGTGGTCATTATAGGTAAATGCGCACAATAAAAACTCAACCACGTGGAAACTAAACCTTCCGTTTTATAGGCAAACTGTATCCCTAATCGAAATGCCTAACGGTCTGACAATCGCTCTTACACCCAACCATTCTCATCCGAATCTCTGGCCTGCTTGGCATCCATTGTGAGCGGATATTGCCACTCCCTCCACGCTCTTGTCGACTTATAGCCTCACGTGTAGAAATCGTTCTCCACCGCCCTCAGGGAATGGGGGCGCCGTTATTCGCGGCTGTTGGTTTTAACCTTTTAAAATTATAATTGGTTTTCCCTTTTAGAATTAACATTTGGTTTTACCTTTAAAAATTAACAGATGGTTTTTCCTTTAAAATTAATAACACATACATCCCTCTCTGTTGAGGAATCGACAGGAATCATGAATTACTTCAGTCCTCAAACCTGAAAAAGAAAGCAATGGGTCCAGATTACCGATTAATATACAGTTCACTAATATCTTGCTGGAGAATTTATACTATTCCGTTTTATTTATTTATTTATTTATTTATTTTGTCCTACCTCTATTCCAAATAATATCAGTATTAGTTTACCTTGACATTGTCCTTTCATATTTCATTAAACGAATACTCTTTCATGTGATTTTTCTAACGCTAAAGAAAGCAGCGTATCAATTTTTTTGCGAGAAAAAAATATAAAAAAATGGTTTCATTTCCCTTCATCAACGGCGATTTCTAATGAGCTCAAATAATACCTTGATTCGTTCGCCTCTATTTATTTCACTATTAAGTTGATTCATTTAAAAAATCTGTCCTTTTTTTCCTCATTGTTTTCTGTAATAAAATTACATTCCCCTCGATACTTCATAACTTTCACATCTAGTTACACTTTTTTTTTTGTTTAATCAGGGATAACTGTTTTTTAAGATTCTCATTTGAATTTAGTGATAGACTTAATGTTGGCATTATTTTGAAATTGCACTCTTATCATGAGGCAGGTGAAGAAAAACAATAATATATCTTATTGTGTAATAGCTGGCGCAAACAGTAAATGGTTTTATAACTAGAAAGGCAATATGTTATATTGCATAGGTAAAATATATAACGCCGTTACTAAATTTTTGGTAAATATTCTTTTTTTGCCACAAGTAAAATACTGCTCAGTCTGCAACATGACAGAGATACCCTTCACAGCCCAGACTCAGCTGAAACATATCTGGAAGACGACACCACCCTCGCGAAGGAATCAAGGAAACAGCAAAACAGTGTGCTGTCACAAAATCATGATGATACACCTTACAATTTTCAACTGATTTTGGTAACTGGAAATGTTGGCCATTGGGAATTGGTATTCCATTTCATTTTCCCACTCCATTCTCATTTCATTCTCTATTACATTTTGTATTGTTTGATCCAAGGCCCTCCAAACTGTCCTGGAAATATGTAATTGTAATTATGTTAATTTTTACCTTTTGAATTGCTAACTCTTCATATAATTATCAAAGTAAATATGCTGTAATGCTTTTTGTTTTCAAAAAAGAGTTATAACTGTTTGTCTCTGGGGTTACTCGTAATTAATGATGATAGTTTTGCCCGTTACTTACACGATTAACTTTTTATTTGCCTTAAATGGCTTTCTATGTTTATAGAATATGCGCTTGCTTCACTTCATCATATAAATGTTCCTCTCTCTCTCTCTCTCTCTCTCTCAAGAAAGCGCGCAGTGGTTTTGGCCTTGAAAGTAAGTTGAGGTTATATTCTTCTTTGATGCTTGTTATATTTTGCAATATGTCAGTTGTTTGGATAGTTCAGCTCCATCAGGCCCATGTGCTCTCATGCAGACTTCTTGAGATTTCTCAGAAAACCTATGACAGGGGAGTCTAAAGATGATTAATCATTATAAAATCGTTAACTAAACTCCTTAGTCAAGTTCTCTCCTTTCCAGGCAACCATAAATAACTCCAACAAGTATCCTGCTTCCATGACGCCCTTGGCAGAGACCGTTATGGATGATAGAATTCCCAACGCGCGTTTCTCTCATGCGAAAGCCCTTGAGCGCTGCTCCTAACCCTGGAAGTTCACCTTGCCACTCGACTGCATCTTCTCCTGAGAAAAACACCCTAGAGGTTCTATGCGTCAGCTGGAACTCCTCTGGGTTACAAAGTCCTAGGTCTTTCGAAGGAATCAAGGCAAAAGCAAAATCAAACCAGAGGTCTTACACAAACAAATTATGGTATGCTTAACCACTGTGAAATGGTTTTGGCTGTTAGAAATTCTGTACATGCGATATTTGCATTCAATTTCACTTTCTCTCTCTCGCTATCTTTATTCAGTTGTCCATGGGATGACGAAGTACATTATAAAGGTGTGTTTTCGGCGTTCTTCGATACTTGGCCTTCGAAAATAACCCCTGAAAAGCGGAGTTATCACACAAAGTCTTTGCATGATTCCGCCAGAATAGTTCACAATTCTTGGCTGTTTGCCTTTAGGCATAAGTCATAATCATTTGTCCCAGTTGTTACTCGTCTATTATAGTATTAATAATTCTCCCTTGTTTATACGACTAACTTTTTTCTTAAATGTTACTGTATTATCTCATAGTATGTGCACTTGATTTACCGTTTATAAGTCTCTCTCCCTTTCTTAGCATTGACAGTAAATTGATCTCATTGCCGTCTTCTTTGGGCGTCATACTTTGCAACCGTGATTGGTCAGTGAAACTTATCTTTGGCTTATTTAAATTATGTTCAATAAAAGAATAACGTGAAATTAAGTAACAGTTAACTAGCCTTTTCTCTGGCGATTAAGCACTGTGTAATACATGTCTCCCTTTCATTATTTTCTCTGGCATACCATCTTACGTAAAAACGAATATGTTTAACCGCCGCAGATTTTCACTACCCTTTTGTATATGGTGTAAAATTTGAGAATCGTTCTGTTGATTCTAACCATACTTAGTATAACACGTTCACTCTTTCCTCTCTGGATATACCACGGCCAAACGATGAATTTAATTGAAGAATTTATTTCTGAGATCATAAAATTAATAATGTAGTCCCTAGTAATCATTAAGCCTTGTTAGTTAATATTTACAAATAAATTTTATATGACGATTGCTTGAAATTATATGTAATTAAAATTCCTGAACACCGGTTTTAATCTAGACTGCGATGCAAGAGGAAGATTTTATTCTCTTTAAACCGAGTTAATTCCTTGTAACCGCAGTTTTAATTTTGCTTTCCTACTTTGGTTTGCAAAATGAATTTGAATAGTCTAATAACCTCTTTGTGAGTCTTCTTGTATATTAAATTGTTATTCCCCTGTAAGCACTTTGTACCCATTGTAAACTAAATGTGAGTTACTTAATACTCTTATACATCTAAGGAAAGAGCGGGGTCAGTCAGGGTACCCAAAAGCATGCCACTTCTTGAATTTTAAATAGTATTGACTAAATACTCTTGCATATTAATTCATTCCGCTACTTGCTCAACTTTCACTTATTTTGTTTAATTTACCATTAAAAATTTATATTTTCTTAACTGGTTCTTATTGTGTTCAATGAAATTAACCTACGCCCCTTTTTTTCCTTCCATAAAATACTTGAAATTACCTGTTGCCATGTTTTGTGCTTGTTTATAATTTGAAGCTATCCAATCCCCAATATGAAAACTGTCATTGTTTTGTCTTAAGTATTGGAGTTTGTTCTTTATGTAGCCTCTCTGGTAATGGTGTTGCCTTAATTGCAGATAAGTTGTTGAGTTTTTAAATCCAAGTGGAGAGAGCTTTGGCATGAATTATTTTTGGATTAAGTAGTAAGATAAGGTTAATTCTCTGTAGTAACCCAGCTTCTGGCATTTAATTAAAACGTTAGGTCAGTCGAATGTTAGTTAAACATCATCAACCTCTTATTATTTACATGATTATTTGAACGAAATTGCTTAACATTTCATAAATATTACGAAAAGTTAGCCTAATACCGAGTACTAAAGAGTGCTAGGATAACTTAACTCTTTCATTGACACTGAGTTTTAAAACTGATCTAAAATGCAGTTTAAATTTATATTTACCTTTATTTTAGAACTAATTCACCTTATGACATACCCCGTAAAATTCAGAAAAACACGCATAAATATCATTCTGCCTATATAATTAAATTTAGGTACTATTTGCTATAATAAATACAGAGGTATAGAAAAAAAGGGTAATCTTTAAAACTGATATGATTGATAAGCCCTAAACATTTTCTAGGATACTTTCGATATTCACAATTTATATTTTTATAAGATTTTTCTGAAAATAACAAAATTAAGCAATGTATCCAATCAACACATAATGTTTTATTTTGTTTGCACAATGTACTAATTACTTATATAGTCATCAACCAAGGCAGCAAATGGAGGTAAAGTACAAAATTATAACCAGATTAAAAAATATTTAATGTATGTAAAGGCTCTATTATATAATAGTTATTGTCTCCTTTTATATATATATGTATATATATATATATATATATATATATATATATATATATATATATACAAATATAAATATGTGTGTGTGCGATAGTTTGATATCTAAATATTTACATTGAGAGGTTCGAACTTTATTCTATGGAAATAAGGCTATTTTTTCCATTCAGTGACGGACAAGATCCATTGGCAGAAGGGAAGGCGGACCAAACAAAAGATACTGGTACACCTAAGTGACAAATCCAATTTCTAGAAAGATGTACCCTTAACGTGTAATGAGCATTTCTGGGGAAATTTACCAAACAGTTGATGTTTCAAAGACGCCAGGTATTTGAAAGAATGGTGAAATAAGAAATGATAACATAATATCACTGAAGTGAGAAAGGCCCTTAACGTCTGCCAGATGCATAAGTTTCAGAAGTTGTACCAGTCTCAGAAATGGTCTTAGAATACATTTTGATGTAAAAGATGGAAAATTACTAGAGGAAAGTTCGAGCCTTCTATACTGTAAATACTGGTAGAAACAAATCCTACAGACGGAGTGCACAGATGGAGAAAGTGCAAAATAATAATGCTCCTGCTCATCAATTACATAGTGCAGTAGAATTAAGTACGATCAGCCTATGAAATAAACATGGAAAAATGAATGTGAAGAATAATTATAATCACACTTATTTAAACACTTTTAGAAATAATCTGTAAGCATTTTAGGCAGATTCCATACCTGCAAAAATAGTTGTTCAGTTTTATATACACGTAAGTGTTTTAGGATAGCCAAAAGTAAACGAATCAGACCTAGAGAGAGCGGATGACGTTAAAAATAAGTTTTCCAAACTAGCAGTCCAAACTGATAAGATTAATTTTAAGTAACCTATGCCAGTGGGTTCTGAGTAACCAACTATATTAAGAAATTAAATTAGATATATCCGTTAGGTACTACGTACCTTGTAAATGATGAAAGCAACTTTTGAAGATTGTACCGCAATTTTTAATCCAGTGAAAGAAGATACATATTTTTATGACAAAATGCATGTACAAATCGCTGAATTTAGAGGTCCAGATCAACTCACACTTGAGTGGATGGACGTAGTTTACTCAAATCCTTTTTCTTCACATTCCGAATAAACTGGCATTTTTCAGTTCATGTTTTGTTTCAGATTGGCCGGATAAACGACAGTTTGTTGATGTTAAATGGGTAAAAATTCTACCATGTTTGTTATTTTGTCATTAATCTAACATATAACTTTCGAGGCTTCTAGTCCTTTAATAACTTTGATTTTTTTTATTCATGAATTTACTACATAATTTCGTGAAACTTGAAATTAATGCAAAAGTTTAATTAATGAAAAAAATAATAAAGCAATAATGATAGTGACCATGAACATGACGTTCATTAATATTATAATCAATATAAACTATTGCTAGAATTAAAAGCGATGGGTCTCATAGGCGGCATTCATTTGCCAAATATTATAAATATTGGATGATTTATTCCCATGTAACGTTAATTATAAACGATTGATTTGATAATTAAAAACTGAAGTTTTTTACACGGAATATTTCTCTCTCTCTCTCTCTCTCTCTCTCTCTCTCTCTCATCTCTCTCTCTCTCTCTCTCTCGTCTCTCTCTCTCCTCTCTCTCTATGTATGTATGTATGTATCTATCTATATATATGTTTGTGGTGTGTATGTGCGCATATATATATATTTATATATATATTATATATATATATATATATATATATATATATATATATATATATATATATATATATATATATATATATATATATATATATACATATTAATAAAGTCATTTCTTGGTTTAATTGAATCCTTCAAAGCATGCTAAATTTTCACATTTGTCACCAGATGACTGTCATATCATCTCCTTTGAGCAAGGTGTTAGCGTGACGATATTTTTGACACTTTTCACGACTGAAAAACATTTCTGACGTTTCCTTGGTGAGGAGTTTCCAAATAGTTTTTCTTTTATTTAACAGGACTTTCCGGATATAGCTTTTCTAATATAAAAATATATGTATATATATAATACGATATGACATAACACATCCTAATGAGTATGCAAAATATGCTTTTGATAAGGAAATTGTGCGTTCATGAGATGATACGAATTTAGGTGACTCTAAGTCGAAAATGAGGACCTTTGCTCTCAGAGAAGATGTAGCGACTTCATTCGCTAAGACTCGAAAGACAAAAGAATAGAGGCAGAGAGGCCACAAGATACAACACCTAGAAAAAATCTCATTAATTAAAGTGTCTCCAATTTGAATAATTTTACTTCACACAGTATGTTTAAAATAAATGAAAATGAAAGTTGAGGATGAAAGGTTGACGTTTTTCCATATGCAAAATAACTTAAATGCACTTTGAAAAAAAGTCGCCAAGTAAAATAATAATAATGCAAATTTCTAAGTTTTGCCTCCTGTAAAAGTACCATGAGTCGTCTTACGAAGTTCTTACAGTGTACTGTTATTTATGCTATGTAGTTCAGAGTGCCCGAAAATAAGATACAGAAATTTGTAACGAGAGAGAGAGAGAGAGAGAGAGAGAGAGAGAGAGAGAGAGAGAGAGAGAGAGAGAGAGAGAGAGAGAGAGAGAGAGAGAGAGAAAGTGTTCTGGGCAAACATGTCAATGTACCTAAAGTTAATCTTACTAAAAAAACAAAAGATTAATGTAACGTTACATGCCTAAATTTATGTGGGGGAAATCAACGGAAATATGCAATAAATAAAATGCAAGCAATAAGAGAGAAAGTATGGAAAAGCAGGAGCATGATCCTGAAAGGATTACAAATTAAATATCCAAATGTGGATGGACTAACGATGAAATCAGAAGGAAGATAGTGCTGGACGTAATATCTTCGTGAAACAATACATAAAACTTATGAGGGGGGATAATTGATTGGTATATCAAGATCTGAAGCTGATCTGAATGTAACAAAATTTGATGCATTAGTACAAAAAGGTCTTCTCCAGAACCTAGTATATCAGATTGTCTTTCTCACAAACATTATTTGATTGAATGATAGAGCAGTTGATTAATAAATCAAATAATACAAATCAAATAAAAGTATAAAGGGATATATATAATTTATTTCATATACCAGAACCTGAAGAATATCTAAAGGTACCAATGAATTCAGTCACTGGTACATTCAGTCTCCTTCACACTCTAGTGTACAGTATATATTACATTATCCTCTTTATATCAATCAAATAAGAGATATGAGGGAAATAATTTCATGATTTACCAGGTGTTGAAGAAGACTTGAGTGTGCTGATGAATAAATAAATGTTTGCGCCCATATGTCTTTTACCCCTCTGGCATATCAATCAAATTATTCCTCTCCTATCTGGCATCAGATGACTAATTTAGATTTTGACTGATTATTGATCACATAAACGATATGAGAGGCATATTTTGATTTATATAAGAGGAGTTGAAGAAGAACAGGAAGTGCTGACGAATAATTTACTATTTTTGAAGAGGAATCCGTATTAAAGAAACCTGTAAGATGGAAAGCACTTGGCTTCGATGGAACCACTGCCGAGGCTATTTTAGATGATAAATAAATGGCACTTCATATACTAACTAAATTGTTTACAAAATATGGAGAGGTGAAACAAAGACTAAAGTAGCAAAAAATTATAGCCAGGTTGAATGTGGCAACAATAGATATACTCCACTAATATCAGCTATAATGAAAATATGTTGTATGTTCATTCTCAATAGGCAAGAGACAGAAACTGGTTAGAACCTTAAAGGCAAACAAGCGTTTAAAAAAGGCAGAAGTTACACAGATCTAATATT
>JANJGK010000011.1:9744762-9749762 GCA_039081455.1 Macrobrachium rosenbergii | reverse complement strand
TTAGACCCCGGTAAGTATGTTTCATGTATCATACCCGACCCAACGCCCTTTCTTCCCAGCAGCGAGAAGTTATTGCGCGGGTATGGCGAGAGTTCGAGACGTGTGAGATGTTTGTTATGTTTTTAGAAGGTGTTGTAGTGGCTTTGTTTTGTGTGTGTATTTAGTCTGTAACATCCATTTGCTTTTTTAAGCAAAGTATTATAGTTTTTTATTTCCATATAGTTTTTAAATTCATATACATACACTTTTATAGTAGAAATTGAAAAAGGGATATTTTATTTACGTTCATAAGTATTTTAGTTTCCATTCTACTTTTTTTCAAATCCTTTAAATATATTTTGTCGTTGCATTTTTATGAAAATTTGTAAATGATATTTTCGAAATATATACTTCAAAAAGGAGCAATCCCCGTTTCCCGGAGGCGATTTCAGCTCGATGTTCACCGCCCGAAGAAGCGTTTTTGACATCTTTTAGTTCTTCATTGGAGGGGTGGGTAGAGCTTTCGGCTGGCACGCCAATGAAGAATTAGAGGAATTTATTTCTGGTGATAGAAATTCATTTCTCTTCATAAAAGGGTTCGGATTCCACAATAAGCTGTAGGTCCCGTTGCTAGGTAACCAGTTGGTTCTTAGCCACGTAAAAATAAATCTAATCCTTCGGGCCAGCCCTAGGAGAGCTGTTAACCAGCTCAGTGGTTTGGTTAAACTAAGGTAAACTTGACTTTTAATATCTCTCAGATCATCTAGGTTTTCATTCATTTGTGTGTCTGTATGCCAGATGTAACAAATTTTGGTTTACATTGTACTATTTTCCAAATAATTTTGGCAATATTTTTGTAAAAATAAAATCATAAACTGATACATATATTTCAAATTTTACTTAAATGCGTACCCATTTTAATTCCACTTTTTCTGATTGTTTTTTTTTTTTTGTTTCATTTCTATGAAAGTCCGAATCCCACAGATTTCAAGCGTTTACCAGAACACCGAGTCGTTTTATTTTTACTTTACTTTCTAATCGCTTGGCACTATTTAGAAAAAATATTCAGCAGACTAATTTCAAAATTCTACATGATTCCGCAGTCAGTTAAATTTTCCTCTATTTTTCTTGTCATTAATCTTTAACTGTCGAATGAAATTCATAGAATGCTGTTTTTATATATTACTGCCATTTTTTGGAGAATTCTCAAACTGTGGAGTTCTTTAGTTTCTCTAGCCTTTGCGCTCTTTGTGATTCTTTAAACGCTGCCACGGTAGCTGTTTTGGAAAAATTCCCGAAACGGGAATTTCACAGTTTTTTTTTTTAGAAGACATTCTTAATACAATCGTTAGCTCTCGTCATTTGGTCCTAGAAAAAAATAACGCACGAAAATTGATGGTCGAATTCTTAATAGCGTTGTACGTCAGAATATATATATATATATATATATATATATATATATATATATATATATATATATATATATATATATATATATATATATATATATATATATATATATAATATATATATATATGCATATATATATATATATATATATATATATATGTATATATACATATATATGTATATGTAAGTATGCATATATATTACCACGTAAAATCCAGATTGTGCAAGTTAGTACACTGAAATACTTTGTAGAAAACAGTTATTTAATAACTTAATTTTTTGCATCTAAAATCCATTCAGTTCATTATTGTCGGTGTTACCATCATTCTTTTATACGACGCTATTATTATTGTTGTTTTATCAAAGAAGGTATGACATCATTCAGTTGATAAATCCCCCATAATTCGTGATGTTTTAGCCATCAAAAATATTATCATTTTTGGTCATAAAAATATTACCATTATTGGCTATCAAAAATTTTACCATTATTGGCCATCAAAAATAATGCCATTATTGCTATCAAAAATATTACCATTATTGGCCATCAAAAATTTTGCAATTATTGGCCATCAAAAATAATACCATTATTGGCTATCAAAAATATTACCATTATTGTCCATAAAAAATTTTACCATTATTGCCCATCAAAATGATTACCATTATTGTCCATTAAAAATATTACCATTACTGGCCACAAAGATTTTACCAATATTGGCCATCAAAAATATTAGCAGTATTGGTCATAAAAAATATTACCACTATTGGTCATTCAAAATATTACCATTATTGGCCATTAGAAATATTACTAGTATTGGTCGTCAAAAATATTACCATTATTGGCCATCAAAATTATTACCATTATTGACTATCAAAAATGTTAACAGTATTGGCCATCAAAATATTACCATTACTGGTCATCAAAAATATTACCGTTATTGGTCATCAAAAATATTACCATTATTGGCCATACAAAAATATTACCACTATAGGCCATCAAAAATTTCACCATTATCGGCCATCAAAAATATTACCACCAATTGGCCATCAAAAATATTACCGATATCACAAAATTAATTTTCGATATCCCGTTAACGGAATGAAAAAATCCCTGAAAAAAAAACTCTTAAAATTAAAGAAAAAGAAATCCAACGAGAGCGTAACCGTGGAACCGGCGTGAATTAAATCGCCCCCAATGCAGTATAAAGGAAACCGGCCGGGAATTCTCCGGGCGGTGTACATTGAGCTGAAATCGCCTCTGGGAAATGGGGATTGCTCTCTCAGCCAAACCGAGAATTTATCTAATGGTGACTTTTGGGCCTGAAGATTATTTCTTCCTTTCTTTCTTTCTTCTGCATTCCTCTCCAAAAAGGCAGATGAGATGTGGGTTTTGGGTTCATGAACAACCGCCTCTGTCGTTATTTTAGGGCAGGGTATCTGTGATAGGATGTTTCTTTATGGCTTCCAGTAAGTCAGTATTTGAGCAAATCGAATTATTTACGCTTGTGATGACGCATATATATGAACACACGCTTGGAGGCGAGAGCAAACATGTCCCATCATCTGTGTGTCCCTTGACCCGAGCTGACCTTGGTATGCATTCATAGATGGTCGACTGGTGAGCGGCAGGTGGGAACCGTACCTACCACTTTACACGTATAAGGCAAATATTCTGTATTAGTTTTTTCATATGTCCGTTTTTCTTTGAGGGGATGAACTTCCTTAGCAACTCTTTTGGGATGAGGTTGCTAGCTCACCACCTTTTTTTTTTTTTTTTTAGTTTTTTGTAAAAGAGTACTATTGTACTGGCTTATCAGTCCGTCCGCCCTCAGATCTTAAAAACTGCTAAGGCTAGAGGGCTGCAAATTGGTATGTTGATCATCCACCTTTCATTCACCAAACATACCAAATTGCAGCCTTCTAGCCTCAGTAGTTATTATTTTATTTAAGGTTATAAAGTTAGCCATAATCGTGCATCTGGCAACGATAAAGTACAGCCCACCACCGGCCGTGGTTAAAGTTTCTTGGGCTTCGGCTCGTACAGCACTACACCGAGACCACCGAAAGATGAGATTTATTTTCGGTGGCCTTAATCATACGTTGTACAGAAAATTCGATTGCGCCGGAGAAACTTCGGCTCATTTTTTTCTTTTATTTAATTCTTGTTCTGACTCACCACAGTCTACTCTCCGTAGGGGGTCTAGTGCAGCCAGGGGGCCTCACGGGGTGCACTGTAGGCATTACGTAAGTTTCTTCTTAGCGTCCCTCCGGCCCTTAGCTGCAACCCCTTCCATTCTTTTTACTGCAACTCCGTCCATATTCTCTCTCTTCCATTTTACCTACCACCCTCTCCTAACAATTGTTGCAACATTATTTTAACTGCGGAATGACCTCTTAGGTCCCAGCAATTGGCCTTTGGCCTAAATTTTGTATTCAAATTCCACCAGAGTCTGCTAACTATCATATGTATATTTCACTGTTTGGTGAAGTAAGTGAGATTATTTGAAACGTGTCTAAACCGTATCGGCTCTCTCAGGAACCGAACTAACTGATCTAACTTTCACAGCCATTGCTTTTTTAATTTTAAGCTAAATTCATTATTGACCTTATTGCATAGAGCTTTTAGTTTGACTTCTAACTGGATCTCTTTCCATGAGGAAATAATGCATCTTCAAGTAGTATTTTGTTGGTAACTGCTTCCCATCCATGCTGTTTTTTAGGAAGGGTAATAAATTTGTATTTTTTTCCAGTCTTCCACTAATACATGAAAAGTCTTCTTATGAAGAGTTATACAGAATCCTCAATCGCCATGTTCTGCCTATTAATTTAAAGCTAATACTAAGAAGCAACTTAACGATTGGCTCTCTATTTAAGTAAAAAGAACAGCTAAACCTTCTAATGACCTCTGGTGCAATACATAAATTCACTTGCCCCAGATGTGACCTGAGGACATATGTCGGTTACACACGGAGGTTGCTGAAGGTGAGAATAGAATCTCATCGCGGTGTTAGCTACAGAACAAGGGTTGAGCAATGTACTTGAATGTAAACAGAAAATAAAGTATTTTGATTTTAAGATATTGGGTAGAGGGCTCGAATGACCAGCTTCTGACAGTTGAGGAATCATTATTTATTAAGCAGATTGTTCTGCAGTTAAACTGGCAGTTCTCTGCCACGCCTCTGTACCTGTCGTGAGTGTTCCAGGAACCCCAATGCGTCCTTCGCTGTCCCTCGACCGGCTTTCTTCTTAAAATATAGGTGTGCCTACTGTTCTGTTTCAATTCTTATTTATCAGTTTTAATTATTTCATGACATTTGTAATTTTTAACTTTCGTTTTTGTCTGAGTCATTTTAATGTTTGTAGGTTTGTTCGTCTTTTTAGCCTTGAAAACTGTGGTCCAGAAACGTCGGCGAGTATAATCAAGTCATCTGATATCAAATTACCTATCCCTCTCCCGCTTCGGATATATCTATAAATATAGTATATATCTGTAGGTGCCTTTATGAGCATGAGTGCCTATTGATGCTCTGAAATCCCCCCATTGCGAAGAACGTCTAAAAGGTGAAATACAACAAGCATGTCCGTATTTATAGAAATCACTGAAGAGGCAGTTT
>JANJGK010000011.1:9704089-9734089 GCA_039081455.1 Macrobrachium rosenbergii | reverse complement strand
ATACATCTTCTGTCCGCCCTCAGATCTTAAAATCTACTGAGGCTAGAGGGCTGAAAATTGGTGTGTTGATCATCCACCCTCCAGTCATCAAACACCAACTGCAGCCCTCTAGCCTCAGTAGTTTTTATTTTATTTAAGATTAAAGTTGGCCATAATGGAGCTTCTGGCAACGCTATATGACAGGCCACCACCGGCCGGTGGTTAAAGTTTCATGGGTCGCGGCTCTTACAGCATTATACCGAGACCATCGAAAGATAGATCTATTTTCGGTGTCCTTGATTATACGTTGTAGCGGCTGTACAGAAAACTCGATTGCGCCGAAGAAACCGGCGCATTTTGCACTTATTTTTTTCTTATTTCTGGACTAAACGATGTCAATGGGTACACTGGCCCCCATCTCGGCGTGAATTAAGTTAAAAAATCTTTTGATGAAATTAGACATTTTATTTATCATTCTTTCTGCTTTCTCTGCTGAAGAAAAAAAAATGGAAAGTAACCCTCCCTAAAAATCAGACATTAGAAAAAAGGCCTATTCTACCCCTTCTCGCACAACTGCCGGCCCCCTTAAAAAAATGTAAAGAAAATAGTTTCACAAACAATAGGCCTCACTAAGAAGTAATGTGAGGAAAGAATAAGCCGTGTCATTGCCATTATTATTATTATTATTATTATTATTATTATTATTATTATTATTATTATTATTATTATTATTATTATTATTATTCAGAAAGTGAACCCTATTCACATGGAACAAGCCCACAGGGGTTACTGACTTGAAATTCAAGCTTCCAAAGAATATGGTGATCATTAGGAAGATATAAGAGGAGGTAAAGGGAAATACGGAAAGAAGAGATCTCGCTTAATAGAAAAGAAAAAAATAAACTAATAAATAGATAAAAATGTATTAAAATGCAAGGAGAATTGTATTAGGGTAGTAATGACCTGCCTCTCCGCTTGAACCTTTGAAGGTCCAATTCCACGAAATTCTCAGGGAGACTGTTCGACAGTCCAACGGTGTGAGGAATAAAGGACCTCTAGAACTGAGAAGTTCGACAGCGAGGCACATTTACTACATATTGGTGCTGCTGTTCAGCAAATCTGGTTGCTCTCGGCAGGAAAGGGGGATCAGGGATCTATTAAGAATGTGAAATATTTCTGTTAAAATACAACTTGTGAAAAACTGACAAACAAAAGATCATCCGTCGATGGGCCAAGTCATAACCGCTAATATTAGGAAACAGAAACCCACAACCACGAACCACCCTATCTAAAAGAGATAAATCTCTGGCAGAAGCAGACATCCACACCGGAGAACAGTATTCTAGTAAAGGAAGCACAAATGACCTAAAACAAGTTACATTGATTTTATAGCTGTTTTATAAATATATATATATATATATATATATATATATATATATATATATATATATATATATATATATATATATATATATATATATATATATATATATATATATATATGAGGCCTTTCGTACAATACCTAACTTTCGTGCGGCATTTGCTGACACTTTCATTAGATGTTTCTCTAAAGTAAGATATGAGTCAAAAGTTACACCTAGAATAGTTAAAGCTCCAGACTCATTCAGCAGAGTTCCATCAACTTGGAGGGGAGGATGGGGTGGAAAATCTGTAAGATATCTGCTAATCAACAGTGTTTTCGTTTTACTGGAGTTCAGCCTCGTGCCCCACCGACTGCACCATTCACTAACCCGCTCCATGTCCCGACTGAGACTAAGGGCAGCTTCATGTCTCATTAAGTGCAGACTTTACGGACACCCACAAGTGTACTATCAGGGGCATACTGAACGATCTTGTTTTCCATGCCAACAACCATATCACTTGTATACAATAAAAATAACAGTGGACCACGAACACTGGCCTGTGGAACTCCAGACACAATAGGTTTTGGTTCACTGAAGATCCCATCAACAGCAACTCGCTGCTTCTTACCTGTAAGGAAATCTTGCTCTAAGTTTATAAATGAGTGTCTTGTGATTTACTAAATCGAAAGCAGCACTACAATCGATTTGAATTACTCTACACCCAAAACTCTTGTCAAGGTTCTCTTGCAAATGGCATGTTAAGTCTAAGAGCATCGCAAGCACCTGACTGCTTCCGATATGCATATTGACTATCAGCATACAATCCTTTAGATTCTACATACTTATATAGTGGCTTAAAATTAAGTTTTTCTGCACTTTGAAGGGCATAGGGAGAACAGAAATTGGTCTGTAGTTACTGCAGTCTGCAGATTTGCCATTCTTTGGAACAGGCACTGTATTGCTAAGCTTGCGCTCATGCACAAAAGGACTACGTCGACATAAAAATCTAAAGAATCTCTTAACCTTGGAAGACACCACACTGGAAACATTTTTAAAAAACAAAGGGAAGAAACCATCGGGAACTTCTCCACCTCAGCTATCGAGGTTATCAAGAATTTTCTTGGCATCCCTAGAGCGAAATGCAAATTTTACAAGAACAGGTTCAGGATGACAAGTATCAGGGAGAGGGGCACCCTCAGCTGATTGTTTAGCTTCAAAAGCTCGAAGAAGCAGTTCAGCTTTTTCCTTAGGGCCGGTAACCAATCTACGTTCAGCTGTTAGTAGCGGAGGATTGGAAGATGAGCCTGACCCAAAAGATAGATGATGTCAATTTGGTCTACCACAGATGAGGATGAGTGATTCCTTCAAGTTTCCACCTTATGGAATTATTGTAATTTCTCTCTGCTATATTTTCTCTCTGCTATGTAATAAACTCTATTCACAGCACGGCGAGACTCAACAAAAATGGTGTCATTTTCATGTGAATGATTTCGTCTCTATGTGTTGAATTTAGTCTGTTTGTCATGGTAAGCTCGTCTACATGTATCATCAAACCATGGCTGGTCATTTGTCCTGAATTTAATGACCTTTCTAGGGACATACCTTACTAAAATAACCACAAGCATTTCATTTAGTTTCTTCTTGGGATCTCTTCTTGGGATCTGGATCTGATACAGCATCTGAACTAGCTTAAATAACACAATCCCAGTTGGCTCTAGATTTCAGCCAGAGCGTTTTTCCAATGGTGGAATTATGAATATACTGATTGACAGATATGTCCATCTCAACGGCGCAGTGATCGGAAGTGCCTATATACTCACAGATCTTGGACTTCACAATAGCAGTAATATTTGTGAATATGAGGTCTAAACAATGATATTCACATCTTCACGTGGTCCCCCCCCCCCCAATAAAAGTAAAATGGTGTATTTATGCTGCATAAGAATAAGTGACGAAATATATAAGAAACACCAAAACCTGAGGAAAAATTCCGTTGCATTATTCTCTGTATTAAAAATAAAGACCATGAAAACTCAAAGATTACATAGTGCCCATGCCACCCCAGCAGCACGCCCCCCCCCCCCCCATCTTCCCCAATTAAGAAAACTGTGATTAATCAAGCTGTGACACCACCCCGTGCCATGGAAAAGAAAATCATCTATTACAACCCATGTACTTTAAAAAACCAAATGATTAAAAGCTATCTTGTAATAAATTTTCTGTAAAGTAAAAAATTATTCTGATACTCTTAATATCTTCGAAACTTTACTGTATATAAAATAACAAACGGAGGCCAGTAAATAAGGAGAGTGTGAATAATAATAATAATAATAATAATAATAATAATAATAATAATAATAATAATAATAATAATTATTATTATTATTATTATTATTATTATTTTTATTATTATTATTATTATTATTATTATTATTATTATTATTATTATTATTATTATTATTATTATTATTATTATTATAACAAGCCACCAGGGTAACTATTCACATCATGTCAATTTCAGACAAAAGGAGTTAATGCCTTGAGTATTCACGGTACGCTTAGTTTTACCTTGGAAAGGAATTTCTCCGAAACGGCGGCTTACACACACACACACACACACACACACACACACACACACACACACACTCACACACACAGGCAGAAGCAGTCTTGGTCGTCTTAGTTCTCTTTCTGTGTCTTTCTTTGGATATCACAGGAGTCAATTTGCCGGAGTGAGTGTTGAAAAGTCTTGCTTAACCAAGTATGCGTCTGAGATCTCGACTCTCTTCAAACATTTGCATCTCAAATATGTAGTCAGGTGATAATCTGGATAACAGGGCGACGTGCCCTGAAGTATTATTATTATTATTATTATTATTATTATTATTATTATTATTATTATTATTATTATTATTATTATTATTATTATTATTATTGGTGTTTTGTTTTTTGCAGAAATTGTAGTTTATTATTATTATTATTATTATTATTATTATTATTATTATTATTATTATTATTATTATTATTATTATTATTATTATTATTATTGGTGTTTTTGTTTTTGTACAAATAACAGTAGTTGCCGTAGTCGATGTGCAAAAAGCAGTAGTTGTTGTTTCTGTTGTAATTATTCACATGAACTTTGTCAAAATGAAACAGTTTTTGAAAAGACTGAAAAAAAGTGTCAATTTTTCCACCGACTCCAAGCTTACAAATGAAAGATAAAATTCCAATGAAAATTCATTTATGTCTTTACAACTTCTATCGGATCTGTACTCAGCATCTTTATCATACACAGCGGGTTCAAGACTTCTCGACGCACTTATAACATCTATTTTGAGATATTTCAAGGCTAATTGGCACTTCTCACTCTTCTTCCATCCTTCAGAAAGCAAGAGATCAAATTTTTTCGAACTTTAATCATTATTTCATTATTTCAACCGTTTACTTAAATTTTTATCTAATTAGTTATTAATCTGTTAGTCTATTTTTTGCTTCTTCAGTAAGTGATCTCTTCTGCCTGTATTTCACATTACCTTCTGTTATTTCTTTCTAATGAATACCACATTCTTTGGAAGCTTAAATTTCAAGTCAATGACCCCTGTGAGCTTGTTCCTTATGGAAAGGATTCACCTTCATAATAATAATAATAATAATAATAATAATAATAATAATAATAATAATAATAATAATAATCTATAGTCTGCAAAACTTCTTCATACGCCCTTTTAATCCTCTTCTCCCCTGAAAAACACCCAAAAATAACTGACGTCAGCATCTCTTCTGATCTTTTATTATTACACATAGCACAGAAAAGACTAGAGCCTCTTACTTCAAGGATCTATCGTGACTCTCTTCACCCACGGAGCGAATTATGTACCTGGTGGAGAGGTGCATGGGTCTAACAACCTTACCCTAAAATACCTAAACTGTTAAAACACTCTGTAGCCAACCTTTCCACGAGGCGTACTGTTGATTAGATGTGATACAAAGGTGGGTCATGAATGAGGTTTGGAATGATTCATGTTTGCAGCTATTACCGCACTGATTGGTAACAAGGAGGAGAGGCTGCAAAGATTGGTGAAAGCGACTGAAAAGCGTTTGTAAAAGAATGATGTTGAGAGCGAACGTTAGCAACAACAAACTTATAAGGATAACTGAGAACTAATAAGGTGGTACAAAGATAAGGCAGTGAATGATAGTAGGGATGATGGTAGAAAGGAAGCAGTAGATTCACTTTGGTGCCTATGAGTAAACCTTTTGAAAGATGGTAGAATGCGAGAAGAGATAAATCATAGAACAGGTGATGCAAAAAAATATAGCAGAATATGTGCAAAGGATTGGGAGGAAACTCGAAGCGCCAATGGAAGCTAACGTTACAATGTACAAAGGGACTGCTGAGCCAGCACTCTACTATGGAGGTGATGTGTGCATGTTGAGTGAAAGGAAAAAGATATAAGCTGTAAAGACTAATTGTTCACGTAGTATAGATGGTATGGAAAGACGTGAAAGGGTGAGAAATACAGATACACAGAACGAGTGGGGAAAACGGTAGCTGCAGTTGGTAAAATGTGGATCAGAGTGCTTTTATATGGGACTATAACGTGGAAATAATGAAGAATACGTTTGTGAAAGCTACATAAATCGGAAATGTTATGAGGAAGGAGTTAAGAAAGACATCTAAAGGGTTGGACAAGGGGCGAGAGAGAGGTACTGGATATATTGGACATCCGCATACAAGGAACGAGAAAGTATGTACAAGGTGTGTAGAGGGATTCAACGTTCTTAAGTATATCTTAGTTTAACCAGACCACTGAGCTGATTAACAGCTCTCCTAGGGCTGGCCCGAAGGATTAGACTTATTTTACGTGGCTAAGAACCAATTGGTTACTTAGCAACGGGACCTACAGTTTATTGTGGAATCCGAACCACATTATAGCGAGAAATGAATTTCTATCACCAGAAATAAATTCCTCTAACTCTTCATCAGTCGGCCGGGGAATTGAACTCCGGCCCATGGAGTGACAGTCCGCAGCTCTACCGGCTCACCCAACGAAGAGCTTGATTCAACGTTCTGCTGATGAACCTTCCAAGTAGGCATATGAAACAACCACTGTCGGGGAAAGGAGTTTTAGTTCCAGTGCAACAGATTACGTATGAATGTGGTAACGATTATTGACTTTTTTTTTGAGAGCCATCCAATGTTAAGAGTAATGTATGTATGCATGCATGCATGCATGTATGTATGTATGTATGTATATAGTGTATATATATATATATATATATATATATATATATATATATATATATTATATACACTGTATAAACCGAAGCACAAAAATTCAAACTTAAACAAAAGGAAAAATTTAGAACAGATAAACACCAGAGAAAATGTATGAAAAACGTCAGAAGCATTAATGTTAAAAGTGCTTTTGCTAGTTATTATAATAGGAGAAAAGCGAAGAACAGTGAGCCCTACGGGGCTTTGCACACCAAGCATCATCTCCATACGTTGAATCAGACTGGTGGGAACATCAATAGAATCAGAGAAGGCTGGAATTCCTTGGGCCACGGCCTGAGTCACATCAGCCAAGACTTTATTGAATTAAGGGTAATGCTTCGCCCCTGAATCATCCTCAACTCGCTTCTGCATCTCCCTGCAGCTTTCCTCCGGAGCGCAAATGATGAGCTCACTTGTTGTGCCTGTGAACGCCACTTGCAAATATCGCTCCGGGAACATTCCGCCGGAAATATTGAGATGCGTTCTGCGGTAAAATCTGCGATGGGATGCAGACGTTTTACGGGAGCGATGACAATGGGGGCGACGTAGAGCGATGCTCTCGTTTCAGCAAAATGCCTTGAGGAGTTTTATTCTTCACTCAGGCCACCTATAATCTTTGTATTCAAAATAAAACTTTGTGATGAATCACAGGTTTTAGGAGATCGCATGCGATAGCGCAGCTATCTAACTTCATAAAGGTTAATCAAATGAACATCTCATACGCACACTTACGTGATTTTACATTTAGATACATTTGTCAGTACTAGTCTTGGATGCAGAAAGTGCCTCGTTTGGAACCCAGGCTTGCAGTGATGAGCATATCCAAAAAATGTGTAAGAAAATCAGAAAGTTAAGAGGACATTATGACTATTACTAATGCATCTAGTGAAAGTGGTCAGTAACTTCAGAATACAAACATACATATACATATATAATATATATATAAATACAGTATATATATATATATATATATATATATATATATATATATATATATATATATATATATCTTCTTCTTCTCCTTCATATATATATATATTATATATATATATATATATATATATATAGCCTATATATATATATATATATATATATATATATATATATATATATATATATATATATATATATATATATATATATATATATATATATATATATATATGGCTCCTCTTTCTTGCCAAAATATTTGTCCGGATCTTCTGCCATTTTAAGGAAAATTTCAGCTTTAAATCCATATGCATTCTGAGAGTTATAAAACTATGGCACGGCAGAGCCAGTAAATACGCAAATAATTTTGTTCTGACTACATGTTATAATTGTCTGTACCTTTGCAAGAGGCTTCACTACCTCTCAAGATGGAAACAGTGACCGATCTCCTCCACCCATAATTATATAAATATATATATATATATATATATATATATATATATATATATATATATATATATATATATATATATATATATATATATATATATATATGTATGTAATATATAGTGTATATATATGTATATATATTTTTATCTATCCTTTTAATCTTCAATGCCCACAGACCACCTCCATACAAACATGAAAACTGCGAGATTACCTTAAAGAGACGCGATAAGAGACACGATAACATTCAGGAGACGAGATTACTTTTCATTTTGTTAAAATAAGAGAAAAATGATTTTTTAATTAATCATCACCGACCTCACTTCTGTACAAATAGATTATCTAAGGAGTTAATTAAAGAGCATTACGGGATGCAGGTTATAAGATTAATTTCACTTTCTGTTTTCTAAATATAAGGGTTTATCAATTTTTGTGTCAACTACAATGATTCATAGAAGCATAAAGAAAAAAAAAATTCTAAATCATACAGAAACCAAATAAGCTGAACTAACGGCAGGCAAAATGTCCAGAAGTGTTTTATGCCGTAGGAAAGAAAAACGTACAAATTTATGACTAATAAAAGATAAATAGAAACGTCCAAAACTCACGAAGGAAAATCAATCACGAATGCAAGAGAAAACAATGGAAAGCAAATAGCAAAAAGAACGAAACCCAAAACACACAAAAAAGAATGAAAACGAAAAAAGAAAAAAAGAGTGAAAGGAAAACGAATCAATCAAGCAGGATACAAACGGTTCCAGGGCCAGGAAAGGACTCGCCAATTGCCAACAGGATTTCGGGAAATAAAAATCCGGAATTAGTCCCGGGAATGGATGGCGTCTCTTCTCGCTCATGTCTGCTGGATCACTTTGTCAGGCTTTTTTCGCTTTTCTTTTGTCTCTTTCTCTTTTAAATGGATAATCTAAAAGCAAAAAGACTCAATTTACTTCAGCGATAGACCTGTCTTTTTGTCTGATTCGCACAATATATATATATTTTTTTTTTCGCAATTTATATTCAAAATTTCTTTTCCAATATTGCTGGTGCTTTCTCCTGATTTCAGGTTGCGCACCGTAAAGCGTAAAGGACATACGCATTGCTCTCTCCTGAATCTGACGCATTATTCTGTGTTTCGTTACGCTGTTCTTAGGATATTATTCATTGTTGACAACTCGATCTTTAATATCTTTCAGAGAATGAAACGCACCACGATATAGGTTCGAACTTATCAATGAACCCATCAACACTCAGCCACAAATTCCCGTCACGAAAACTGCGGCGAAGACCAAAGTTATGTCCTATGTTCGTAGTTTCAGGCTTTGGCCAAGTTGCAGCGGTGAGTGCAGCTCGTGTTGACCTTATCGCAGGGGACCTGTTTATAGCTGTACTTCCTCCCCATCCCCTCACCCCTTACACTCCCCCCCCACAAAAAAACACACACACACACACACAATCAAATTCTTGCTTTTGTATTGGGTCTTTAGCATTGTTTATGAGACACCACTTGGTTTTATGGACCAGAATTCCAACATTGAATTGCCACAGGCTGGGATCCCTTGGTATACGAAACGGGACGTTTTGACAGAACTTTGATGGTCCCTCAGGCTCACGAAACGCCCCCGGTATGGCTTTTGCCAAGGGGAGGGCTAAAAAAAACTGAATACTTCTTTTATAGAGAGGAGAAAATGGATTCCGCTGTAAACGCTTTCAAATCCGCTAAATGTGTTTGCTGCAATGCTAAGTTAGGATGTTACACCGTCCCCAACTTTCTTCTCTCTCTCTCTCTCTCTCTATCTCTCTCTCTCTCTACTACGGACACAAGTAAACGCACGCATGTGCAAACATCCATACATTACACAAATATATATATATTTATATATATATATATATATTATTTAAAATTTATACATACAGTATATATAAGACCGTAAGTTACCATAAATGCCACTTAAATATAATAAATGTAATATTTTGAGCAAGAAACGAAAATAAACGGAACCAACCGGATTAGAAGGCCCTTCGTGAATGTACTGATGCTTACAACGCACAAACTCCAAAAGGGTAAAGTACATTACATTTAAGGCTGTCCAGGAATGAATCCGGAAGGCGCAAGAGAGAGAGAGAGAGAGAGAGAGAGAGAGAGAGAGAGAGAGAGAGAGAGAGAGAGAGAGAGAGAGAGAGAGAGAGAGTAAGCTTAGCCAGAAATCCATGAACGAACTCCTGAAACCAATATTTAGATGGTTTCCTCGGTAAGCTGGGCTACCGTCGAATCAGAAACATGTTCTTAATTTGATTGTTAACATCCAGCTGCAATAGATGATTTTGCCCAGTCTTTTCCCGACGAATAATCTTCGACATGAATGAGCAATGTGTTAGATGTACAGTCTGTCCTGTTTTCATAGAACATTCATGTTTGTCAAAATGCTGTTTCATCATCTTTTCCACTGTGACTAATGTCCAATGAATTGCAAATCAAACAGTTTTTTCCTGACTAATTTACTGAATGTACATGGAATTTTAGCCTTGTCTTCTCCTTGTTCAATTCTGGGTTGACAGTTCTTTTACCCCTGTGCATAACTCACTGAAGAGAAAGTAACCATTTTGTATAGATGTTACCGTAACCGGAAATCTGCTATTATCATTACTACACCTCAGAATGGTAGACTCTTGTTTCCCTTTTCTGCTGTGAATCTTATCGATGGCCCCTGATCATTTAGGTTAAATAGAAAAGCAGTTCATTTAAGCCTGCAGTTAATCAAACGTATCTTAGCCTCATCAGCTTAAATTTGGCGAATTTTTAAGATTTTCTTTTTAAAAGCTCTTTACTTAGGTTAGACAGCAATGTAATGTTTGGATGATCCAAGGCAATCTGAAATTCCACTTGATAACTTTTTCTTTAGAATTTGAATTTATAGAGGCCTTCAACCAATGCCATCCTTGGGAAAGGGAGTAAAGAGGAACAGCTCAGACCCTGGCAGAGAGAGAGAGAGAGAGAGAGAGAGAGAGAGAGAGAGAGAGAGAGAGAGAGAGAGAGAGAGAGGAGAGAGAGAGAGAGAACGAATAGTCCATGCTGTAAATAAATTACATGTACAGTTGAGGCTATAAATCCCTCAAACTTGTCAATACTGTACTTTTAACAAAGTTTTTTCTCAATCAAAATGAAACAACAGAAGTAGAACAACAATACGAGGCTACCTGACTGTTCGCAGTGAGCTGTTTCATCATTGTTGAAACCGCCTCAATTTCCCTTCTGGTTCCTTATGAGGAATCCAAGGATGAAGATGCAAGACCCACACCCCCTTTTCTTTGACCCCATCAGCGGCTGGTGTCTAAGTTATTTTGGGGTAAGACCGGGAGCAATCAACGGGGCTAGCAAAAATGGGTTGAGCGTTGCACCACTGGGGCATATCGCCCACTTTGGATGATAGCGCCTTCCAATCGAATTCACTTTATCTTGGGAATAACTTACAACCAAAGGGAGTTCATTTAAATGTAATCTACCGTGACAAGGATTTTGAAATTACGCCTTGATGGCTGAATGGATAAGTCATTGTTAATCCTTTATCATACCTAAAGGCACAGGCTCGAATCCTGATGAGGGTAGATGGCCTAATCATGTTTAATGCCCTTTGATTGCAAGTTATGCTCTGAGTGGTCTAGATGTTATATATACATACATACATTTATATATATATATATATATATATATATATATATATATATATATATATATATATATATATATATATATATATATATATATATATATAATATATATAATGAATACATAGTTTTTTCATTCACAAGTACAGTACGCAAAGTATGAAAAAATATTCAAACAGACGAGAATGCATCAAGAACAAACTGCTCTCTTTCCTCTCCTCGATTGTAACCTTTCTTCAGCACCCTCCTCTGAGACTCTCGGGACGATTCGGACATGAGAACCGAAGAGACGGTTCTCCTACTTCATTCTTCTTCCTCCTCCTCCTCCTCCTCTTCCTCTTGGGAGTTCTTTCAATTAATGTAATGAAATTCTGGACGAAATGACACCCTTAATCCCCAGATACAGTCGTCACTAGACACTTGTGAATCCCCGTGGGGATTAAGCGCAAATCTTCATAAATTTCCCTCGAACACTTTGGGGGGAAATCCTTGAAAAATAAGTAACTATAAAGATCTTCAATCGTTGGATTTTAAAGGATACACGGAGCCGTTCCAGGAGGCGCTCGCTTTTTATCGGTGGTGTTCTGAGGAGGATGGTTGTTGGGGGGGGGGGGGAATAGGGGAGCAGTTTTCCCTCCCCCCACCCCCACCCCAACAACGTCAGTGTCTGCTGCTGTCCGATTTGTTTCGTCGAATTGTCTTCGGGGAAAAAACGGGCGAGAAAAAGATGTGAAATGGAGTCGGAGGAAAGTGCGCGCCGGTGTGTTGGACAAATGGCTTTTGATACTCTGATATATTTGTTTTTGTTTCTCCCTCTGGTACAGAGGGAGGCGGAATCGAAGTCCAGGATGTTTTAAAATATCCTGTCACTGCTGTAAATACGGAAAGCTTTTGCAAACAGTCTGTTTGAAATATCTATTCTTTAATGGTATTTTATCTGCAAATTATCGAGCTAATTGACATTAACAAAACGTATAATTAATTGATGATTACTTATAGGAAACGTCCCGTTTTATTTATTTATTTATTATGAGGAACACTAAGAGACACTGAATTTCACCTTAATTTTATCATTTATTTACATGTTAGAATCAGATTTACTTAGACAAGAGTAATTAAAGTCTTGTATATTTTTCTTGTCTTTTCTATTATTTTGTAAATACCAAATATCTTTTCTATGCACATGCAATTACAGTATTGCTATAACAATCAGCATTTATAAAATGAACTCCAGGTATAAGACCTACCGTTGTCCAGCCTCTCTCACTACTGACCCCAAAAAAGATTACATAATAACCCAGCCACCTAAATTATCCCTGACATATGGGAGTGGCGCCTTTAGGTACCATTGCAAGTGAAAGTGTGACTGCCTGGCTGACCGGGGTGTGTAAGGTATGTCTGAACGAGGGAAAGACTCCAAAGGAATGGATGAAAGGTATTGTTAAATTTTACAGTAGTGTAGATTCGACGCCACAGCTTTATGCTAATGTTAATAAGAGACATTTGGTGTCGTGCAAGGTAACTCTGAGGCTGTTCAGCACAAGCAAGGGGCTCCTGATCTATGCTAAAAGAAGCAAGTGTTGCATCAGTATATTCAGACCCTCACGATGAGAGTGAAACCTAATTAGAGATGGCCATATGGAAGCACGGAAATAAAACCTTTCAGCAACTGTTGTATGGTGTGTATAAACGGAGACTAGCCTTCTGTCATTTCAGTCTGTCTGTCTGTCCTGACGCCGTCCCTTCCAGAATGGGCACAGCAGCGGTGCAGTGCTTGCATTGCTTCCATTTGCCGCGTGATATGTACCGCGCTGTTAAATGAAAAGAGAAGTGAATAGATGAAAGGGACGCATCCAATAGCCTTGCGCCAATGATCACTTCCATTCAGACATCTGGAAGCTTCTTTCGGCGGATTTACTTTTTCAGTCTCATTTCCTTGATTAATTTTTCTCTCTTTTTTCTTTTTTTATCCGTCATATTCCAGACACCGTTGTGGAAATGAGTTCTACTTGGGGCGAAATTGTCATTGATCCCTGATTATTATTTAGTAGCAGTTGTTTCTTTGCTTTCATTTTCGTGATATGCTGACGATGACATCGGGATCCTCTCTGGCGCGATCAAAGCAAGCAATCATTCCTGTCGTCAGGAATGGACGACTAAAGAGAAGGCCTGGAAAACGAGTCCATGCAACTTTACCCTCTCGTGTTTTCACGGCCTGAAGAGGAGAGCAACTAAAGCTAAAAGCCTGGTGTCGGTTCAATTAAGCAATCGAGATTGGTGCCCATTCTCGTCTGTCTTTTCATTCTGCTTTCTTTTACTGTTCTTTGATCCGATATTATGCCAAATTATTGGCCTGCCGTAACTCTAAGGAATACCAAAGAAAGTCACATCTAATTTCTAGGTTTTATTATTATTAGATATGATGACAGCCTCAAGGTCATTTATCTTAAAGAAAGTCTTCTCTATTTTTCTCATCCATGGGATATCAATGGAACACTCAAAATTTGGTCCACGCTTGGTTAAGTGGAAGGAATGACACAAAGAAGGCTGTGAGTCTACATATCTGAATGCCCTGTTAATGGGCACCGTCAAAAGCACAGGGGCAAGGCCACACTGCGCTTTTGTAAAAGGTCTTTTGTTTTTTCTACCTTCAATGGACAATTTCTATAATCATGACTTGGAGACCATGCACATATAGGGAAAGAAGAGGGTCCTGAACAGTGAAGGGGGTCGAATTTCAACTCATCTGCGCCCTGAAACATCAAGTTAATCGACCGATGCCCAATTTAGCACCTGACACCAAAGCACCTGAGCTGTCAGCTTGACACCCATCAGTCATCGGAACAAGCAGCCAAATCACCCCAGCTTGGGGGAAGCGTGTGTGTGTGTGTGTGTGTGTGTGTGTGTGTGTGTGTGTGAGAGAGAGAGAGAGAGAGGAGAGAGAGAGAGAGAGAGAGAGAGAGAGAGAGAGAGAGAGAGAGAGAGACATACAGCACTCTCCTTCTCTATGAATTAAAATCAGAGACGAGCTTGACACGTTCCCGAGAGAAGTTCAAGAATGCTGCAAGCACGAATAGGTCTTTAACGATAAGAATAAGCACCCTATCGATATTTGGCAAGGACATCAGCAAACCACTACACAGACTATCTAAATACGGGAAGCAATTATTATTATTATTATTATTATTATTATTATTATTATTATTATTATTATTATTATTATTATTATTATTATTATTATTATTATTAAAAAATACTCATAGTAGCATGAGTCCTCAAATGGAGAAACAAATCCACAGTTATGTTTATGTACATATATTGAAAGACAGGTCTGTACAGATAGCTTTCGGGAATCCGTACGATTCCCCTTTTCAATCGTACAGATTCCCGAAAGCTATCCGTACAGCTATCTTTAAATACATGTACATATACATAACTGTGGATCTTTTTCTCCATTATTATTATTATTATTATTATTATTATTATTATTATTATTATTATTATTATTATTATTATTATTATTAAGCTGTCAGATGTCCTAGAAGGGTATCTAATCAAAATTCTAAGCCCAAGTGTGACGTCGAGAACAATGTGAACATAAAAGAAATTTAACTTAACAATGAAAAACAAGAATTGTCAGTAAAATCCGGGCTGGAATGGCTTTTACCTTCAACTGAGCCTATGTGCTTATAACATTAGTTTTTAAAAGACGTAAATAAACATTTTCATGTTTATTTACTGATTTTTCTTTTCATTTCATTGCTTTGTCTAGAAAATAAACAGTCACAGCAATCCTGACAATTGAATTCATGTTCTAATTAGCGATGTCTTATTACAGAACTCCACTTCCTCCCTTCTATATATATATATATATATATATATATATATATATATATATATATATATATATATATATATATATATATATATATATATATATATATATATATATATTCAGGCAAAGCATTCCCCCGCAAACAGATCAACCAGGCACAAACTCTCTTAGTGCTGAAAACACCTCGCAAACAAATTTTACCTCCATATAAGTAAAAGACGAGTTTACACAAAAGACCGTCGAACCCCTTTATATATATTGCACTGTATCGCACCACTGGCTACTGTCTCGCGGAAACTCTCACGAACCTTGGATACGGAATCCCGTTTTCTATAACACAGAAGTTTCTCACTGTCAAGGTCTTCAGCCTTGAAATTACGATTACAAACGTAAACAACCTTCTTTTATCTTGTCATTTATGGAAATGCATCACTTTCTTATTTCCATTATTAATTTTTTGTTTTACCGGCATAATGGTGTACTTGGGAGATATAAGTAATGCTTGATACTTTCAATGATTACTGAACGGAAAATATATTTCTTTTCTAATTGTATTTACTAGCATTTGCAGTCTTTACGCAAAAGGTGAGATTAAGGGATATGAATAATCTCTGGCCATTTAGGAAGCTCACATTATCACTGCTACATGTCTCCCTCTCCCTTTCCGTCTTTTATACCCTCTCTCTCTCTCTCTCTCTCTCTCTCTCTCTCTCTCTCTCTCTCTCTCTCTCTCTCTCTCTCTCTCTCTCTCTCTCTCTCTCCCCGTCGTCGTTTTGTCTCCCTTTATGGGGTTCCCAACCGAGTCTCCTTTTATAGGTGATCGGTCGACATAAACTTCCTTAGGATGACAGCCAATGGTATAACTTCGTCGGGGAAGCATCCCCATAAAACCGAGGCTCTCTTCAAACACGCTTCCTGAAGCAGGTCTGGACGAGATAGAGATATTAGGGTGGTCCTCGCCAAGCATCCTTAGACAAGCAGTTGATGAAGTACATAACGCTGACAAGCCTTCTTTAGAGCCGACTCCCTCTCTGTGTTATGTCTTTGTCAGTCCAGTTGGGTAAGAGAGTAGTGTGTGTGTGTGTGTGTGTGTGTGTGTGTGTGTGTGTGTGTGTGTGTGTGTGTGTGTGTGCACTCACGTTGGCTATAAAGGGCGAGAGAGTTTGCAAGGGAGGGAGGATTAATATATAAAACAATTATTCTTCAGTGATGTCTGATTCTTGTCTTCTCTCATACAGGAAAATAAGTGTTTGAATGTTACATTTTTGAGACATGGTTTATATATATGTGTATATATATATATATATATATATATATATATATATATATATATATATATATATATATATATATAGAGAGAGAGAGAGAGAGAGAGAGAGAGAGAGAGAGAGAGAGAGAGAGAGAGAGAGAGAGAGAGAGAGATGGCACGGGGGAGAAAAACACTTGTGTGGAAAGACAAAAGAGGTTATTATTTTGTGAAAGACAAATACAAACATGTCACCGTTTATCGGTTATGGGGAGATTGCGTGTGCGCGTCTGCATAAGAAAGATCGAAATTGGTTGATCATGATGGTCTCCAGGCGGCCGAAGATTACGGACGAGGAAGAGGCGAAGAAGAAAAGGAAAAGCAGCTTGAGGGATATAAAACAAAAAAGGAAAAGCACACAATAAGATAGCAGAATTAAACGTAAGTGGATACACGCGCTGGAAAGAATGTTTTGAGTTTCTTAATAAGAAGGAAAACTTGTAATTTCATAATATGTCTCAGGAAACGTATGATAGTTATTAGCCACATCATTTTAAGAAGAGTGTGCACGAGAGGAAAGCCTCACTTCAGTAATATCATGAAGGTGAAAAGTTGAAACCTTCCTGGAAAGATAATCAAATTCACTTATATTTTATCTCACGAGAAAGGTAGCAACAGTTACCCTATATCACTAGGCTGCGTTTCACAAACATTTTCATGGATGGAAACAGGCTCTGTCAGATAACTGTTATTATGAAATGTGCGACTTTTATTTAAATTTGTTTCTTAAAAATGAATCTATTAAGACCTTATCCAAAACTACTGCACTGTTTTCGTTAAAAGGAACTTTGGAAAAGGCTCTCCCGAACTACCTACATTTGGTCCACGAATTTGGCAGCCATTTGTCTGGCAAGAGAAGAATGGCAGAGAATGGTTCTCTTTTACATGAGATGCCAAGATTTCTTCACGCACCCTCACCTCCCAGTTAGTAGGAGGTGCCCTCCTGGATACAGAAGACAATTAGAAGATTAGATTTCTGGTTTAACGAGTCAGAACGACCCCATACCAATGACCGAACTTTTACAGAATTGGCTCAGATTAGATCTGGCGATACTGTGATAGCTAAGTATGTATCAACTTTCCTGCGACAGCCCTCATCAGAGTACAAACATTCTATGTTTACAAGTTGCTTTCTGCACCGTTGTCTACACCCTCAACTGACCATAAACCAAATGGCAGCAAGAAAAAAAAAAAAAAGGCTTGATTTTTCCACTACAAGAGCAGGGTATATATAACACTGTGAAAAGAATATAAGGTCACCTGTGCAATATTGTGAGTGAAGGGAATGAAAGAAGGCAAAATAACTGCCAATATATGGAAAAATTGTAATAAATGGAAGCCCTTGAGAATGACCAAGTTGCCAAATGTCTCAGTGAAGAACTTGGTCTCTTTGCACCAAGGTAGCTCAGTGGGACTGTTAGCGACTCGCACTCCATGAGTCTCGAGGTCTCAAGCCCCCTGACCATAGCTTGAAAATTTTCTCTAGCAACGCGACCTTACCATTCCTGTTAGCTAGGGAAGTGAGCTTTCAGCAGCTACTGCTTGAAACCCACAATCTTAGCTTGGAGTGACAACGCATTGACCAGTCTCTTGCGTCTGCCATGTTTTAGTATAAAATAAAACATCTCGAAGCAGCCTAAGGCCATTTTGAACGCATAGGTGTCATATTAGCAAAACATTTCTAAGTAGCATTAGCCTTTTTTGTATGCATAGATGTCCTATTAGGTAAACTGAATTTAATTATGTTAACATCCAGGAATGAGATGGAGAAAGAGGTTCTGGATAGAATCACAGCAGGGTCTGGATGCTTTTTCAATCTACAACATCTTTTAAGAAGAAACATTACAAGGTCTACCAAATTAAGAATTTACATCAATATTATCAGGCCAGTGGTGCTATATGGTTGTGAGACCTGGACACTGACTAAACGTCAAGAGCAGACACTACTGGTTTTTGAAAACGACATTGTGCGTAGAATAACAGGTCCCATTTACGTCACAAAAGAAGGTGTTTGGAGAAGAAGACACAACGAAGAAATAGAGATTTAACCAGACAACCGCTAATCATTGGCTATGTAAGATCGCAGAGGTTACGTTGAGCTGGACAAGTGGTTAGAATGGAAGAGGGCAGAATGCCTAAAGTGGTTATGGAAGGATCACTGGAAGGGAGAAGACCGGTGGGGAGACCGAGGATGAGATGGAAAGATGAGTTCAGAGATCTAAGAGAATTGGGAGTGGAGGATCCTGAGAATAACTGGAGAGATGCAGCATTCAATGCTGGCCTAGAATGGAAAACTGCAGTATCTGGAAAATTTTCGAAACTGAGATATGCCACCTATTGGGCTCATGAAACACAAAACACAAGTTCCTGCAGTTTCAGAATGATTCCTCAATGCATTCCACGAGTATTTAGGCGGTCCCATTTGCAGTATCTGCAAAATCAGTAGTAAGGCAAGAGAAAACAGCAGTATCTACCGTTTTTCTAAGTTTTGTATTTTTGCAAATACTGCAGTCTTCCATTTTAGGGCAGAATAGGGGAACGTGGAGAGATCTGGTGCAAGCGGCCATGGGTCAACTAGAGGCCCGAAAGCCATCGGAGTGAGTGGGTGAATGAGTATAAAATTATCTATCTACTTCCAGTATTCACCGAATTATTATCTTGTTTAGAATGATAGTAAACACTGATTAGGAAAATTACCAGATTTCCTCAAGACTAGCTTAGATGAGAACTGCAATATTTACTTTTTATGTAATAAACAGGAACTTAGTAATATATACGTGATACTTAAGGCAGCGACGAAGAAGAGGTAGTTTTTTACGTGAAGTTAAATTGGGTTTTAGTTTATTACAAAACTCGGGAACATATTTCAGCGTGGAACTGGGCGAGTCGGTCTGATATGCATATATAACTAACAAAATTGCGTTTTGAAAACTTCTCCTCTTTTAATCATTTATTTATTTTTGCATGAAAATGAGTGGAAACGAATTTAACTGCTGCAAATCATCCATGCATAAAATTTGCAAAAATTGAGATACAATTTTACAGTAAATCTGCAGTTTTTAGCACCGGACACGAACGCAGATAATTAAAATGCAAATGTATTTTAAAGCAAATTCAGTTTTATTTTGGAAATATTCTGCGACCGTTCGTATTTGTACAAATAGAGTTAATGATGTATGATAATTGTCATTAACGTTGATGCATATGGAATGCTGCAGCGTTACAGCATCTTTTGTCTATGGGAAAGCTGTGCAGCACCATTAGTTAACAGGAGCTGATGTTTTCCTTATGCGTAGATTTTCCCGCTTTTACTTCGTTGCCTTGTGGTACCCTGTCACTTACTGAGTTTCCTAAACAGCCAGAGCTTATTCGTATGCATGAAGTTCACACTGCCAGCGAAGCCTAAGGATATATATATATATATATATATATATATATATATATATATATATATATATATATATATATATATATATATATATATGTATAATACATATATATGTATATATATATGTATATATATATATATGTATATATATATATATATATATATATATATATATATATATATATATATATATTATACATACATATATATATATATATATATATATATATATATATATATATATATATTCTGTATATATATATATATATATATATATATATGTATATATATATACATATATATATATATTCTGTATATATATATATATATATATATATATATATATATATATATATATATATATTATACATGTACATACATACATACATAAATTCCCGAGTCACATAGGGATCGAACCTAAGCCACTCAACTGAAAGGCCAGGGCGCTACGAGTTGACCCACACAGGTAATACAAAAACTTGGAATCTAAGTACTTCTGTGCCTGAGGTTTTTATAAGGCAGGCTGCCGCCTAACATACCCATGAAGTTTACTCAGCTTCCCGACCCACCAGTGAGTCAGTTGGTAACATTTCATTCTACCCCTCCAGCGTTAATATGATGGCACTAATTTCATTTGAGAGACTGGGGTTCGATCCCACTGTGAGTCAGAAATTGATGTCTGTGAAACTCGAGTAGGCCTATTCTTGCTTGCAGCCTTCTTGAACTTCTCTCGGGACCGTGTTTGGTTGGTCTGTGATTTTAATCCATAGAGAAGGAGAAGGCGGTATGGCGCGCACGCACACACACAAACATATACGCACGCGCGCGCGCGGACACGCTTCCCCCCCAAACGGTGTTGATGTGGCAGTTCGTTCTGATGACTGATGGGGGTCGAGCTGACAGCTCAGGTGTTCTGGTGTCAAGGTGCCAAATTTGGCACCGACCGATTTTCATGATGCCTTTAGATGCAGGCAAAGTGTTCACTAGCCCCTTCTTTTCCTATATGTGCATAGATTATAGATTGTGGTTTCTTGAATGTAGAAAGTCCTTTCAGAGAAGCGCAGTGTGGCCTTGTCTATGTGCTTTCAACGGTAATCATCAACAGGGCATCCAGATTTGTGACATTCCTTCGACTTAGGGAAGCGTTTAGACGATACTCTCATTGGACCAAATATAAGTGTTGGATGGGTCCTAAATGTTCTATCAACAGCCGAGAGACCACTGATAAGAAATGTGTATAAGATTACCTATAAGATAACTGACCTTGAAGCTGTCATCATATCTAATAATAATAATAATAATAATAATAATAATAATAATAATAAAAATTACATGTGAATTTCTTTTGGTATTCCTTAGAGCTACGGCAGGCCAATAATTTGGCATAATATCGGATCAAAGAACAGTAAAAGAAAGCAGAATGAAAAGGAAGACGAGAATAGGCGCCAATCTCGATTGCTTAATTGAACCGACACCAGGCTTTTAGCTTCAGTTGCTTTCCTCTTCAGGCCGTGAAAACACGAGAGGGTAAAGTTGCATGGACTCGTTTTCCGGGCCTTCTCTTTAGTCGTCCATTCCTGACGACAGGAATGATTGCTTGCTTTGATTGCGCCAGAGAGGATCCCGATGTCATCGTCAGCGTATCACGAAAATGAAAGCAAAGAAACAACTACTAGTAACATGAATAATAATCAGAGATCAATGACAACTTCGTCCCATATAAAACTCATTTCCACAACAGTGTCTGGAATATGACGGATAAAAAAAGAAAAAAGAGTGAGAAAAATTAATCAAGGAAATGAGACTGAAAAAGTAAATCCGCCGAAAGAAGCTTCCAGATGTCTGAATGGAAGTGATCATTGGCGCAAGGCTATTGGATGCGTCCCTTTCATCTATTCACTTCTCTTTTCATTTAACAGCGCTGGTACATATCACGCGGCAAATGGAAGCAATGCAAGCACTGCACCGCTGCTGTGCCCATTCTGGAGGGGAAGGCGTCAGGGCAGACACACAGACTGCAATGACGGAAGGCCAATCTCCCTTCTTACACAACACACAATAGTTGCTGAAAGGTTTTATTTCCGTGCTTCCATATGGCTATCTCTAATTAGCTTTCACTCTCATCGTGAGGGTCTGAATATACTGATGCAACACTTGCTCCTTTTAGCGCAGGTCAGGGGTCCCTTGCTTGTGCCGAACAGCCTCGGAGTTACCTTGCACGGCACCATATGTCTCTTACTAACATCAGCATAAAGCTATGGCGTCGAATCTACTCTACTGTAAAAATTAACAATCTCTCTCATCTATTCCTTTGGAACATTTCCCTCATTCAGACATACCTTACACTCCCAGGTCAGCCAAACAATCACACTTTCACTTTCATTGGTACCTAAAGGGGCCACACCCATATGTCAGGGATCATTTAGCTGGCTGGGTTACCCACTTTTCCAAAAATTCCAGTAATATAAGAGAGGGTCGAGATAGCATATCCTGAGTGTAGGCACATAACGTACTGTTTAGTAACTTAGACCAAGACAACTTTATTGTGTATTCTTTTTTGAGGTCAATAGTGAAAGAGGCTGGACAGCGATAGGTCTTATACTTGGAGTTCATTTTATAAATGCCGTTTGTTATAATAATAATGCAATTACATATGTATCGGAAAGATATTTTATTATTTACAAAATAATAAAGCTGACAAGAAAAATAATTATGATTTGAATTACTTTTGTATTAGTAATTCTGATTTCAACACGTAAATCAATAATAAAAGTAAGGTTAAAATAGGGGGAAAAATTCAATGCCTTGTAGTGAGTATCTTATTGCTAATGGATACGTTAAAAAATATTCTTACGCTAAATATACCTAATCCCAATAAGCCATAGGGTTTGTTAATATACATCAAGCTTGATAATTTGCAGATAAAAGACCATTAAGGAATGGATATTTTAAACAGACTGTTTGCAAAAGCTTTCCGTATTTACAGCAGTGACAGAATATTTTAAAACATCCTGGACTTCGATTCCGCTTCCCTCTGTACCAGAGGGAGAAACAAAAACAAATATATCAGAGTATCAAAAGCCATTTGTCCAACACACCGGCGCGCACTTTCCTCCGACTCCATTTCACATCTTTTTCTCGGCCGTTTTTTCCCCGAAGACAATTCGACGAAACAAATCGGACAGCAGCAGACACTGACGTTGTTGGGTGGGGGTGGGGGAGGGGGGAGGGAGACTGCTCCCATATCCACACCCCCCTCCCCCACAACCATCCTCCTCAGAACACCACCTATAAAAAACGAGCGCCTCCTGGAACGGCTCCGTGTATCCTTTAAAATCCAACGATTGAAGATCTTTATAGTTACTTATTTTTCAAGGATTTCCTCCCAAAGTGTTCGAGGGAAATTTATGAAGATTTGCGCTTAATCCCCACGGGGATTCACAAGTGTCTAGTGACGACTGTATCGGGGGATTAAGGGTGTCATTTCGTCCAGAATTTCATTACATTAATTGAAAGAACCCCCAAGAGGATGAGGAGGAGGAGGAGGAGGAGGAGGAGGAGGAGGAGGAGGAGGAGGAGGAAGTAGGAGAACCGTCTCTTCGGTTCTCATGTCCGAATCGTCCCGAGAGTCTCAGAGGAGGTGCTGAAGAAAGGTTACAATCGAGGAGAGGAAAGAGAACAGTTTGTTCTTGATGCATTCTCCTCTGTTTGAATATTTTTTCATACTTTGCGTACTGTACTTGTGAATGAAAAAAGCTATGTACTCATTATATATATATACACATATATATATATATATATATATATATATATATATATATATATATATATATATGTATATATATGTATATATTTTTAGAAAAGTACATATATAGATACATACTCACACACACACACACACACATATATATATATATATATATATATATATATATATATATATATATATATATATATATATATATATATATATATATATAATATATATGTATATAATATACTTATATATATAAATACATACATATAAAACTGAAGTTCACACATGCTTCAACATTATGTCATCTAGACCACTCAGGGCATAACTTACTGTACAATCAGAGGGCATTAAACATGATTAGGCCATCTACCCTTATCAGGATTTGAGCCTATGCCTTTAGGTAGGATACAGGATTGACACTGACTTAGCCATTCAGCCATCAAGGCGTAATTCCAAAATCCTTGTCACGGTAGATACATTTATAAATGAACTCCCTTTGGTTGTAAGTTATTCCCAAGATAAAGTGAATTCGATTGGAAGGCGCTATCATCCAATGTGGGCGATATGCCCCAGTGGTGCAACGCTCAACCCATTTTTGATAGCCCTGTTGATTGCTCCCGGTCTTCCCCAAAATAAACTTGGACACCAGCCTCTGTTGGGGTAAAAAAAAAAGGGGGGCGGGGAGGTCTTGCATCTTCATCCTTGGATACCTCATAAGGAACCGGAAGGGAAAATGAGACTGTCTCAACAATGATGAAACAGCCCACTGCGGACAGTTAGGCAGCCTTGTATTGTTGTTCTACCTCTGTTGTTTCATATTGATTCTGAGAAACATTATTAAAAGTCAAGTATTTATAGCCGGAGCTCAACATGTAATTTATTTACAGCATTGATTATTCTCTCTCTCTCTCTCTCTCTCTCTCTCTCTCTCTCTCTCTCTCTCTCTCTCTCTCTCTCTCTCTCTCTGCCAGGGTCTGAACTGTTCCTCTTTACTCCCTTTCCCAAGGATGGCTTTGGTTGAAGGCCTCTATAAATTCAAGTTCTATAGAAAAAGTTATCAAGGGGAGTTTCAGATTGCCCTGGATAATCAAACATTACATTGTTGTCTAACCTAAGTAAGGAGCATTAAAAAAAAAAATCTTAAAAATTCGCCAAATTTCAGCTGATGAGGCTAAGATACGTTTGATTCCTGCAGGCTGAAACGAAACGCTTTTCTATTTAACTAAGTGATCAGGTGCCATCGATAAGATTCACAGCAGAAAAGGGAAACAAGTGTCTACAGTTCTGAGATGTAATAATGATAACAGTTGAGTCCCCGTTACGATAACATCTATAAAGAATGATAACTTTCTCTTCAGTGACTTATGCACAGGCTAAAAGAATTGTCAGCCCAGAATTGAACAATTACGAAAAGACAGGGCTAAAATTCCATGTGCATTCAGTAAATTGGTCAGGAAAAAAACTGTTTTAGCTGTAATTCATTGGACATTAGTCACAGTGAAAAAGATGCTGAAACAGCAGTTTGACAAACATGAACATTCTATAAAAACAGGACAGACTGTACATCTAACACATTGCTCATGCATGTTGAAGGTTATTCGCCGGGAGAAGACTGGGCAAAATCGTCTGTTGCAGTTGGATGTTGAAAATCAAATTAATAACATTTTCTGATTCGACAGTAGCCCAGCTTATCGAGGAAACCGTCTAAATATTGGCTTCATGTGTTCGTTCATGGATTTCTGGCTTAGCTTACTCTCTCTCTCCTCTCCTTGCACCGTCCGGATTCATTCCTGGACAGTCTTAAATATACAGCAATGTAGGCTTTTGGGGTTTGTGCGTTGTAAGTATAAGTACACTTACGAAGGGCGTTCTAATCCGGTTGGTTTCGTTTATTTTCGTTTCTTGCTCAAAATATTACATTTATTACATTTAAGTGGCATTTATGGTAACTTACGGTTTATATATATATATATATATATATATATATATATATATATATATATATATATATATATATATATATATATAAATATATAAATATATATATATATATATATATATATATATATATATATATATGTGTGTGTGTGTGTGTGTGTGTGTGTAAACTTTCAATATAATGCGTGTGTGTGGATATATGTATTTGCGTGTGTTCACGTGTGTGTCCGTGGTAAGAGAGAGAGAGAGAGAGAGAGAGAGAGAGAGAGAGAGAGAGAGAGAGAGAGAGAGAGAGAGAGAGAGAGAGAGAGGGAGTTGAGGAAGGTGTAACATCCTTCCACAGAATTGCAGCCAACACATTTAGCGGATTTAGAGACGATCATTGCGGAAGCTACTTTTTCCTCTCTATAAAAGAAGTATTCAGTTTTTTTAGCCCTCCCCTTCAGCAAGAGCCATACCGGGGGCGTTTCGTGGGCCTGAGGGGCCGTCAAAGTTCTGTCAAAATGTCCCGTTTCGTATACCAAGGGATCCCAGCCTGCGGCCATTCCCTGTTGGAATTCTGGTCCATAAAACCAAGTGGTGTCTCATAAACAATGCTAAAGACCCAATACAAAAGCAAGAATTTGATTGTGTTTTTTTTGGGGGGGGAGGGTGTAAGGGGTGAGGGGATGAGGAGGAAGTACAGCTATAAACAGGTCCCCTTCGATAAGGTCAACACGAGCTGCAGTCACCGCTGCAACTTGGCCAAAGCCTGAAACTACGAACATAGAACATAACTTTGGCCTTCGCCGCAGTTTTCGTGACGGGAATTTGTGGCTGATGGGTTCATTGGTGAGTTCGAACCTATATCCTGGTGCGTTTCATTCTCTGAAAGATATTAAAGATCGAGTTGTCAACAATGAATAATATCCTAAGAACAGCGTAACGAAACACAGAATAATGCGTCAGATTCAGGAGAGAGCAATGCGTATGTCCTTTACGCTTTATGGTGCGCAACCTGAAATCAGGAGAAAGCACCAGCAATATTGGAAAAGAAATTCTGAATATAAATTACGAAAAGAAAAAAATGTATTGTGCGAATCAGACAACAAGACAGGTCTATCGCTGAAGTAAATTGAGTCTTTTTGCTTTTAGATTATCCATTTAAAAGAGAAAGAGACAAAAGAAAAGCGAAAAAAGCCTGACAAAGTGATCCAGCAGACATGAGTGAGAAGAGACGCCATCCATTCCCGGGACTAATTCCGGATTTTTATTTCCCGAAATCCTGTTGGCAATTGGCGAGTCCTTTCCTGGCCCTGGAACCGTTTGTATCCTGCTTGATTGATTCGTTTTCCTTTCACTCTTTTTTTCTTTTTTCGTTTTCATTCTTTTTTGCGTGCTTTGGCTTTCGTTCTTTTCGCTATTTGCTTTCCATTGTTTTCTCTTGCGTTCGTGATTGATTTTCCTTCGTGAGTTTTGAACGTTCCCGTTTATCTGTTATTATTCATAAATCTGTTCGTTTTTACTTCCTACGGTATAAAATACTTCTCGCCATTTTGTCTGCCCTTAGTTTAGCTTATTTGATTCTTAATTCTTCACAAGAGACCTCTTTTCTATGTTTTAGGATAAATGATTTTGAATTTTAATTCTTTATGCTTTTATGAATTACTGCAGTTGGCACAAAAATTAATAAATCCGTTTATCTGCAAAAATAAGGGAAATTAATCTTATAACCTACCTCTTATTATAATCTTTAATTACCTCTTTGTACAGAAGTGTGGTCAGTGATCAATCATTAAAGATGAAACAAGAATCATTTTCCTCTTTTTTGAAAAAATGGAAGTATTCTCGTCTTTTTAATGTTATCGCGTCTCTTTAATATAATTTCGCAATGTTCATGTTTGTATGGAGGTGGTCTGTGGGCGGCGGAGATCAAAAGAATGGATGTAAGACCCTATGGAAGCTGACTTATGCGTGTGGGCGGAGGGCATTTTTAGAATCGTCTTATTTTTGTCTGACAATATCGAGTGATTGAGATGAGCTTCGAAAGATGAAGGGTACTGAAGATTCCTTTCTATATATATATATATATATATATATATATATATATATATATATATATATATATATATATATATATATATATATATATATATACACACACACACACACACACACACACACACACACACACACACACACACATATATATATATATATATATATATATATATATATATATATACACACACACACACACACACACACACACACACACACACACATATATATATATATATATATATCTATATATATATATACACACACACACACACACACACACACATATATATATATATATATATATATATATATATATATATATATATATATATATATATATATATATATATATATATATATATATATATATGATTTTGAGTGGAGGAGACAGGGCACTGTTTCCATATTAAGAGGCACCGAAGGCTCCAGCAAGGATATAGACAATTATAACACTTAGTCATAACAAAATCATTTGTTTATGTACCGGATCTGCTATGCTATAGATTTAGAACTCTCAAAATGCTACTGCAAATATAGAACACAAGAAAAATCGAATAAATGAGTCAGCTGCAGGTCGAATGAAGATATAAATAATTTTTTATGAGTTTATAAGAAATTTTGAACCAAGAAATTTATTTAGAATTTTCACGTGTTGAAAAAAATTCGCATAGTTCTTACAAATTGAAGCACAGATTCTCTCTCTCTCTCTCTCTCTCTCTCTCTCTCTCTCTCTCTCTCTCTCTCTCTCTCTCTCTCTCTCTCTCTTGACTAGTACTAACAGTAGCCTTTTTTTTACTTAGTGATCACAGTCGTTGTGGTTAGCAGAAATTTGAAGTATATGAAACAAAAAATTCAGGAATACTTATGAATTTTAACCTCTTTATGGAAATTTTTCCTAAAAGTGGTGAAAGATTTAGGATTTTTCAGCAAAGCAGAAGCCATAAGAAGTAGTTAGAACATATTAAAGAAAAAATTTATAATAATCTTCCAAAGTTTTGGTAAAATATATTTGCGCACAGAAAAACAATAAAAATTAATTTTTTTCTCTCTTTCTCTTTCTCTCACTCTCTCTTCCTGATTTCTTCACATTTTTGGGGGGATATGCTCATGACTACAGGCCTTACAATCCAGATGGGGCATAAATGAAGAAAGCCTGTCTCCCGAAGTGAGTTTCGGCCTTACTAATGATACAAAGGGACGTGGTTACCCTGCACTTGTCTGCCAGAATGGTTAGGTTAATCTCACCTTAACCTACTGTGCATGGGATCGAACCCCGCTGTTGGAGGTAAGGTTTCTTCTTTTGTTCCCCATCAGGATTCAAAACTTGTAGTGAAAAATGTGTCAAAAATGAGCATGTGTGTGCATTAATTTGTGGCTCATGTTCATTTAACTAGCCTTTATGAGATTAGATACCTGCACTATCTCATACGAGTTTCAAAAACCTGAGAATAACCACAGAGTTTTATTTTAAAGACAAAGATTAAAGGTGGCCTGAGCGAAGAGTAAAACTACTCAAGGAATTGGTAAAACGAGAGCATCTCTCTACGTCGCCAACATTGTCATCACTCCCGCAAAATGTCTGCATCCCATCGCCGATTTTACCGCAGAACGCATCGCAACATTTCCGGCGGAATGTTCCCAGAGCGATATTTGCAAGTGGCGTTCACTGGCACAACAAGTGAGCTCATCATTTGCGCTCAGGAGAAAAGCTGTCGGGAGATGCAGAAGCGAGTTGAGGATGATTCAGGGGCGAAGCATTACCCCTAATTCAATAAGGGCTTGGCTGATGTTGTGACTCAGGCCTTCGCCCAAGGAATTCCAGCCTTCTCTGATTCTCATAATATTCCAACCAGACTGATTCTACGTAAGGAAATGGTGCTTGGTGTGCAAAGCCCGTAGGGTTTATTTTTAATTTGTCGCATGCAAAATGTTTTTGCCAAAGTAATTACTACTAATAGAATCGCTTCTAAACTATTTCCATACATATCTATTCTCACACTCAAACATACCGACACATTATATATATATATATATATATATATATATATATATATATATATATATATATA
>JANJGK010000011.1:9691589-9696589 GCA_039081455.1 Macrobrachium rosenbergii | reverse complement strand
TATTCGTTTATAATTATATCGTCTTACCTTCTATTATGACCAATTTCACGATTGGTCGAATTTTTCATCAATCTTAACTTTTAACAAGCGCGGCACATCTAATGACATTTCATTTTATTTATTCATATATTTATTTAAATATTTATGATGGAAAAATAAGACCTCTTGTTTACCATGGACGTGCTGTTCGAGAAAATCAAGCTATCGAACGAAAAACAAAAATACATTAAATACCTCAAAAATGCTGGACTGTAATCTTCTGACAGTACCAGGTATGGATTAATACGAAAAAAGGAAGTTTTTGGCATATCTGAGCGTTATAATAATTTACATTGGAATAAAATGGCTCCAAATAAATCACCAGAGAAACTATTTCCAAAGGATACTTTGTACATTATTCTATTCACTGAACAAAAATCTCTAACTTTGAATGATTTATCCAGAGCCTCAAATGATCGTAAACGATGATTTATCTCGTATTAATATCTACAAATACTGTCTTTGAAATATTTGTCATTGCAGTATTCTCAAAGAAGTCCTCAGATAATTATGATACCAAATGAACAAGAATCTTCGAGAATTCCCCTATGAATACAAATATATTTTGAGACCATCAACCTCCCACAAGGCTGACCACTAGCCCTCGCCCGTCAAAAAATAAATAAGTATATAAATAAATAAAGATAAATAAATAAATAAATGTAAATGAATGAATGAATGAATGAATAAATAAATAAATAAAAAATTGGAAAAAATTCGGATCCTTCCCAAAATCTAATCCTTTGTATCCAGTAACGAGGACCATCTTTGGTAGAAGTTTCCTTAAAATCCACACATACGTTTTGACGAAATCCTAACTCACACAGACAAATAAACAAAACCACGTTTAAAACAGTCACTAACCTCAAACAGATAACGGCATAAAATACACTGGGGGATGGAAAAATAAGCATCGTCCTTCACTTTTACCCAATAATTACAAAATCAATAAGAGCTTTTTGATGAATTGCCGTGAGACGGCTGATAGCATTTACCGAGTAATTTTACGATATTACTGAAATTACCGCTCTCTTTGAGGTAAAATATGAGATCACTGGTTCTAAGTGGATTGATTTTATTACGGATAAGTTACGTCCACATTCAACATTGGTCGTCGATGAAAAAAAAGGCCGCAGAAATCAAAGATAATGGTCAGTCATTTGTTGTCAAGAGGTCTGTTAAATTTAAGACTTTCTCCCGTAACGATTTATGAATCTTTATGATTTCCTCTAAGTATCGTCACAGCTGAGTCTCCATTTCAGAGAGGCAACGTTATTTGAATTTCTAACTGTCATTTGAAAAGAAATGTACTAAATGCAATATAACAGAGGTTAAGAATTATAACATTAAAACTGATGGATTTTTTTGTAACTTCACTGCCTTACAATCCCGCGAAAGATTCTTTCTTTTCTTTCTTCAAATCTTTAGATAAAAGTCTTCGTGGACAACGTGAACAAACCTAAGACGGCTCCAAAGGGGTATCAGCCCGCTAAGAGAGACAGGTTATAGGAAAGTGAGATAGAAACGTCTCAATTCAGGAGACGTCAGCAGAGATCACGAACGAATTTTGCTCCTCGCTTAAACATTGGGAGATCAGGAAACTCCACAACTGCAAACGATTCCGACATTTCGGTTGTTGCCAAGATAAAGCTCCTAGCAAACTGAGTAGTATTAAACCTGATACTAGGAAAGAGACACACCGTTTGCGGCAGCGTCCACACCAGCCTGCCTAGTGTTGGGAGCAAAAAACAGCTAGGTCAGGTAAAGAGACAAGTGCAGAGAAAAGAAGCACAGAGAGAGAGAGAGAGAGAGAGAGAGAGAGAGAGAGAGAGAGAGAGAGAGAGAGAGAGAGAGAGAGAAAACAAGATCAACTGACTGCTTATCTTCGGGATGAAGTTTTACGATGCCCTGTCCACCGACTAACTCGGATAGACATTTCATTCGAACTCGACGAGTTGCATATTTTCACCTTCTGTCGAAGACTGAACTAATAATGCCTTGCAACTGCACTTAATTCGCATTTTCACTGCTTAGCATTCGCCCACTCATTTCTCTTATGCAGACAAGTGAATGAGTCGAGAGTCGTTTTTCTTCATCTAGAAGATATTAACGTAGTCTTCTGAACGACGCTGAGATATAAATTATAATCAGCAAGACGCAATAATGTCCAAGAGTCGTTGCTTTCCAGATCTTCTTGATCGTGTATCTCCATTCCCCTCGGCCTCAAAGGTCATCCTAGATATTGCAGGCATACGGGTAACGAGAGGTTTTTGCAATCCACAGGTACTGAGAGGATGTTGCAATCTTGGAATATGCAATTCCACAGGTAGTGCGTGGAATATGCATTCCCGCGGGTGATGTGACGATACTGCAGTCCCAGAGGTGATTGTAACGATATTGCAATCCCACAGGTGATGTGAGGATATTGCAATCCTTCAGGTTATGCGTGTAATATGCATTCCCACGGGTACTGAGAGGATGTTGCAACCCCACGAGTAATGCGTTTAATGTGAAATCCCACACATGATGTGAGGAGGTTGCAATCCCACAGGCAATCCGTGGAATATGCAATCCAACTGGTGATGTGAGGAATATGCAGTCACACGGGAAATGGATGGAATATGCAACAACACAGGTAATGCAGAATCTACAGTCCTACAAGTAATGCACAGACGTCGCAGACTCGAAGGTCAATTAGTTTTATGACGCATTCATACTATTTTACTTACTGGATTCAGAATTACTGCCTCTCTGAGTCTGCTGAATCTATAATCTGTCTTTTCTTAAACAAGAGAAGTTCACCATCACATACGCTCTTCATGCAATAACCTGAATTGTCTCCATTCATTCTTTCATAAGTTCCAGGGATTGTTTGTAACATACATACATACATACATACATAAGTATGTGTGTACGTGTGTTTGAGCGTACGTGGGTCAAACGAAGGGCCTACAACCCCATCTCTAAAAAGTTTTCCTGAGAACTGGAAGGAATGTATAAAAGTTTGTGTGTGTGTGTGTGAGAGAGAGAGAGAGAGAGAGAGAGAGAGAGAGAGAGAGAGAGAGAGAGAGAGAGAGATTTCTCGTGAATATACACATCTCTGAAATTCCTGGGTCATCAGGCATCGAAAAGGGGAAAAAAAGAAAGAAAGGAATAAGAAAAAAACGGAAAGATCGGGGGGAAGCAAGAAGGCAATAAAAGTCTCGTTCCTGAGGAAGGAAGAGGAGTGTCCGTTTTCAAGTCGTAAATAAACACCGTAAAAACGCGGCCGACTCCTGCATGATCCCCATCGTAAACATGTCTATGATCTGCTAAGTGGGACATAACTAGCGATAAGGAATCTCTGCGTAGCTTCCTCCCCACCTCCTCGCACATCCCCCCAAAACACATCCCACTCCCTCGCGATTCCCCCCCTTCCCCTTAACTACCACTCCAACAACTCCCCCCCCCCCCCCCCCCCGCAACACAGCGGTTATGGGAAAGAAAGTGTCCGAGTTGATTCACGAGGCGCCACGGGATCGGAACCGCCAATAAAAGACGCCCGTCTGGACAACCGCCCCCCCCCCCACACCCCCGCCCCCCCGCCAATAGAAATCGCCCCCGGTAGATATCGTATTTCTGGGAGATGAGCCATTTGCATAGTAACACGTCGCCAGATTGACTTCTAAAGGGGCTACTGACGGTCTCTTCTTATTTCGGCCGGCCCCCCTTTCGGTTAGCAAACGATGTGATGCCGTGTTTAATAATATGCTTAGCAGTGAAACTCCTTTGTTGGCTGAATGCTATTTTCTTTTTCATTTTTTTTTTTTTTACTTCTCAGTAGGGGAGTTCATGTATCCTGAAGTTCATTCAACGCTCTTCCCGGATTTCGGTATATTTCCCTATCAAAATTATCGTTTTATTAGACAATATCAAGCTCAAATTTAATGTATTTATAATGTCGAGAAAAAATATTTGAAATAGAATTGCTTAAACCATATAAAAACATGGAAGTGTACTGAGAGCTCTTCGAGAAAGAGGTTTATCATATAAAATTCACAGAAAAAAATTGAATGTTTAAATTTTTTCTTCTAACAGAAAGAGACAATCGTGTGGATTTTTTTTTTTACTGGTACAACCTAACTTGCTTTAACTAAACAGGCAAAAGCAGTCTTTAATTAGCAGATGGTAAGTTCAAAACCGACCAGTACATGAATACTTAATTTTTTCAGTTTTTTGTAAAAGAAAACTATTGAGATGGCTATTTGTCTGCCCGTCCGCACTTTTTCTGTCCGCCTCAAATCTTAAAATCTGCTGAGACTAGAGGGCTGCAAATTGGCATGTTGATCATCCACCCTCCAATCATCAAACATACCAAACTGCAGCCCTGTAGCCTCAGTAGTTTTTATTTAGTTTAAGGTTAAAGGTTAGCCATGATCGTGCGTCTGGCACCCGCTGCAGGTGCCAACAACGCATGCCACCACCGGGCCGTGGCTGAAATTTTCATGGGCCGCGGCTGAGAGTTTCATGGGCCGTGGCTGAGAGTTTCATTCAGCATTATAAGCTGCACAGAAAACTCGATTGCGCCGAAGAAATTTCGGCGCATTTTTTACTTGTTTTTGGTGGTGTGTGTGTGTGTGTAATCCGGTCACCATTCCTCGTCAGAACTAAGAGTATAATTTTAGATTTTCGCCAAAATGCACATTTGGCTGACGAGGCATAGAGTACAATCACAAAATTAATGTCTGTTCATAACTACGTAACTGAATGAATTCCTGAACAAATATCATTTTACTTAAAACACTTGTATTTGGTCATGTGTCCTCATGCTTTTGCCAAAACCCCTTGAAAAGATCAGCAACTCAAGTGTCAGCTATTCCGACCTACCTATTTGTATTACCATACTGTGTTTCGGTTTCCCTTATCCCAAGGTTTCGATTTATCTGGATTTTCAAGGACTCCAGTGAACAGAGTATTAGAAA
>JANJGK010000011.1:9669089-9681589 GCA_039081455.1 Macrobrachium rosenbergii | reverse complement strand
TCTTTTGCACTGTCCTGTCTTTTTTCCCCTTTTGATATTACTCTCTGTCCTCGTCTGTGTCTGTCTGTCTGTTGCTCTCTCTCTCCTCCTCTCTCTCTCTCTCCTCTCTCTCTCTCTCTCTCTCTCTCACTCTGTGCTATATACTCTCTCTCTCTCTCTCTCTCTCTCTCTCTCTCTCTCTCTCTCTGTGCCATACTTTCTCTCTCTCTCTCTCTCTCTCTCTCTCTCTCTCTCTCTCTCTCTCTCTGTGCCATACTTTCTCTCTCTCTCTCTCTCTCTCTCTCTATCTCTCTCTCTCTCTCTCTCTCTCTCTCTCTCTCCCTGTCGCATATCCTACCTCGTTCTCGTGTAGAACGACAGTACTCAACGAGACTTGGTTTTGTCAGAAGTGGACAGGGCCTTGGAGTTTGTGGTACAGGGGGGCAGGGAGAGGGAACAGTTGTAGGGATGGAACACCCATCCCCCCCATCTCTCTCTCTCTCTCTCTCTCTCTCTCTCTCTCTCTCTCTCTTTAAGCGCCAGTAGGAGAGCGCTGTTAATAGTTCTCGTTTGAGTGGACTAGGGGGAGAAACGACTATTGAATCATCTGTGATTGGTCCATACCGGCGACTTGTTCAGCCAATACAGGGACATATTGCTTTTGCTTTTTGAATGTCGACGCTTGTGCACAGACATATATGTCTCTTCTCAGTTTTGGGGGTCGTTTCTTGAACTCAGATTTTCGTAAAAAATGGAAAATGCATTTATTACGGCAACGTGCGAGATTTTCTTATATCAAGTATTTCAGTAATTAGGCATTTGTAGTTGGATTTTATTATCCGAATCTGGAAATCTTAAGGTTGTTATTAGTTTTAGATAATCACTTTTATGATAGTTTAACCCAGATTTGTCTTCTTGCGTTGTTTTTATTAAATACTAGCTGCTCTCTCCTCTCTCTCTCTCTCTCTCTCTCTCTCTCTCTCTCTCTCTCTCTCTCTCTCTCTCTCTCTCTCTCTCTCTCTCCTCAATGGCCCAAATATTTTATATGAAATATGCCTATCTTTCTTCAAGGCAAATTCCATTTACCTAAGGCGACGTTTTAATGTTCCAGTCATAAGCACAATTGGAAATTATATTTATACTGAACTTCAGTTTATCAATTATTTCGTTATAAGTATAACCGCCGACACATTCTCCTCCAAAACCCGATTTTTATAAAAAGACAAATACAATTCCGAACAAATCTGGCAATGACTGATAAGAGCATTTCGAAAATAATCCTTACTGTTGTGGTCAATTTTGTCAAAAATTTCCCCTTTTTCATTTTTTTGTCAGTCTAGAAGAGAACCTAATTTTTTGTTGCGTTCCTTGAGTCAGGATGACTCACCTGACTCACTCCAGACTTCCAGGGGAGTGCATTAAAGCTACGGAATCAAACCTGAAAGCTGAATGTTTTGAATGAATGTATTGCAAGAAAGGATTACCAGCAATTTGGAAAGCCATGTCTACACTGTTTCAATTTATGGTGCCTAGAATTATGGATAAAGTCGTGGCTCTCTCTCTCTCTGTCTCTCTCTCTCTCTCTCTCTCTCTCTCTCTCTCTATCTCTATATATATATATATATATATATATTATATATATATATATATATATATATATATATAATATATATATATATATATAGTATATATATATATAATATATATATATATATATATATATATATATATTTACATATATATACGTATATATATATATATATATGTTATATATATGTACTTATACATATATCTCTATACTATTTACATATATACATATATATATTATATATATATATATATATATATATATATATATATATATAATATAGATATATAATATATATATATATATACATTCTGAATAATAATAATAATAATAATAATAATAATAATAATAATAATAATAATAATAATAATAATAATAATAATCGACTACCATGGAAGAAAAACTGTCCTTTCAGAAGGTGTCTGACATAAAATTCTTGCGATTTCATTGCACGAATATATAAAAATGGCAAAAGACAAATAACAAATTTGGTGTTTGTAGCGGAATGCGAACTGGAACCTAAACCATTTATCGGCTCGGAATCTATACTAACGATAATAAATGTTGCATCAGTATACTGTGACTGAAAATAATAAGCAACATGTGAAAAATGCGCCGAAGAAATTTCGGCGCAATCGGGTTTTCTGTACACCGTATAATCAAGGTCACCGAAAATAAATCTATCTTTCGGTTGTCTCGGTATAATGTTGTATGAGCCGCGGCCCATGAAACTTTAACCCACAGGCCGGTGGTGGCCTATCCTATATCGTTGCCAGAAGCACGATTATGGCCAACTTTAACCTTAAATCAAATAAAAACTACTGAGGCTAGAGGGCTGAATTTTGGTATCTTTGATGATTGGAGGGTGGATGATCAACATACCAATTTGCAGCCGTCCTAGCCTGAGTAGTTTTTAAGATCTGAGGGCGCACAGAAAAAAGTGAGGACAGAAAAGTGCGGACGGATAGACAAAGCGGCATAATAGTTTTCTTTTCAGGAAACTAAAAATCCACAATTATCTATATGGGCTGAGCTGTAATTTTCAAAAACACAAAAACCATTAAAAATGGGAGCTTTCGACCGTTTGCACGACGGTCGAAAAATTCAGCTTAGCTCATATAGATAATTGCGGATTTTTAGTTTTCTGCAAAAGAAAACTATTGAGATGGCTATTTGTCTGTCCGTCCGCCACTTTTTCTGTCCGCCCACAGATCTCAAAAAGTAGTGAGGCTAGAGGTCTGCAAATTGATATATTGATCACCCACCTTCAAATCAACAAACATACCAAGTTGCAGCCCTCTACCCTCAGTAGTTTTTATTTTATATAAGATTAAAAGTTAGCCATGATCGTGTGTCTGGCACCGCTATAGGTGCCAACAACAAAGGCCACCACCGGGTCGTTACTGAAAGTGTCATGGGCCGCGGCTGAGAGTTTCATGGACCGTGGATGAAAGTTTCATACACCGTGGATGAAAGTTTCATACACCATTATATGCTGTGCAGAAAACTCGACGGCGTCGAACAAACAAATAACGAAAATATGAACTTGGCCGGTTTCTAAACACACAAACACACACAAACGCATCATTCCCTCCGAAGGCTTAATGAATTATACTAATCCGCAAACAGTGGATTAGGCGAATAAAAAAACAATTAGCGAACGGGAAGATTAATATTTACAGTAAGTTTACTGGTTAATTTTTTCATTAGGAACAGATTAATTGGCTTACCATTGCAATCAGAATTAATCTTCATAATTAATGCTCTATTTCGTAAATGAGGAATAGAGTAATCAGTGCATAAATTACTATTTTATGTCATATTTGGGTCACATACTTACGCCAGAGGCCAATGCTCAAATACAGATATATTATTCTGGGAAATTGTCAAATAACGCTAGGGTGAGAGAAAATGCATTTATATTGAAGCTCCGTTTTATAAAATACGAAGAAGAAGAAGAAGAAGAAGAAGAAGAAGAAGAAGAAGAAGAAGAAGAAGAAGAAGAAGAAGAAGAAGGAGGAGAAGAAGAAGAAGAGAAGGAGAAGAAGAAGAACAACAACAACAACACGAATTTTCTACGAAAAAGTTTACATAAATATATATGCATAAATCATTTTACCAGCATACCAGCTATAATATATATATATATATATATATATATATATATATATATATATATATATATATATATATATATATTATATAAATATATATATATATATATATATATATATATATATATATATATATATATATATATATATATATATAGATAGATAGATAGATAAATAGATAAGTAGGTAGATATGTGTATATGTAAATTATATATATTTATTTATTTATTTTGTATATACTGTATACCGTTGCCCATCACTATTTATTCATTTTCATATATATATATATATATATATATATATATATATATATATATAATATATATATATATATATATTATATATATAATATACATAATATAACATAAGAAATACAACTATCTTAATTCACACACAAACACAAGTTTTAGAATAATTCGCAACTAAATGAATATCATTTTTAAACGCCTCTAATTTTTGTTTTGGTATCGAACTTAAAGCGTTTGTTAACATTCAAATGAGGAAGAAAAAACGGAAAAACTAACATACACCTGTTTTGCAGACAAGGGTTTGAATTTCTCAAAGTTATGAGACGCCATAACTCCGTTTATTTTCATTGGTCCTGAGGAAATTTTGGTTAGGATGAGCCTATAGAACTGCAGAATATGCTAAAAAACTGATAGAGTAAAAAACTTCAAAGTTGGACAAGTCGTGAATTTCTTCAGTTTGAATGATTTTTAAACACGTTTTCTGGCTTTATGATGAGTGATAAAAGTCACGAAAATGAGGAATGGTGAAAAATATAAATGATTTATTGATGACTCAGGCAATGCCCCTTACAACTACCTATGAAACTGGAAATGAATTGAAAAGGAATGCCCATATACGCCTTCAGGGAACTATTTTTTATAAAGGAATGAACTTCAAGGAACTATTTTTATAAAGGAATGCTCTTCAAGGAACTATTCTTTTTCAAGGAATGCCCTTCAAGGAACTATTTCTTTAAATGAATGCCCTTCAAGAAAATATTTTTATAAAGGAATTCCCTTCAAGGAACTATTTTTTTAAAGGAATTCCCTTCAAGGAACTATTTTTATAAAGGAATGCCCTTCAAGGAACTATTTTTATAAAGGAATGCCCGTCAAGGATCTATTTTTATAAAGGAATTCCCTTCAAGGAACTATTTTTTATAAAGGAATGCCCTTCAAGGAACTATTTTTATAAAGGAATGCCCGTCAAGGATCTATTTTTATAAAGAAATGCCCTTCAAGGAACTATTTTTTATAAAGGAATGCCCTTCAAGGAACTATTTCTATAAAGGGATGCCCTTCAAGAAACTATTTTTCTAAAGGAATGCCCTTCAAGAAACTATTTTTTATAAAGGAATGCCCTTCAAGGAACTATTTCTCTAAAAGGAATGCCCTTTAAGGAACTATTTTTATAAAGGAATGCCCTTCAAGGAACTATTTTTTATAAAGTAATGCCCTTCAAGGAACTATTTTTTATATAGGAATGCCCTTCAAGGAACTGTTTTTATAAAGGAATGCCCTTCAAGGAATTATTTTTATAAAGGAATGCCCTTCAAGGAACTATTTTTTTATAAAGGAATGCCCTTCAAGGAACTATTTCTATAAAGGGATGCCCTTCAAGGAACTATTTTTATAAAGGAATGCCCTTCAAGGAACTATTTTTATAAAGGAATGCCCTTCAAGGAACTATTTCTATAAAAGGATGCCCTTCAAGGAACTATTTTTATAAAGGAATGCCCTTCAAGGAACTATTTTTTATAAAGGAATGCCCTTCAAGGAACTATTTCTATAAAGGGATGCCCTTCAAGGAACTGTTTTTATAAAGGAATGCCCTTCAAGGAACTATTTTTTTATATAGGAATGCCCTTCAAGGAACTATTTCTATAAAGGGATGCCCTTCAAGGAACTATTTTTATAAAGGAATGCCCTTCAAGGAACTATTTTTTTTTATAAAGGAATGCCCTTCAAGGAACTATTTTTTATAAAGGAATGCCCTTCAAGGAACTATTTTTATAAAGGAATGCCCTTCAAGGAACTATTTTTTATAAAGGAATGCCCTTCAAGGAACTATTTCTATAAAGGGATGCCCTTCAAGGAACTGTTTTTATAAAGGAATGCCCTTCAAGGAACTATTTTTTATATAGGAATGCCCTTCAAGGAACTATTTCTATAAAGGGGTGCCCTTCAAGGAACTATTTTTATAAAGGAATGCCCTTCAAGGAACTATTTTCTTATAAAGGAATGCCCTTCAAGGAACTATTTCTATAAAGGGATGTCCTTCAAGGAACTATTTTTTTTATAAAGGAATGCCCTTCAAGGAACTATTTTTATAAAGGCGAAAAAAAAAAGATGGAGAACGAACTGCTGAATTGTGAAAGAAAGATTTTTTGTTTGGCACTTAATTTTTTTTTTTTTTTTTACACTTCATCAGCATTCTTCCAACGAATATCAAAAAGCGTGTGACGATTTGCAGTAAATCAATAAAGACAAGTAAATTCCAGTTAAAATTTTCATCAAAATAATAACATAGGAAAACCAGTCCCACACATGCAAAAACTACAAACAAAGCAGCAATAAGAATACCTAAGAGTTTGTGGACAGCTAAAGTACAAGAATAAAGAGCAATACACAGAGAAATCGGACAGAAAATACTCACAAGAAACATTAAAAACCACATAATAAATATTAACCTCATTACAAAAAAATGTTGATTAATCAAGAATATTACACAAGATTAATGTATTAACACTCACCAAAACTGAGAGGGTGCCGAGATCTGAAAAAAAATATAAAGACTATTAAAATTGAAACAAACATTGATCACTGCTATTAGTGTAAGTCACCGTGCTTGCATTGTCGCTATGACTTTTTTAACTATCCCCCCCCCTCTCTCTCTCTCTCTCTCTCTAAGGCCTTTGCCATACGAATGTGACATGGAGGCTTGGGTCGCTTCCGCAGCTCTAAGTAAAGTGTGGGTGTGGGTCGGTAACAGAGGATCCAAAAGTGAGAGGAAGACTTAAGGCATGCCCTCGTCATCAGAGCCCTTGTCCGAGATTCAGTGTTCCCAGTTACCCTCGATCCTCTCGCTCATAAAGCATTTTGAGCCTTCGAGCAACTCCTTTGCATTAAGCTGCGACGTATGGTGAGAGCGAATCTAGACCTTCCAATTCTTTCTGCTCGAACGCCAACTCTTTTAGATATTTTGGAGGCAGGTCGTACGAGGAGAGATTGAAGATTGAGCAGGAGTGCTCAAGACGACCATTGGAAGATGAAAACATACTCCAAATGCGCGACCTGATCGCATAGGTCAAAGTAGTCCTTCATTTAAAAGTCTTAAAGTATGGAACAACACTAAGCTCTGGGCAAAGAAGTGCTTGTTGCAGACCAATGGCAATGGATGTTACACCCTGCAGGTCCTCTCGTTCACCAACATCTGCTAACAAAGTCAGGGCAGCCTGACCCTTGTTTTATTCTCCTTTTGCAGGTGCTTTAGTTCAGCAGCAGCATCTTCCACTCTTTGAGTCTGCTGCTGCATCATCCACTCTTTGAGCCTGTTGCTGCATCATCCGCTCTTTGAGCCTGCTGCTGCACCATCCACTCTTTGAGCCTGCTGCTGCATCATCCACTCTTTGAGCCTGCTGCTGCATCATCCACTCTTTGAGCCTGCTGCTGCATCATCCACTCTTGAGCCTGCTGCTGCATCATCCACTCTTTGAGCCTGTTGCTGCATCATCCGCTCTTTGAGCCTGCTGCTGCACCATCCACTCTTTGAGCCTGCTGCTGCATCATCCACTCTTTGAGCCTGCTGCTGCATCATCCACTCTTTGAGCCTGCTGCTGCACCATCCACTCTTTGAGCCTGCTGCTGCATCATCCACTCTTTGAGCCTGCTGCTGCATCATCCACTCTTTGAGCCTGCTGCTGCATCATCCACTCTTTGAGCCTGCTGCTGCATCATCCACTCTTTGAGCCTGCTGCTGCATCATCCACTCTTTGAGCCTGCTGCTGCATCATCCACTCTTTGAGCCTGCTGCTGCACCATCCACTCTTTGAGCCTGCTGCTGCATCATCCACTCTTTGAGCCTGCTGCTGCATCATCCACTCTTTGAGCCTGCTTGACAGCAATTTAGGTAGCCATTTTCTCAAGTCCTAGTTGGGATGTTTGAATAAATATATTCCTTGGTGATGACATCGGCATAAAACCGATCTGACACCTGCTCTTCATCTGGATGTTCTTTGTACATCCATGCAACTTATATGTGTCAGGTACACATCAGCAATGGTACCTTCAGCCTCTATGTACCTCTGCTGCAGTGCTTTGATCCGAAAATAATGGCTAGCAGTTACAGGCAAATGATCTGTGATCATGAAATCTCTGCAATCCTAGCCCATTTACTTTGTAAGCAGGTAGCCTTTTGCCTCTCTTAATTAAAAGTAGGAGTGCCAGTGGGGAATGATTTTGTTATTTTAATGAGGTTTTTCGCTCTTCTCAATTCCACGCATTGCAATAAACCTCCTGCGACATTCCGCGACTGTTTGCTCTCGAAGCTTTACACTGAAACTAAACAAGTAAAAAATGCTCCGAAGTTTCTTCGGCGCAATCAAATTTTCTATACAGCGAATAATGCTGTATGAAACTCTCAGCCGCGGCCCGGTGGTGGCCTGTGTTGTTGGCACCTATAGCTGTGCCAGACGCACGATCATGGCTAACTTTAACCTTAAATCAAATAAAAACTACTGAGGCTTGAGAACTGGATTTTAGTATGTTTGATGATTGGAAGGTGGATGATCAACATACCAACTTGCAGCCCTCTAGCCTCAGCAGTCTTCAAGATCTGAGGGCGGACGGACAGACAAAAAGCCATTTCAATAGTTTTCTTTTACGGAAAACTAAAAATAAAAAACAACAAAATTAGTTCATCTACCCTGACTTTGCAATTACAACGCGAAAAAAAGAGAGAAAGAAATAAATGAAACAGGACGATGTCATTTGGAGAAAACGACGGACCGTCATGGCGATTTCCTTTTTGCTTTTTTTTTTTTTTCCGCGGAGGCTGCGTATCGTGCAGAGTGCCAATAGAGGCGAAGGCTTTTACTCTAACCTCTCTGTTGCTAAAGGAAATATTATTGTATCGCCGAGTCGGGGCCAATAAACGTCGGCTGGATGCTCCGCACAAACAAATGATGTGTCACTCGGGTGCTCCGGCCGTACCTAATAGGAGCGAATTCCCGGACTCCCTCTCTAAATGGCCCAGACTGGAAGCTGGGAGACATGACACGCGCCTCCCACCCCCCACCCCCAAAAACGTTTGGGGTCGAATTGAAACGTTTGTTTTCCCGTCCGGGTCTCTCTCTCTCTCTCTCTCTCTCTCTCTCTCTCTCTCTCTCTCTCTCTCTCTCTCTCTCCTTTTGACGGTGCAATTTTTTTTACAGCGTTATTGCCACTGCTTCCAGCGTTAATATTCAAATTTCTTATTTTTATTAGTATCATTATTCTGGAAATGGCACAAGAAATTTGCTGCAAATAATCTTCAAAAAAATTTGTTTATGACATTGACTGTCCCAACTACCAGTATTAATAAAAATAAGATTCTTCTTAATGTCATTATTTTGAAAATAACACATGACATTTATTGAAAATAATCTTCAACAAATTGTTTTATGACAATGATTGTCACAACTACCAGTATTAATAAAACGAAAATTCTTTTTAATGTCATTAATTTGAAAATAACACAAGATATTTTTCACAAATAAGCTTCAAAAAAATGTTTTATGACAATGAGTGCCACAACTACTCGTATTAATAAAAATGAAATTCTTCTTAATGCCATTAATTTAGAAATAACACAAGACATTTAACTGCAAATAATTTTTATTATTATGGCCTTGATTGTCAGAACTAGGTCCACTGCGGTATAGTGCGCTCTGTACAATATCTACAACTTAAATTACAGACTTCATGTTACTGAAACATGCAAATGTCCGAAGCTTATGAGTATGCAACACTCAGTTATTTACAGACATCAATTTTCACATTATTTCAGAATATGTTTATTTCTTTTTGACAGTGTTGTCTTCAAAGTATTACTGAGATTGCTTAAGAAAAATTTTTGTAGCACATTTGCTGCAAAGCATCCGTCCCATATTCAGCAATGACCTTGAATGTCACAAATTGGTCAACATGGAATAGTGCATCATTTACACGGGGCACTTTACATTACAGAATCGAATTTGATTACACTTCGCAAAAGTTTGAAAAAAAAAAAACAACATTCTATCCTTTACAGTACGCTATTATCAATATTACATGCTCATTAAAATAAAATTATCTCATGTTCTGATTCAGTGAAATATATATTCAAGTCAGTGACACCATAAGAACGGGAAAGGGACATCGGTAAATATGACATTCGCTCTTTCTTGTTATTCCACCTCACTCGTTTTCATCTGCATAATTTTTCTGATGTTTACTGAAGCGTCTTCACGGCTTACAACTCATGTTAGTTCAAACAGATTCCCCGCTTTGGGAATAATCTGTGAGGGGATATTTATGTATTTCTCCACAGCTCTTTCCAGGTCGTTAAATACCATGAAAACAACAAGCAGAATCGAAGGATTATACACACACACACGCACACACACACACACACACACACACACACACACACACATATATATATATATATATATATATATATATATATATATATATATATATATATATATATATATAAACCTCAGCAGTAGATAGTCTGTGTGTTTTGTAATGTAATGAAAACTATGAAAGCAATTTAGTCACATATCTTGAGTCATAAATTGTTAATTTAAATCGTCAGATACGTACCTGGTATTCGGTCAGCTGTGTTTGGTCGCAGCCAAGGGAAGGGGACGTGGGGGGAGGGGAGGGAGCAGCAGCAGCAGGGCATAGGGCTAGCATCCTCACCCTTGCTATGAATAGCAAGCCTTCTGAAGCCACTACCTAGAAGGAGAAAACGCGTATGAGAGATAAAATATAATTATGCGAATGTAACTGTTTACGAACATTCAACTGATGGAGATTAATAATCTTTATATAAATCGCACTTTATCTGAAATGAAAACACGAGCTTAACGATGGCAAATGAATTGAAAAAAATAAATATTGCAAAGCTCTATGCGATGAATTGCACGCGCTCAAAACCATAAGGAGTTCGAAAAAAGATCCCAAGACGTTATATATCTCACTATTTGCTAACCTCGTACGGAAATATAAGTCAAATGATATTTTGGATGTCCAAACAAAGGCCTCCTCTATGAGTGGTGTTTGCATAAGTTGGCAACCCTAAGGATTATTCAAGAGGTTGTTTATTTTCAAAAGCCGAAAAACTCTCGTATTTGTTTTCCATCCATAATTCTATCATCAGACAACCGTAATACTTCTTCCGTTATTGGCTTTTGCTATTACCCTCCGCGGAGTTTTCTGAAATGTAAAATTACAGTTATTGTAAATATGGCTTACAGTGTTACCAACACCAAGATGGCAAACACTGCCTGGCACTTTTCCCAAAATAATAATAACTCCAGATTGCAATCACGAAATATGTCTTCTGGCATTAATACCAAGCTTTCTGAAGCTGCTTTGTGCTTTCTTCATGATAATAGTTTACTAGAGATTATAGTCTTTGGGAATATGCCATACAGTGTAAATAAAACTGACTTGTCAGATACTGCATATTACGCTTTTAAGAGTGATATTGTTTCCCAGAACTGTGATCATGAAACCTGAAATCTGAATGGGATGCTAACACCAAGGCGTCAGGCACTGGTGCTATTCCCAGGGAGTGACAAGGTGAGACTTCCAGTGTACACAAACAAACACAAACACAAACAAACACACACACTTCTACGTTCTGCTTATTACGCTTTTAAAAGTAAAAAATTTCCCAAAATTGTGATCCTGAAATCTAAATGGGTTATTAACACCAAGACGTCAGACACTGGTGCTACCCCCAGGGAGTGACAAGGTGAGAGACTTTCAGTGTACACAAACAAACACACATACACACACAAACAAACAAACACACGGCTACGCTCACTCGTCTTGACGTTATATTACAGAATCCTTTGCATACTTCGCAGGATAAGTACTGTCAGGGGCACAAAAAGATGCAGGGAAGATCAGTAGGCACCGGTTTTCTATTTCGAAGTCAAGGAAAGATTGGGAAAAAAAAAAACAAGTTTGGATTTTGAGAACAATACAGCTACTACAATTACTTATTCAATCGATATCAGTCTCGCGTGGCGTCAACAGTAGGTGGAAAAATAGGGTCACCCTTCTGGATACCGTGTTCAGACTCAGAATATCAAACCTTCATTACTTAATCAGTAACATAACAGAGAGGAAAAATAAAAGCATAAACCAATTACCAATAAAAACAAGTAAAAAAGGCCACCGAAAATAGATCTATCTTTCGGTGATCTCGGGATAATGGTGTATGAGCCGCGGCCCATGAAACTTTAAACACGGCCCGGTGGTGGCCTTTCCTATATCGTTGCCAGAGGCACGATTATGGCTAAATTTAACCTTAAGTAAAATAAAAACTACTGAGGCTAGAGGGCTGCAATTGGGTATGTTTGATGATTGGAGGGTGGATGATCAGCATACCAATTTGCAGCCTTCTAGCCTCAGTAGTTCTTAAGGTCTGTAAGCGGACAGAAAAAGTAGCCTACGGACAGAAAAACGTACGAAGAGAAAAAAGTACGGATGGACAGAAAACTAAATATGCGCCGATGTTTCTTCGGCGCAATCGAGTTTTCTGTACGGCGTATA
>JANJGK010000011.1:9651589-9661589 GCA_039081455.1 Macrobrachium rosenbergii | reverse complement strand
TTACGCTCATTATTTTTTTTTTTTTATTAAGCCTTTGGCAAGTTCCTCTCAGTGTACTGCGTACCTCATCATATTTTCAAGGAACTTGGTAGCACAAACAACTCCATTATTCCCGGTAACCATTTAATTACCTGGCAGCGTGGGTTTTTCTAATGCGCTGATGCCAAATTATTATTGTGAGCTTTATGCTGAGCCATGCTGTTTCCTGAAGGGACTCATTTTACGGCTGTACTTTAATATTTATACAGTAATGTCATTTCTTATGTCTTGCTTCATTAATTATCCAGAAATTTTTCACTGGAAGCTTTCATTCATAGTGCACATTATGTCACTATACTTGCTTTACATTAGTGAGTTTTCATTCGGTTTGTAAATTATTTAAATAATACCTCTCCTTTTTTTTTTGGGGGGGGGTCTAAACTCTGTATATTCATTCAGATCCCGATGGAGAAATTCAAACGCTACAAAAACGATCCAAGACTAAATTCCTCCGGGGTATCGAATCGTGATTAATGGCCCAGCCCGCATGTCTGCCCGTGGGCGGGGATGGAGATGCGGGCTTTATCTATTTTCCTTTTAAAAACATCTATGGCTGGGATGAGTCGCTAATTGCTGTACGTTGCTAGCTTGATGTCATGACATCAAGTGACGATGTTACGGATTCTGAGCGAAAATGTCACAGGGAAGGAATTATGATTAAGTATAAATCACTGCCTAGACCGTGGTATAAATAGATGACTATTATTATCATTATCATTCTGAAGACGAACCCTATTCATATGGAACACACCAACAGGGATCAATAACTTGAAATTCAAGCTTCCTGAGAATATTGTGTTCATTTGGAAGAAGCAACAGAAAGTACTGGGAAATACGGAAAGAAGAAATCACTTATTAAAGAAGGAAAAATAAATTATCAAATTAAAATGTAATGTAAGTGAATGCAGGGGAATTAACATCCCCTTTGTCTCTGTAACACTTCCCTCTCACATATACGCTGACTGAACTATAAATAATAACTTATAAATCTGGTTCGAATAGTCATGCGAAATGAGCTTCAATTTGTTTAGAGAATTATGATTCAAATAATTTGAATCGTTCTCATTTTAAATTCTCTCTCTCTCTCTCTCTCTCTCTCTCTCTCTCTCTCTCTCTCTCTCTCTCTCTCTCTCTCTCTCTCGTCCACGCACAGAATTCTATTTTGGAGTACATTTTCCATCAGTGCTGGTAAAGACAAATAGCGTGGGTGCCTGGAGTAGCTGAGAAATGTAGGGCAAAGAACTGGAGAGAGAGAGAGAGAGAGAGAGAGAGAGATGACACTGTAAATTTGTTAGTCCAATAGGTGGAGAGAGAAAGAGAGAGAGAGAGGGAAAGGAGAGGAAGGTGAAACGGGGTCTTTGCACGTGCCTGAATCCATGCCTGGCTTATTCTGAAAAAGAAGAAAGAGTGGTTGTAGTGGGTGATTTGAATGTAAATGTATGTGACGGAGAGAGACACTTTGGTTGGTATTCTGAAGAGCATGGAGCGAATGAAAAGTGAATAAAAAAAAAAATAGAGGAAAAAAAAGCGTACGCGCTTAGGAAGCATTCCCAGCGAAATTTACAGCGAAAGGAAATTGCTCTAGAAAGAAAAAAGTCATCGAGTTAAATGATGAAATTCTGAACAAAAGGAGAAAAAATAAGCAAATTACCAAATAGTATTTGAGAAGAATGCAGTCTTCTGTCGGAGCAGTGAGTATTTTGAAGAGTAGTCAAAGGCTGAGTATAACAAAGAGAGGAAAGAACTGGGATATGAAAGTGGCTGCTGAGGACGTAGTGTAATTAACAGGTTGAAGAACCGGGAGGCACCAATAAATGAGACTGATAATGAGATTCCGTGGTTAGGAAAGGTTCGACGTAACTGAGTGGATGCCCAGGGTATAACCCCTCATACCAGGCATAAGAAAAGTATATCTTAGTTTAACCAGACCAATGAGCTGATTAACAGCTCTCCAAGGGCTGGCCCGAAGGATTAGATTTATTTTACGTGGCTAAGAACCAGTTGGTTACCTAGCAACGGGACCTACAGTTTATTGTGGAATCGGAACCACATTATAACGAGAAATGAATTTCTATCACCAGAAATAAATTCCTCTAATTCTTCATTGGCCGGTCGGAGAATCGAACGCGGGACCAGCAGAGTGCTAGCTGAGAACGATACCCACCCGACCAATGAGGAACCATACCAGGCATAGGAAAATGGTTCACAGTAATGCGTCAGGAAAACAACACTTTACATATATATATATATATATATATATATATATATATATATATATATATATATATATATATATATATATATATATATATATATATATCGGAATGGAATGGAATGGAACATAATTTACGCCAGAGGCCAAGAGCTGGGACCTATAGGGCCACTCATAGGTGAAAGGGAAACTGGGAGTGTAAAGGTCTGAAAGGTGTAACAGGAGGAAAACTCCGCAGTTGCACAATGAAACAATTGCTAGGGGAAGGTGGAAAGAGGGACGGAAGACGGAGGTACAGTGAAAGGAATGAACGGGGTTGCAGCTAGGGGCATAAGGGGCGCTGCGAAAAACCTCAAGTAATGCCTACAGTGTACCGCATGACGTACACAGACAGCACTACCCACTTACGGGGTTTCTAAGTGTAAGGTCGGTGATGTTAGTGACTGCAGGAGTACGGAGTCAGGAATTTATTTGCTACACCTGTGAAGGTGCATGGCAAGGTATCGCTATGGAGACTTAAACACGTACTAGGAATACAGATGAAATGACGAGACTCAGAAAAGGAAAGGAAAAATAACTGCAAGCTTGTATGGTACGAAAATGACTTGTGAACAGAGCGAGAGCAGACGAAATTGCAGATGATACAATCCGTTGCTGAAAGTGAGGTTTTGCTGGGTTTTAATCTCTCTGAAAAAAGAGAAAAGAGAAGAGGAAAGAGAAAATGTAGACACACACACACACACATATATATATATATATATGTATACACACACACACACACACACACACACACACACACACACACATATATATATATATATATATATATATATATATATATATATATATATATATATATATATATATATATATTATGTATGTATGTGTGTATGTATGTGTGTCGTGTGCGCGAGTGTGAGTATTGTACATACGTATTATCAACATCTCTCTCTCTCCCTCTCTCTCTCTCTCTCTCTCTCTCTCTCTCTCTCTCTTCGTTAGAAACTTCGCATAAGATGACGGCCAAACCCGCTCTGAGAGAAACCAGAAAGCTCTTACCCACCGCCATCTTGAAACATGCTATTAAGCCTATTACGAAAGCAAACAGATCTTTCATAGGCGATAAGAGAGTTTCCCGTCACTACCTACCCCTCACCCACCCCCTACCCCCTCCACTCTTCCTCCCTTTCTCCCTCCCGGTCCTTCCAAAAAACCCTACCACCACCTCCTCCTCCCCCTCCCCCTCTCGCTGCTGCTTCAGGAGAAGGAAGCACCTCGCCACCCTCCGTCAGATCTTGAGATTTCCTTTTATGGAAAGGCGCAGGGGTGGTCTTGACGCCCGTATTCACAAAGGACCACTTAAATCCTCCTGACGATCTTGTAGGAGAGACGCTGATGATGATGGGCATTTAAGGGCAAGGAGTGCGGGATTTTAAAAGCGATTTCCAGCTTTATGGCCCCTGGCACCTCCGGAGGTAAGGGCTTATAATAAGCATGGCGGGTGTGCGGACAACAACGTGCCCGCATTTTTTATTTTTTTTTTTTTTTACCCCACTTCAAACTCTTTATGTAATGTAACTTGATTACGTCGCAGCTCGTTTTCCTTTCGCCAGAACAAAATCGTGTTTGTTTCATTCTGCCGTAGAGAGAGAGAGAGAGGAAAAATTCGGCATCATCACTATTGCCCGGCGTTTCTTTTTTTTTTTTTTTAATAGACCGGCTTTCTGGAGACCAAATTGGGCTGTTTGTCCCTTTGTGCAACCTCAAGCAATGGCGGAACCGTGATGCACATTCGGTCAAAGTCACGTTGCTAAATGGTTTTGCCAAATCTTATTTTATAGATTCATCCTTCTTAATTTCATATTTGATGTCTTTTGTTCTTATACTTTCATACTGCAAACATATCTATAGATTTTGCTGGAAATCTTATCATAAATATTCAATTTTCTTAATTTCATATAGATGCTTTCATGCTGTAAATATATCTATAGATTTTATTGGAAGTCTTATCTTACATATTCAATCTTTTTAATTTCAAATGTCATATCTTTTATTCTTCTGCTTTCATATACTGCAAGCATATCTATAGATTTTGCTGGAAATCTTATCATATATATTCAGTCTTTTTTCATTTCATATCTTTTATTCTTATGCTTTCATGCTTCAAACATATCTACAGATTTTGCTGGAAATCTTATCACATGTATTCAATCTTTTTCATTTCATATTTGACATCTCTTAATCTTATGCTTTCATACTGTAAATATATGTATAGATTTTATTGGTAATTTTATTTTATATATTCGTTCTTTTGAATTTCTGTTTCATATTTTATTCTTAAGCTTTCATGCTGCAAACATATGTATCTATAGATTTTGTTGGTAACTGCATTGCTTGAGCTTATCCTATCTTCACTGATCATGATAGAAAAATCGTTTGTCTTCTATAGTATTCATACCTAAATATTAAGCAGCAGTTGGTTATATTTGCTGAAACCGTCCTTTAGAGACATCAAGAACGAATGTTTAGGATTTGAAAAATACCCATGGCATCTGACATCTCGAATCGAGTCCTTTCATCATGAAAGCTTTTTTTGGTCGAACACTTTCTATCTCCCATACACATCGATGGAGTAAATTTGCAGCGAATCTAACAACGGAACAGTTTTCTGAAAAATCGCATTGAGAAAATAATGAGGTCCATTTGATTCAGTTTCTGTTTCAAATACTAAAAAAGAAAAAAAAAATCGTTAGGCAATGAAGGAGTTTATTACTGATAAGTGGTCTTCATCAACGCTATCGATGGTTTTAAAATGTAAAATAATTATTTCCCTTCACTGTGGGTTCCATATCCTCTCTTCAAAGGAAAGCGTTCAGCTCAAGGCATTAAAACAAAAAAAAAAGTATTTGGGAAAAAATATATACTCCTTCGATTGATTCCGTCCCAAAGGGAAAATTGTCGTTCATTTAACCACCCACACGCATGTACTTTCTCTCTCTCTCTCTCTCTCTCTCTCTCTCTCTCTCTCTCTCTCTCTCTCTCTCTCTCTCTCCAAAGCTTCTATATAAGGAATTTCATATATTTTTTTCATTACATTAATGACAAATGATCTTGCGGAAAGCGATTCATTCCAAGGAGAAAATAACACTTCTTAGTTATAAATGTATATTGTGTTCAACTTGCAAGGCATTCGATACGAAACAAAACCTTAATTACAACTGACATTCTGATCTAGGGTCTTCAGTTGAAGATGAAAATCTTTACGAGCGAAATATCTTTCAGGTTATCTACTCCGACAGAAAGAAATTAAAACATATATGGAAAATATATTTCAGTAATCTCTGCCTATCAAATTTCAAACAACTGAAAGACACCAAAGAATGCGGATGAATTATACCAAACCGGAAGAAATATTGATGGACGCCGTGTTTCGAACTCTGTACGCTATACCAGGAATGACAAGCCACCTTCCCCCACATCCCCGAAACACACACAAACACACATACACACACACACACACACAAAGGGCATAAATCAAGAAATACGTTTATGGTCGGCATGAAGCACAAACATCTTCCTCCTGCTGATTGTTAGCTTCCTTTTGGTGTTCAGAAATGCCGTCGAGAGTGAGCAAAAAAGGTAAACATTCTTGTCGTCAAGAATGGATCAATGAAATGTTTTAAAAGTCTGCCATTTTCGACGCTGTTCCTCCGATGTTTGGCGCTTCTGCGGCTCTCCTTGAATGCTGACAGAGGGTCTGTTACGCACACGTGCACACACACACACACACACACACACACACACACACATATATATATATATATATATATATATATATATATATATATATATATATATAGATAGATATTTCTTCGTGGCCAGATAGTTAACCTTACCTCGTTCTGATACCCAGGGTGCGAGTCCGAATCTCGCCCGGGCATCAGAATATCTTCATTTCTTTCTTCGTTCGAATCTAGGCTTAGTAGTGACTAACGTTTCCAGTGTGAAAAATTCGAGAAGTTAAGAGGGCATTGCGGTTATTGGAATTACACATATACATACAAACATACATACATATATATATATACCATATATATATAGTATATATATGTATGTATGTTTGTATGTATATGTATATATGTAATTTCAATAACCGCAATGCCCTCTTAACTTCTCGATTTTTTCACACTGGAAACGTTAGTCACTACTAAGCCTAGATTCGAATGAAGAGAGAAATGAAGATAGATATATATATATATATATATATATATATATATATATATATATATATATATATATATATATATATATATATATATATATATATCAGATTTCCTGAAATTTCCATACCAGCATGTCTTCTTAATTTAACTTCTCCATAGTATTGTAGTTAAAATACATAAATTTAAGAACATCTGTTCCAATTTAGTGTGTATAACCCAGAAATTCAAATTAATATTAAACGTTAATATAATTCTTTCCCAAATATATAAACTGCATTCTTCTTGCAAGGACGATGTACCAGGTCGAGATATATTAATGAAATATATTTTATAAATTAGACTGAGAGTCGCAGACAGGACAAAAATGAAAGAATCCATGTTGAAGAAGACTAACTGAGGAAGACTGACTTCGTTATACGTTTCAGAACTTGAAACTGGAATAAAAAATTTAGGCCACAGGCCAAGCGCTGGGACCTATGAGGTCATTTAGCCCTGTAAATAATATTGAAACAATTCTTAGGAGAGGGTGGAACGTAAGATGGAAAGTGAATATGAACGGGGGTGCAGTAAATATAATGAAAAGGGCTGCAGCTAAGGGCCGAAGGGACGCTGCAAAGAACCTGAACTATAATTAATGTTCACAGGGAACTTTGAAGACTTGACGATAGGTTAACTGTGAAAGTTTCAGTGAGGCCCTGAATCGAAAGTAGTAGACATGTTTCAAATCTGTGGAACACCACAGGTGATAAGGAATCCGACAGAAGCTGCCAAATCGACAATTGTGTTCTGAAGATACAGTACAGAATACAGAATTTAGGCCAAAGGCCAAGCGCTGGGACCTATGAAGTCATTCAGCGCTGAAACGGAATTTGACAGTTGGAAAGGTTCGAAATGTGTAACAGGAGGAAAACCTCGCAGTTGCACTATGAAACAACTGTTAGGAGAGGGTGGAAAGTCAGATGGAAGAAAGAGAATATGAACGGAGGTGCAGGAAAAGGAATGAAAAGGTTGCAGCTAGGGGCCGAAGGGACACTGCAAAGAAGATTGCACTACCCTGCTACGAGGAATACAGTGATCAAAAAGGAATATTAAATTCATTTCAGGAACTGGTGCAGGAGCGACGAATTTTCCATTTCGATCTTATGACTTTCTTTCAACGTGTTTTGGAAACGTTAGCCTTATGTGACGATAAATTGCACTGTTGAAGCCTCGATCAGCTTCTAAAAATATTACTTTGTACCTGTGTTATGATACATCATAACGGGGTTAGGCTGATAATGCGTTTTATTTAGATTATCATAAAATTATTGGGAACGAATTATGAATTGATAGCGAGAAACGTACTTTGTACATCTGAGTGGGAAAGATAAAATCTCGATCTCTAAAGTTTAGAAAATGATCGAGACCTACATAGCGGAAATGGACTGAATACCCCCATTCAAATCAGATGCTGCCGGAGAAAAAATATGAATATAATAATATTATGTGAATATCTACCCACGATCTGTAAAGATATTCCCAAGACAGAGAAGAATATCATAGGAATTATATCGAATCGAGCGATGAGTTGAGGAGATGAAAAGGAACACGAAAAATGACGACCGCTGATTTGTATCTCCAAAGAGCTCCTGATAATCGTATCTTATCGACGATCTGCGCGATTTCCCAGTCTGTCTCTTTTCAAAATAAAGAAGGTGGGGAGAGAGAAAAAAGAGAGAGAAAAATATGAAGAAAATATTTCTTCGGCGATTGTCAATGGGGACGATTTTTTTATTTTGTCTGAACTTTATCTAGATGGAGGGAATTGCATTCATCATTTCTAGGTTTTTTGTGCTTCTCTAGGAAAGGTAGAACATTTTTTTTTTATTCTTTTGGTTTTTACATGCACGTTTTTATGTGAAAATGCTCCTTGTCAATAAAAGCACTTTCCAATATGAGAAGACAACTTGCAGAGAGAGAGAGAGAGAGAGAGAGAGAGAGAGAGAGAGAGAGAGAGAGAGAGAGAGAGAGAGAGAGGAGCTAAGTAAAAATTCTCCTTTTCAATAGAAGTGCTTTCTAATATGAGAGGATAACTTGCAAAGAGAGAGAGAGAGAGAGAGAGAGAGAGAGAGAGAGAGAGAGAGAGAGAGAGAGAGAGAGAGAGAGAGAGAGACCTTACCTTATAGACCTTACAGTTCGTTCGGGTTGCCCCAAGTCCCACAGAGAGAGAGAGAGAGAGAGAGAGAGAGAGAGAGAGAGAGAGAGAGAGAGAGAGAGAGAGAGTTACATAAAAATGCTCGTTTTCAGAAATAAAAGTACTCTCCAATATGAGAAGATAACTTGCAGAGAGAGAGAGAGAGAGAGAGAGAGAGAGAGAGAGAGAGAGAGAGAGAGAGAGAGTACATCAACAATATCAAATATGTACCTTGAGACATTCGTTACTTTGCTAGACCACCGCCACATAATACTTCTCACTTTTTACAACACTACCCACAAGCAATCAGAACCTGAGGCTTGTATTCTACTCAACCAGGTTCTTGATATCATGAAGAGAAGTCAAAATATGACAAAGGAATTGATCAGCTGATGCCAGGCTAAATGTAATTTCGAAAAGAATTGCAAAAAACGATTTGGGACCCATTTTGAGCATCGAAAGGAATACAGAGGGAAAGGTGATTAAGACAAGGAAGACAATTATGCAACAGGTATATGACGGGAACAGAAAGAGGGTGTAATGCTGTATGAAACTATCAGCCACGGCCCCTGAAACTCTCAGCCGCGGCCCATAAAACTTTAACCCACGGCCCGTCGGTGGTCTGTGTTGATGGCACCTATAGCGGTGCCAGACGCACGATCATGACTAACTTTAACCTCAAGTAAAATAAAAACTACTGAGGCTAGAGGGCTGCAATTTGGCATGTTTGATGATTGGAGGACGGATGATCAACATACTAATTTCAGCCCTCTAGCCTCAGTAGCTTTTAAGATCTGAGGCCGGACAGAGAAGGTGCGGTCGGACAGACAAATAGCCATCTCAATAGTTTTCTTCTACAGAAAACTAAAAAGTGCGAAAAAATGCACTAAATAAATAAGAATGAGACATCGGCCTGGCTGGTTCAGTAGAAGTATAATACCTGCAAGTTGTAAAATCCTTTTAATTTGCTTCAGTTTTCAAATGGCTATGACAATCTTCGCCCCGTTTGTGTTCACGCTGAACTTCAAAACTATGCTTCTATATTTGCGGTATGCGAAACCACAACCCTATGCTTATATATTTGCTTTTTATCAAAACTACAACCCTATGGTTATATAATTACGCTAATGCAAAATTACAACCCTATCCATTTTTAATTGCGTTTATGCAAAACTACAACCATATGCTTATACATCTGTTTGTTCAAAACTACAACCATATTCTTATATATTGCATCCCTGCAAAATTACAACACTATGCTTATATAATTAGCGTTTATACAAAACTACAACCATATGCTTTATCTGCGTTTATGCAAAACTACAACCCTATGCTTATATATTTGCATTTATG
>JANJGK010000011.1:9644089-9646589 GCA_039081455.1 Macrobrachium rosenbergii | reverse complement strand
TATCATTGTGGCAGTGAAAGTCTTCCGCTGTGCACTGATGTCAGTTATATTTTGCAGGAACAAATGTTATTGTGGCAGTGAAAGTCTTCCGCTGTACACTGATATCAATTATACTTTGCAGGAACAAATATCATTGTGGCAGTGAAAGTCTTCTGCTGTGCACTGATGTCAGTTATACTTTGCGGGAACAAATGTTATTGTGGCAGTGAAAGTCTTCTGCTGTGCACTGATATCAGTTATATTTTGCAGGAACAAATGTTATTGTGGCAGTGAAAGTCTTCTGCTGTGAACTGATATTAGTTATAATTTGCAGGAACATATGTCATTGTGTCATTGTGGCAGTGAAAGTCTTCTGCTGTGCACTGATATCAATTATACTTTGCAGGAACAAATATCATTGTGGCAGTGAAAGTCTTCTGCTGTGCAATGATGTCAGTTATATTTTGCAGGAACAAATGTTATTGTGGCAGTGACATTCTTCTGCTGTGCACTGATATCAGTTATATTTTGCAGGAACAAATGTTATTGTGGCAGTGAAAGTCTTCTGCTGTGCAATGATATCAATTATACTTTGCAGGAACAAATATCATTGTGGCAGTGAAAGTCTTCCGCTGTGCACTGATGTCAGTTATATTTTGCAGGAACATATGTCATTGTAGCAGTGAAAGTCTTCTGCTGTGCACTGATATCAATTATACTTTGCAGGAACAAATATCATTGTGGCAGTGAACGTCTTCTGCTGTGCACTGATGTCAGTTATACTTTGCAGGAACAAATGTTATTGTGGCAGTGAAAGTCTTCCGCTGTGCACTGATATTAGTTATATTTTGCAGGAACATATGTCATTGTGGCAGTGAAAGTCTTCTGCTGTGCACTGATATCAATTAAACTTTGCAGGAACAAATATCATTGTGGCAGTGAAAGTCTTCTGCTGTGCACTGATGTCAGTTATATTTTGCAGGAACAAATGTTATTGTGGCAGTGACATTCTTCTGCTGTGCACTGATATCAGTTATATTTTGCAGGAACAAATGTTATTGTTGCAGTGAAAGTCCTCTGCTGTGTTCAGATATTAGTTATATTTTGCAGGAACAAATGTTATTGTGGCAGTGAAAGTCTTCTGCTGTGCACCGATATTAGTTATATTTGCAGGAACAAATGTTATTGTGGCAGTGAAATTCTTCTGCGATGCACTGATATCAGTTATATTTTGCAAGAACAAATGTTACTGAGGCAATGCAAGTCTTCTACTGTGAACAGATATTAGTTATATTTTGCAGGAACAAATGTTATTGTGGAAGTGCAAGTCTCCTGCTGTGCACTGATATCAGTTATATTTTGCAGGAACAAATGTTATTGTGGCAGTACAAGTCTCCTGCTGCGCACTGATATCAGTTATATTTTGCAGGAACACATGTTATTATGGCAATGAAATCCATCTGCTGTCCACTGATATTAGTCACATTTTGCAGTAACTATCGGGTAATATCATTATATTAGACGTATCTCGGGACACTTTCCTTGACTAAATCAGTATGACAGTATCCGCAGTAGAACCGGCCCTTTTTAGCAGAGTATCGAATAGGCATTTGTTCAGTTTTTTGAGTTATCTGCTTCGACGGTGATTTTATCATTTACTTTCTGTTTCTGCCAAGTATCAAGTGTGCATCTCTTACCATACATCCTGAATGGTGAGACACTCTAAATACTTTGCTGAAACAAGAAGTCAATGATAAAATCACCGTCGATGCAGATCAATAAAAAATTGAACAAATGTATATTCGACACTCTGCCAAAAAAGGGACTATATGTATAAACTTATTTTTCCCAACAAAGTCGACATATCAGAGGCAGTACTTTGCAAGTTCTCAGAGTACTACTCATTATTTAAGAGAGTATTATAGTGATTGTAATGGCGGTAAAGCATAATTATTTTGTAGTGGTAGAAGTAGTGGTAGCAGTAAAATATGGATGAAACGAACGAGAGTGGAAATACCTTTGAATTACATCACCAACTGGCGGACATTAAATAGATTGGTTTCGTATTGTCTGTCGGTATTATAATCCTATTCGCTCCACGGTTAAATTGCATTTTGATTTCAATGACGAGCGAAATGGGCCGTTTGCTATGAACCTAAAAAAAAAAAAAAAAAAAAAAAAAAAGAGGCCCAAATGAGATTAAGACAAATTGGTAGTGTTGCGATAGTTTGACGTAGTTTCCATTTCTCTTTTTTAATTCTTATTTTTCCGTTTCGTTTTGTTTCGCTTCGTTTTGTTCGGCGAACCGGGAACCGAAAACGTTTTGCCTCATCCAATTTGGGGATCCAATGTATTGTACATCTGGTCGAAAATTGACTTTGGGTAAATGCAATTTGTGGCGGTTTGACCTCTTCTACATTGTTGTACACCGGAACCCCCGGCTCAAATACCCTATCTACATTGCTAGTAGAAATTCGGTCCCTCGCTCGTTCTCTATCTCTCTAACTGTTTGTTTATTATC
>JANJGK010000011.1:9632680-9633989 GCA_039081455.1 Macrobrachium rosenbergii | reverse complement strand
TTGCATAACTGTTGAGACTTTTGTGTTGAACAGGTTCATATGAGTTGTAGTTCATATTTTAATGGTTTTATCTCTTAAAAGTCTATTCGTCACCTCTGTAATCCTTCGTACCTGGTTGCTCTCTCCTTGTGCTTGCAGCATTCTGCCTTCACAAACCCCCCCCTCTCTCTCTCTCTCTCTCTCTCTCTCTCTCTCTCTCTCTCTCTCTCTCTCTCTCTCTCTCTATATATATATATATATATATATATATATATATATATATATATATATATATATATATATATATATATATATATATATTTATATATATATATATATTTTATATATATATATATATATATATATATATATATATATATATATCTGTGAGTGCTTGTGTGCTTGGACAAATACGTAAACGTTTGCTCGTTTTTGCAAGTGATCAGAACCACTGATAGTGATTCATGCATGATTTTTGAGAGAGAGAGAGAGAGAGAGAGAGAGAGAGAGAGAGAGAGAGAGAGAGATGAAAGGCTTGATCTCCCTAGCAAAAGACAAGCGAACACGGAAGAAATGAAACTCGCATAATCTGTGTCAGAGAAAGACAAACGCGTCTTCGGAGAGAATAAAGAAAGAATCAAAGGAAAGATGGAGAGAACGATAAGAAAAGAAGGGGGTCTTGCAGAGGAAAAAGATGAAAGCGAGTTTATATGAAAGGGACAGACGCCCCTCTTCGCGAGCATAAATGAAATTGGCAACGCTCATGTCGGTACGACAGGGTAAACATTGAAGAAGAAGAAGAAGAAGAAGAAGAAGAAGAAGAAGAAGAAGAAGAAGAAGAAGAAGAAGAAGAAGAAGAAGAGGAGGAGGAGGAGGAGGAGGAGGAGGAGGAGGAGGTTCAAAAAGAAACAGGATAACCAGATAATCATTTCTTGGGAAAAATGATGAATGGAAATATAAGAATAAACAAGGTGGGAGAGAATGAAAGAGTAGTCGTCAAAAGGAATAGACAGAGATAAGAGAATAGAGAATGAATGAAAGGAGGGGATACATACATACATACAGACAGACAGACAGACAGACAGACATGAGGAATGCCAATGACTAAATAAAAGACAAGGAAAGGAAAACTTAAGCTAAATAAACAATGAATAAAATCATAAATAAACAAAGAACAAAAAGAAAGGTAAGGGACAAGCCACTGAAATAAAGAGGAAAAATTTGGCTCCAATTCCTTCATAGATTTGAGATATGGTTAGGTGGGGTGATAAGTGCAGGGGGGCAGGTGGTGAGCACGACGGGGAGGGGGGAAGGGGGATGGGGAGAAACG
>JANJGK010000011.1:9617680-9625180 GCA_039081455.1 Macrobrachium rosenbergii | reverse complement strand
ATCCGTCAATAAACATGTTAAAATTATAAAACAATCTTAAGCTCCTTAAAAATCAGAAAACAGTAAGAACACTAAAATTTACATTTTTCAAAAATATATTTAAAAGCTAAGACAGCCGACCAACCGTCATTTCAGAGAAAGGAAGACTGAATGACCCGAGAGAAAACAGGAGACACGTTAGCTAAGATACAGTTGGATCGAAGAGGTTTGGGTATTCAACTGGGGAACTAGCTGCTTAATGAACAACGACTCTAGAATGGGTAGTTCGTGAGGGTTTTGCATTTGCCCTATGATGCAAAAACCGTCTCTCTTGATATGTATTTGTAATAGCTACTCTGCCCTCTTAACTTTCTCGAATTCTTCGCGCTTTTTTGGATACGCTTGTCACTACAAAGCCTTAAGATCCAAGCACAAGAAATACGAAGAAATTCTGATGTCCGGTAGCGTGAAATGAACCCAGGTCCAAATCAGAATGAGGCACCACTATAAAAAGTGACCAGTAGATTCTACACACACACACACACACACACATATATATGTATATATATATGTATTTATGTATATACATGCATACATACATATATATATATATATATATATATATATATATATATATATATATATATATATATATATATATATATATATAAAGATGTTTCTAATATTTGCGATGAGCATCGCTTCCTTTAGAGACCAATGATTTTTCTTTAATTCACACCAAAACGACGAAAGTCAAAAAAGAAAAAAAAAAAGGAGCGGGGAGGGCCATGCGCGAAACTTTTGCCGTGTCTTATACACCGAATGATAAACGATGAGGAAGTTTCGAAACAAGTTCAGAGGCTGAGAAGCGGAGTTCAAAACAAGGGTTATATATCATTCAAGTCGAGAAAACTTTCACTTGTTAAATTACAGGGCGATAAAGTTGCCCCAGATAGAATAAGCGTCAAATCATTTTAAATCACTTAACGAGGCAACCGTCCGGAAAGACGAAAAACTCCGCCGAGAAAGTTGGGGCCGAAGGAGGTTTTTTGTCCTATGGGATGGTGTGGCCTGTAATCTGTCTCTGCGAGAAAGTCCAAAAGTAAAGGAAGAAAAAAATCATTACATAGAGAAGTTAACAGATTAATAAGCATCAGAGGAAAAGAATGATTAAGACGATGATTAGATAAGTTTAGGCAAGTTCCTTTAAGACCCAATGGACTTTGGTATACCACACATTGGATTATGTGTCTGGCTGTTAGTCAACTTTGGCGTGATGGGGCTAGCTAGTAACCTATTGGAGCCATCCTCTCCGAGTGTAAAGATGCTATGGTGTATATATACAGTACATTTCTATCTATCTATCTATCTATGTATCTATTATGTACATGTGTATGTATTTATGCGTGCAAGAACATTTCAATGACTCTGTATGAATGAATGTGAAATATGATTAAAATATTCTATGACATGACAATAGTTATAGGGCAGAACTTACTCTTAGAACTAAATTGAATATAGAATTTAAGCCAAAGGCCAAGCACTGGGACCTATGAGGTCATTCAGCGCTGAAAAGGAAATTGAGAGTAAAAGGTTTGAAAGGCGTAACAGGAGGAAAACCTCGCAGTTGCACTATGAATCAATTATTAGGAGAGTGGAAAGTATGACGGCAGAAAGAGAATATGAAAGGAGATACAGTAAAAGGACCGAAAGGGGTTGCAGCTAGGGGCCGAGGGCACGCTGCAAAGAACCTGAAGTAACGCCTACAGTGCACCTCGTGAGGTGAGGTTCACATGGTATCAGAGGTATTGCCTCCCCTCACGACGCTACAATAAACACAATAGCACAGAAATTTACACAATATGTAAGTCTGCATGAAATTATGGTTGTCTAAACTTTATGCGGTTAATATTTAAATGGCTCTACAAATCTGTAGTAATAATAATAATTATAATAATAATACAAGAAACTCTATCTATTAAACGACTTAATACGTGAAGGAGAAACCAACATTTCAATCTAACTGCTTTTCAGTTTTCTGTAAGAGAAAACTATTGTGCCGGCTTTGTCTGTCCCTCCGCACTATTTTCTGTCGGAGCTTTTTTCTGTCCACACTTTTTCCGTCCGCCCTCAGATCTTTAAAACTACTGAGGCTAGAGGGCTGTAAATTGCTATTTACATCATCCACCCTCCAATCATCAAACATACCAAATTGCAGCCCTCTAGACTCAGGAGTTTTTATTTTATTTAAAGTTAAACTTAACCATGATCATGCCTCTGGCAACGCAGCAACACAGGTCACCACGGCCGACTGAGAGTTTTATGGGCCACGGCTCATACAGCATTATACCGAGACCACCGGAAGATAGATCTATTTTCGTTGGCTGTGATTATACGCTGTAGCGGCTGTACAGAAAACTCGATTGCGCCGAAGAAACTTCGGCGCATTATTTACTTGTTTTTTTCTCCTGTCTTCGTTGAGTTTCTTTTGTCCTTAATTCTGCTGTAACACTGCTGCAATTGTTATGTCATTCCTTCGGTTTCACTGCCCTTGACTCTTGCCCTTTTCATCAGTGAAATAGTGGCACTATTCAGTTAAAAGCTTTTTCTGTTTATAAAACAGCCTTTTTATCTGCTGGAAGACGTTGTACTTTTCTTGCTCAAAAAGATATTTTTCCCGTAGAAAAAATTCCGATATTCTGATTTAATTTGTCATTCTTATTCAAAAAGCGGGTCCTCATCATCCAAGAGGTTAAGGGCCATAAACGTCTTGGGCATCTTCCCGGTCAACCATCGTTCCAGAATCCGAGAAACGCGCGTTTATTAAAATGTAAATCTTCATTCATTATCAAAGTAGAAACACTACTCCTCCAAACAAACTTCGAACGAAATCACTGAAATATACCAGCTACCAGCGAAGAAGCCGAAGGGCGGCGTCCACAAACGGGCCCCAGTAGGATGTCCTGAATTACCAACCAGCCTTAAGAAGATCGTCTAGGCTGCAGCTGCGCAACAGCTGCGCAACCTTCGCGGAGGATACCCGACTCGCAGAAACGAGCAGTTGACCAATCAACAGCAATTACCCACTGCATGCAAATGAAAACGTCAGGAAACTTTCTTAATCACAGTAATGACCGTGCCATTGTTGCTCTGAACCTTTACTGGAATTTTATTGTTAGTACTGAAACTGTATCTAAAGATTTTGTCGATTTCAGCATAAAGCTTTAAGAAGAACGTTAGGAGTCAGATGGCACGATTGACTTAGAAATGGTACCTTCAGGGAAACTGCGAAAGCTCCATGCGTACATGAGATAATTATGGAAGGGAGACTGAAATAATTTATCACAACCCATTGGCACAACCCCTGGCACAATCCCTTACCACAGCCCCTGGCACAACCCCTTGGCACAACCCCTGGGAGTATCGTCCATGACAGTGCCAGCTGGGGTCCTGTTGGCACTTAAAGCTTTGGAAGACCCAAACCCACTTTGAGAAGGGAGGCTGGAAATGAGGGGAGATTTGTGGAAGGTAAAGAACAGGAAATACATGAGTAGTGGGATTTCTCAAAGGTCCTTTGAGTGACGTGGCGTTAAGGGCGATGACAATGATTATTATCATCATTATTACTCAAGGTGCAAATTCAGCTGGAAAAGCTGAATAATGTAACATTTTTCCTTTGGACAGTGGGTGCCAAAGCCATTGGGGCCTGAGCAAAGGAGGAACTGACAAGTCTATATAAAAAATGATTGATTTGAGAGTTACCCACTACTTATATTCTTTAGTTGTACCAGAAAGGAATGGAATGGAATACAGAATTTTGGCCAAAGGCCAAGCGCTGTGACCTCTGAGGTCAATCAGAGCTGAAAGGGAAACTGAGAATAGAGAATTTTGAAAAGTGTAACAGAAGGAAAACATCGCAGTTGCACTATGAAACAACTGTTAGGAGAGGGTGGACAGCAATATGGAAGGAAGATAATATGAGTAATATAATAACAGCGGAACAATGCAATGGAACTATAACATGCAGACAAAATAAGAATATTAGACCTGGTGTTTGGCATATAATAAAGAAAGGTTAGTAGTTTAAGTAAAATAACCTTTAAAACTTTTTCACTCTCAATTTCCCTTTCGGCGCTGAATTACCTCATAGGTCCCAGCGCTTGTCCTTTGATCTAAATTTTATATTCCATTCCTATATCCTGTTATTGTTCAGCTTGTCAGACTTCCAGCTCTAATGGAAAACTGGAAAGGGCTCTGATTCACAGGTCCCAGCGCTTTTCCTTGACCTAAATTTTATATTCCATTCCTATATCCTGTTATCATATAGCTTGTCAGATTTCCAGCTCTAATGGAAAACTGGAAAGTGCTCTGATTCACAGGTCCCAGCACTTTTCCTTGACCTAAATTTTATATTCCATTCCTATATCCTGTTATCATATAGCTTGTCAGATTTCCAGCTCTAATGTAAAACTGGAAAGTGCTTTGATTCACAGGTCCAGCACTTGGCCTTTGACCTGAATTTTATATTCCATTCCTATACCCTGTTATCATATAGCTTGTCAGATTTCCAGCTCTAATGTAAAACTGGAAAGTGCTTTGATTCACAGGTCCAGCACTTGGCCTTTGACCTGAATTTTATATTCCATTCCTATATCCAGTTATTATATAGCTTGTCAGATTTCCAGCTCTAATGAAAAACTGGGAAGTGCTTTGATTCACTGCATGAAAAACAATCAACTTTCCCTTTTGTGTCATTGACAGCAGACACAACAGGTTTCTTGCATAAATCTTAAGATCCAGTGTAACTTGTGTGGCAGAATTTCATAACTGAGGCTGATTTCTTATTAAGGATAAAATTAGCAAGAAAAAAATTGACGTTGTAATTAAATACAATGAATAATTAATCATTCCTTACTCGATGAGGTTTACAAGTGAAAAAAGATAGATAGCTATTGCTGATTCTTACATTTATATTTACATTTATTTTAATTGGTATCAATGCATATTTTATTTACTCAGGAGCATAATCATCCATATTTAATCATTCACTTGTGATGAATCAATTACTTATTCACATATTTGCCAAGCATATTAGCTCTTAGCAAGTTCCCCTTTTAATAGAAAAAAAATTACCTGTGATGTGAAATCGTTACGCTTCAGGTACAAAAATCACTTGTCTTCTTTATTACAAACTCCGTTTTTGTACTTACTGTATCGTCATCATCTTTCCTCTACACCCAGCCTCGATTAACGCTTAATAATTCTTAATGGCTTTTTTTTTCCCAAAAGGTTTGTCACCTTTCCATTTTCTTCACTCTTAGCTTTCAGTAAAAGAAAACTATTGAGCCGGTTTTGCTGTCCGTCGGCAATTTCTTCAGTCCACACTTTCTTCTGTCCGCCCTCAGATCTTAAAAACTACTGAGGCTAGAGGGCTGTAAATTAGTATGTTGATCATCTCCCCTCCAATAATCAAACATACCAAATTGCAGCCCTTTAGCCTCAGTAGTTTATATTTCATTTGCGGTTAAAGTTAGCCGTAATCGTGCTTCTGGCGACGATATAGGATAGGCCACCATCGGGCCGTGGTTATGTTTCATGGACCTCGGCTCATACAGCATTACACCGAGACCACCGAAAGATAGATCTCTTTCGGGTGGCCTTGATTATTCGCTGTACAGAAAACTCGATTGCGCCGAAGAAACTTCGGCGCGTTTTTTGCTTGTTATCACTTGCCACCTTTTGAAAGTCACAGATTTAATTTTCTTTTACAATATCAAATTTTACATCACCTAATTTTTCTGATATGCCTGAGTAGTAAACTTTTCAGCATCTGAAATTTATATCACTGGAAGCCTAAATTAAACCACCACCCTTAAAAATTGAGTGACGAAATTAGCCTCGTTTTCGAAAGAATTCTTGGAATTTTGTTACTTCTTTCTAATGAACACGATATTCTTTGGAAGCTTGAATTTCAAGTCAAAGGCCGCTGCGGTCTTGTTCCATATGAACAGTGTTCAAAATAATAATAATAATAATAATAATAATAATAATAATAATAATAATAATAATAATAATAATAATAATACGGAAATTCCATAAAGAAGACAAAGTACTTTCTAGTGATGGACACATCTCTGACAGGTGTCAGTCCGGGATATTGCTTGTTCTCAGAGGTATGCACGCTTTTATTACAAGGAATTTTTTTCTCAGAAATAAAAGAAAAGTGATTTAATACAACATTTTTTCAGCCATAAACTTTTATTTCGTGCACATGACTTCATCAGCGAAGACCAGCAATCTTAGGTCTGGTGAGTTCTTGAATGGGTTATTCACTAATAAATAGGCTACAGAGCCGAAATATTGTGGCGTGTTCAATTTCCTGTACGTACGTCCATACATACACACACACACATGCATATATGTATGTGTGTGTGTGTGCATGAGTGCGTGCGTGCGTGCTTGCGTGCGTGCGTGCGTGCGCGCGTGCGTGCGCGCGTGCGTGTGTGTGTGTGTGTGTGTGTGAAATTTTACATCTTATCTCATTTTTGAGATAGCTGAATTAAACACAAGTGTATAAAAATATTCGTAAGACTGCCAATTCTAATGTTGCTGTTATCCCAGATGTTATCCCTGCAGCAATTGAATGTTATTATGACATCAAAATCTCATTAAAATACAAATGAAAATTCTTCATAAAGACTGAAATATATTACCAGTTGCCAAGGATAAAGCAGTCTACTATTTTATAGTATATAAAATAGTATATTTTATACACTATGAAATATACATGGTCTTTTCTGATAAAACTCACCCTCATGATCACCTTATTTGACAAACACTATACTCGGGGAGTTTACATTTATCTGCTCCATAGACCTCCTGATTCACAAGTATCTTTACCTTGAGAATACCAACATAACCTCTTGTTAACCTTTAAAATATCTGTTCCCTATCATCTGTCCCCAGCGATTGTCTTAGTTCAGTGAAACCCCTATTCGCCATTACATACTAAGATTCATCCATTCAAATAACCTTGTAAATTTAATATTGTTACCATAGTACAAATGCTGCTATAAACCAGTCTGTTTTGCCTAGTGTATTCCCTATTCTCATTTTCCTCAGTCAATTCCAAGAGAATCTGGAATCGTTTTCAAATCCTCGTTTTCCATCATCGTCTTTACCTAAGCATACCTTGAGAATTACCGCTTAACAGAATAACCAGACTTATTTCCATTTACATTCCATTATTATCTGTATAATTTACACAAATTATCATTTTTTCTTACACAGTATAAGTCCAACGTACGTTTCCCTATACACAGTTCAAACTCAGTTACGTTTCACTGATTTGGGAGTTATTCCGGTCTGTCCTGCTTGTGTTGTGACACCTGCTTTCGCAAGGATTTTTTTCATAAAAACCCCTAACAGGATTTTTTTTCTGCCATAACATTATATCTTTGTTGAACTACATGTCAACATGTTTTTTTTTTTATTATTTACACATTCCCTCTCATGACTCAA
>JANJGK010000011.1:9602680-9607680 GCA_039081455.1 Macrobrachium rosenbergii | reverse complement strand
CTTGGCTTTAGTTGAAAAAGTATATTATTATTATTATTATTATTATTATTATTATTATTATTATTATTATTATTATTATTATTATTATTATTATTATTGTAAGAATAAAAGTAAAATAAAGGTGAAGTAATCTAAGAATGAAATATGAAGATTACAGCTATTTACTTTATTTGGCAGATGTCGGAAGGAATAACTTGAAGTCCACGAGTGTTCCATCTCATCGGCATTATCTAAAGAAGGAAAGATATCCTGCTGATCACAAATTAATTAACTCTGAAAAGTTTTAATCTTCATTAAATCTTTCTTCTTGAAAGACTGTGTCCTTGATTTATTGGGTATACATGTGTATGTATGTGTGTATATACATATATATATATATATATATATATATATATTTATCTATTTATTTATTTATTTACCTGTTTTTTCATTTATTTATTCAACGACCTTTACAGATTAACGGTTGTGAGTATAATAGGATTTCACGTTATATGTGACAACATTATATATATATATATATATATATATGTGTGTGTGTGTGTGTGTGTGTGTGCGCGCGTGTGTGTATATGCTGTATATATCTATCTATCTATATATATATATATATATATATATATTAAAACTAGCAATAACCTCTGAACTTCTTGAGTTCCCCTAAGTTTCTGGATCTGTTAGGTACGGCTTAAAGAATTCGATGACTTTCGCCCACCCTCGTGATTTTGGGCGTCACATTACCTGAAGAAAGTCATTTCCGTTGACTGAAATCCCAGGTAAGGTCAAAATCAGCTTCCAGTCAAGAGCAATTAACAAAAATTCACTTATGAGAAGCCATATTCATAATTAATGTTTTCATAAATAGCATTACTTTATTGAGCACATTACGTTCCTTAAATCCAGATCTTTTAGAGCAGTGGTTCTCAGCTGGTGGTTCATGGACCACTTATTGACCATGGCGACATTCTGTGTGGTCCACCAGACGTTCACTCTATTTGGCAATAATCTGGAGATTGTCACATATATTTTTAAGTTTACTGAAATGCAGTAGGAAAATTTTTAATCTATATAAGCAACTAATCATTCATTTGATTGTGTTATTCATATTTATAAAGGTAATGACAATTTTAAGGTTGTAACTCTCGTATAAAAAAAATGTATTTCAATCAAAAATGTTTATTGTTTATCGTTGCTTAAAAAGAAAATTGTCCATGATATTTTTTTTTTTTACTGGGCTGATGGTTCATGAGCTGAAACAAGTTGAGAACCGCTAATTTAGATCTTACATCAATTTTTGTTTCAATATGAGGACGAAGTCTGTTGGTCGAAATATAGTAGCTAATTCACTTTCCTTTGCTTTTTTTAATTTGACTTAATAACATCAGGCTGTTAGATTACGGAAATAGGCAATGTGAGCGCACACGAACGTACCCACACACACAAGTATGTATATATATATATATATATATATATATGCCTTTTTTAATTAAATATTCTTGGTTGTAATTTCATACCTGATGGTGAGGAGGCTGCTGGCCTCCAAATCTGGCATTAATAATCATTGAAGTCGCCGCCATTTCAGTAAGAATATAATTTATATATATATATATATATATATATATATACATATATACACATATATGCATGTATATATGTATGTATGTATGTGAGTGCGTGCTTGGACACGTATCTGAGACATTCTGCTTTAAATCACAAACATAACGTATTTTCCATACACCATCCCTTTTATAGATGAAAACCTTTGAATAGATCAAAGCGAACGACGACTTTCATTTACTTTAGTCTCCCCTTCGACTGGTATGGGTTTGAGGGGAGGGGATGAGATCGGTCGTAATAGCAATGTATGGGAAGGCGGGGGGGGGGGGGGGGGACGCACTGTGACATCGCGTTATCTTTAGCGATGCTAAGCAAAGTCCTTTGATCTGACATTTCTTCTCTTGGTGTCTTAAAATATCCCTCTATAGCGGGGAATGCTATGCGCTCCAATTCTTTGCTGTCTATTTATAGAAAAGGTTTCTTTGATGAAATGAGATCTATATAGAAAACGGACGCCACGTGCAGTCAAATCCTGAGTTGAACGTCCGTGCAATGACACCAATGTCCTCTGAGCGTAGGCGGGCTATTGACGTTGTAAAATTAGGTACAAGATTAAAAAATGGCATAACTGGATGCCACCCTCGCAAGAACGTGACTGAGTGTTAAATTTAAACTCAGCGGACGTGACTACTTAGTTTACCTGCCAAACAAATCTCCTGGTGCACCTGGACTTTGCAAGAAAACAGTAACAAAATCAATGATAATAATAACTCCTTGCTAGGCGTAGGTCGGCATTCATCAAGTTGGCGTGTCACGGGAAATAATAAACGCCCAAAAATATCGGCGATCAAATATATGCTGGTTCAAATGGGAAACGCCATTGCCAGGGAAAAGTCGAAGTCGAACACTAGTGATCGGCAAGATATGTACATCAAAATTCCAGTACCGACCACAGCATAAACTGGGATGAATTGCAGACGGTTAATGGAGGTACGAGGTGTTAGAAAAGCACACACTCTAAGCTTCGTTAAGTTGTCACAAAGAGGTATGGAGCCCAGATAACTGGTTGTATCCTTTTGGATTTATTTCAATAAGACGAACACTCCCTTTCCTCTAAGCTTAGACTTAATGTAACTCGATCTATACGTCTGTTAAATACCTGTCATTTAGAAACTCCTCGTATAAACAATTCTCCTTGTGTTCTGCCACAATCATTATCGTTTTTCAAAGTGTTGAAATATTCTTCTGTTCTCCCTTTGTTCCATTTGCATTGGCATATTCCTTCTTCTTACTCATTTGCGCACAAATGCATATACATACATACATACATTTATATATTTACATACATATATATAAATATATATAGCATGTATATATTTACATACATATATATAAATATATATAGCATGTATATATACATACATACATATATATAATATAAATAGCATTTATATATATATATATATATATATATATACATTTATATGTATATGGAACATATATATACTGTATATATGGTATATAATTATATACTGTGTGTATATATATATATATACTCACAGCTACATATATATATATATATATATATATATATTGTACCAATTCACCCATATGTCTCTTCCTAAATCTGTAATGAGGTCACATGAGGAAGAGCTGTGGGTTTTGTCGTTATTTACTCAAACCGCTCCATCCAGGCAGAAGCTCGAATCTAGACGCTATAACCACGAGGAGAGTGTTCCACCCCGAACAAGGTCTCGCAGTTTCACTCCCACCGAAATCAATTGATCTCTAATTGACATGATCAGGAAACTATCAATTTATTTTGGAATCTGAGATCACGTGAATTCGTATCAGCAACTTGGTCCAAGCAGCTTTTTAAAAGTCACTGAAACCCACTGCATGAGACATCTGATTAATTGATTGATTTATGGTTACTAAAACTGGCATCACGATATCGGGGGGATGAGGCATCTTGAAATTCTGAAGGTCCTCAACAGTCTTTTAATTCCGGGTAGACTGTTAGCGTCTACAGACTGAATAATAATAATAATAATAATAATAATAATAATAATAATAATAATAATAATAATAATAATAAAATCCGAGTGGATTTTCTTTGTTTGTCCGCCCCGGGTGGGTGTGGGGTAGGGAGGGGATCGGGAGGGTAGGGGAGACATGATACATACACCCTCCTCCTGCAAATATGTTTGTCCGTCCCGAGTGGGGCAGGGTAGGTAAGGGATTGGGAGGGTAGGGGAGACATGACACATCCACCTTTCTCTGGCAAACCTGTTTGTCTGCCCTAGTGGGAGCGGGAAAGGTAGGGGATCAGGAGGGTAGGGGAGACATGACACATCCACCCTCCTCCTGAAAACCTGTTTGTCCACCCCGGGTTGGGGCGGGGTAGGTGGGGGATCGGGAGGTAGGGGAGACTTGATGGGAAGCGCCGGGTTCCAGCACAGCTCAGCGCGCGCCATCAAGCTCGTAATAATAATAATGATGAGAAGGCTCCCAATTATTACGAAGATTCATCGTACTTTTAGATGGATGAAAGGTCAGATATTTCGAAATATCTCCATACAAGAGTTCCTTTCTATTGGCAAAATAACGACCATTCACGCAAGGAGAGATATGAACGCAACGGTACATTTATATTGAAATCCCGGAAATCATTATCAATCTTAACTTTACCTGAATGTGATTTTTTTTCTTTTTATTTTTTTTTCTTAACGGTAATGTTCCCATTATCCTCTGTCCCCCTTTTCGGTTTCCTCGAATTCCCAGGAAATACGTTCGGTCCCCTCTAGCAATTACTATCCCGCAGAATTCGGAGATTCCACTCCTTTGGCAAAACTGATTATCGTTCCGCGTCAATTGTTCGGTTTCCCGAAATAGCTGCTGCACGTCCACAATGGGGACGGAGAGAAAAAAAAAATAAAATCAGACAAACAAGATGAAGAGTCAGAGAAAAGACTGGGGTGGGTGAGATACACAGTATTTCATACCTATCTTATCTATCTGGGTCTATAGACACACACACACACACACAGACACACACACACACACATATATATATATATATATATCGAGTTCTTGCTACCAGACGATGGGGGCAGTCATTTCATGAAAGCTTCTAACTTTATTTAATAATCTCTATTTTAGGTACTCTCCTGTTTAAATGAGGCACTGTTATGCTATATATATATATATATATATAATATATATATATATATATATACATTATATATATATATATATATATATATATCATTTAATGTCCAATATACTATACCTTGAGAATAACTTACACCAAAGGGGAATTATAATTTAATAAATAAATATATATAAATATACATATCGGGTGTTTCGAAATTAGAGCCCCCCCTCCACAGAACAAATGGAAAGTTATGAAGTTTTCTGCTATAGCCTATCTCCAAGTACATTATTTT
>JANJGK010000011.1:9575747-9595747 GCA_039081455.1 Macrobrachium rosenbergii | reverse complement strand
TTTCTCTAATTCTTCATTGGCCGGTCGGAGAATCGAACGCGGGTCAAGCAGAGTGCTAGTCGAGAACGATACCAACCCGGCCAATGAGGAACTATACTTTAAAATAAATCACAGACTAAGAGAAATGGAACATTTTGCCAGTTGAATAGACGTTGGTAGCGTGAATTATAAATTAGCACTACATCATACGATGAAGACATATAGTGTCACTTATCCGTATATTTTACTCTGTTTTTGGCAGTTCTGGTTGATTGATTGATTTTCAAACTCATACGGAAGACGCCCCATGAGGGGGGCGTTAACGCTTTCAGTGCACCTCATGAGGTGCACTGTAGGCATTACTTCATTTCTTAGGGTTCTTTGCAGCGTCCCTTCGGCCCCTAGCTGCAACCCCATTCATTTCTTATACTATACCTGTTCTTATTCTCTTTCTTCCATCTTACTTTCCTTCCTCTCCTAACAATTCTTTCAATATCATTTTCAGCGATGAATGACCTCGTAGGTCCCGGCGCTTGACTTTTGGCCAAATTTTTATATTCCAGCATTCCATTCCACACGGGCGACGCAGCAGAGTTGGTTCACCACAACCGTGAGACAAGATAGGACTACTCTAAGCCAAAATAGGAGGTATTCTTGAAAGAATAAAAACAGCAAAAACGACATTGTTTTGTTTTGTTTTTTTGATGAGGGTAAAATTATTCAATTGTTCCGAAGGGACTTATCAGTCTCTGGTCATAACGTGACTGAAGGGAATGACTGATGAAATGGAGAGGTTCGCGTTTTCTCTTTTCACGTAATAAAAAAGTCTTGGATATTCGTAATTCGAGTTTAATAACATAAACAACATTAGAAGGACAAAGGTAATAGTGCTTCTTTTTAAAATGAAGAGCTTATTATTATAATATGTTTGTATACAGTATATATGCATATATATATTCATGTATAAATAAACGTATTTAATTAAGGATCATGTCAAGATTAGCGAACCCGCTCGCAGCAGGGTTCGCTATTCTTTACAAGAAGATTATTGGGTTCGTTATTCTTTACATGGGAATAATCGGGTTCGCTGTTCCACACATGAAAACTTCGGTACCAGACACTTGATCCCCCAGGGGCTAGTACTAAACAAGGCGAAAAACATTTGACACCCCAGGGGCTAGTACTATACAAGGAGAAATACATTTTACCACCCAGGGGCTAGTACTAAACACGGCGAAGCAGTGTAGATGACTCACTGTTTCGCCGTGTTTAGTACTAGCCCTCATGTAGAATTGGAGTTAGGACCGGAAAGGGTTGGCCATTCTTTACATGGGGATCACTGGGTTCGCTGTTCTTGACATGGAGATGTTGGGTTTGCTAATCTTGACATGATCCAATATTATATATATATATATATATATATATATATATATATATATATATATATATATATATATATATGTATATATATATATAATTTTTTTTATCGCACCGTGATTTATATACAATCATGAAGCTACAAATGTCGCTTAATATCAAATTCAGGCTACCTCGGGAATATCCCCGATGGAGAATTGTCACCGAAAGAGAATTTCTAAGTGATAAATGGATTGGTACTGCCGGGTCACGAACCCTCGACACATAACGTGTCGAAAGGTCACGAACCCTCGACACAGAACTTATCTAGCAACTCCAGTCGACGTTACCACTGAGCTATCAGTGGTAACGTCGACTGAAGTTGCTGGATAAGTTCTGTGTCGAGGGTTCGTGACTTCAGTGGTAACGTCGACTGGAGTTGCTGAATAAGTTCTGTGTCGAGGGTTCGCGACCCGGCAGTACCAATCCATTTATCACTTAGAAATTCCCCTTCGGTGATAATTCTCCATCGGAGATATTCCCGAGGTAGCACGAATTTGATATTAAGCGACATTTGTAGCTTCATGATTATACATATATGTATGTATATATATATATATATATATATATATATATATATATATATATATATATATATATATATATATGTGTATATATATGTATGTATGAATGTGTATATATATATATATATATATATATATATATATATATATATATATATATATATATATATATATATATATATATATATATATATATATATACATATACATATATAACAGACAGTCAGTGAGTGCATTGAAAATTGTATAAAGTTGATTTTGATATTAATATTGGGATTTGATAAATAATCCAGGGGAAGAAATAGTTTTTTTTTTTTTATTAATGGGAATATAAGATTTCACAATATTAAGAGATCTGTAGATACATCTGCAACAGGTCTCAAGCTTTGTCTTCATCAAACCTAAAGAGGCATCCACACTACATTAAAACAAGTCATAAACACAAGTCGGTAACCTGTCGCTTACATATCACAAACAAATGCTGGATGGTCGTATGAAGCACTGGTTGGGACTATCAGTATGTCGTAGACTCATATTCAACTTGTTTGTGATACGTAAGCGACAGGTGCCGACTAGTGTTTATGAAATGTTATACTGTCGTTTGCGCACCTTTTGTTGATGTAGAGTTTATGGTTTGGTCAGACATACAAGAAATGCACTGCATTGGATGAAAGCACGTAATGATATTTTGTTTGATGAATGTCTGAGCCTTGAGAACGTGTTTTCAGATTTGTTTGAGTAAAACCATAAAATAATAATTTCCATGTGACAAGTTTAAACCAAAAAATCTTTTGTGTATAAATAAATGGATAAATAAATAAGCAAATATAAAATATAATATATATACGTTTATTTATATTTGAATATATATTTATATATATTATACATACTATAATTATAAGCTCTTCATTTTGAAAAGAAGCGCTTTTACCTTTGGCCTTCTAATGTTGCTTATAATTATTAAACTCGAATTGCGAATATCCAAGCCTTTTTTTTATTACGTGCAAAGAGAAAACGAGAACCTCTCCATTTCACCTTCGGTCACGTTATATGTGTGCGCGTGTGTGTGTGTGTGTATATATATATATATATATATATATATATATATATATATATATATATATATATATATATATATATACATACACATATATATATATATATCTATATATTGTGGAACTAATGATCACATATCGCTATTTAAACATCAAATTATGACAAACTGATGAACCCACTCTCCATAATATTCATATCTACTGACGAACTCGCGCGAAAGAAATACCTAATAATGAGTTTTAAAAAAATTGACAAGAAAGAGAAGTAAATTGCTTTTTTGTCTATTTGCTCCTGCACAAATGTTATGCTTCCTCGCACACTTCGTGAACTATTAATTATTGAAGATCTGGAGCATTCAGACGCCGTATAACAAAACATATCATAATTCATATGAAATATAATGAGAAACTCGTAATTCTGAAATATTTTTCAAATGGAAATGCAAGACCTTGTCCCCCTCTTTGAAAATGGAAATTAAGCGAACGCCATTGTGATGAACTGACCTATTTCTATCCAAACAAAACAAAAAACCTTTGAAGCTAACCTCATTCTAACGCATGCTTAAGGATATATATTGCGGTGAAATAACAATTTATCTTTTCGTTTGTCAATTGATATTTATTTATTATTATTATTTTTTTTTTTTTGCTTCAAAGAAAACCACGTTTTCCAAGGGAAAGGAAACAGATATAATATAAAAAAGTTGTTGGTTATATCGATAGAATCATCTACATGCACAAAACTAGTGAAAGCTGCAGAAGCAATACACACACGCATATAGAAATAGATTTCCGACTCACATCGGGATCGAGCCCTGGACTGTCATAAGAAAGGCCAAGGCGCTACCAGTTGACACACAGTGGCCAAATGGTAGCGCCCTGGCCTTGCCTTTCATATGAGAGACTGGGGTTCGATTCCGATGTGAGTCAGAAATTGATTTCTGTGAAACACGTGTTCACTAGTTCTAATATATATATATATTCATATGAAAGGCCAAGGAGCTACCAACTGACCCCACACTGAGTGGCCAAATGGCAGCGCCCTAGCCCTGCCTTTCATTTGAGAGACTGGGGTTCGATTCCGCTGTGAGTCAGAAATTGATTTCTGTGAAACACATGTTCATTAGTTCACACACACACACACACACACACATATATATATATATATATATATATATATATATATATATATATTTACTGTGTATATATATATATATATATATATATATATATACATATAATCATTAAGCTACAAAAGCCGTTTAATATCCAATTCACGCTACTTCAGGAATATCTCTTGATGGTTAAGTGGTTAGACCGTCAACAGGAGTTGTTGGAAGGTACTGTGTCGAGAGTTCGAGAACCGGCGGTACCGATCCATTTATCACTTATAATTTCCCTTCGGTGATAATTCCCCGTCGGGGATATTTCTGAAGTACCGTGAATTGGATATTAGACGACATCTGTAGCTTAATTATTGTATATCAATCACGGTGATGTGATAAAAAATTCATATATACATATGTATATAAATTTATATATCATATATATATGAAATATATACTGTATATATATATATATATATAAACTGTATATGTGTATATATATATATATATATATATATATATATATATATATATATATATATATATATATATATATTATGGAAATAATTAGAAGTGAAGGATGATTAACTGTTTGTAGTGCAATTAACGAAGACATTTAATAGGTAAAATTTCCCACAAAAGGCTACATGCCTAAATAACCTACGCACCCAATTGCATAACGGGTTTGGAAGAAATAAGGAACCCTTTAAATATTTATTGTCTTTCTTTAAAATGTATGCGAGACGATCAACTTTTGATACTTGATTTGCGCTATGGAAACAAAGTATTATCATACCACTGCTGTCATATAAAAAGGTTCTTTATTTTTTTAAGGAAATTCAATAATTGCCCAAAAGAAAATGTGATCACGTTAGATTTTCGATGCACTTGGAATTCATTAGCTATAGAACCAAAGGTGAATGGGAGGATAATAAAAATTTTCAGCTTTACATTTGGTAAACTTCACAAAAAATATGTAAATTATTGGAACACGGAAACTGACCATAACAACTTAGATAGTTCCTTAATAACTGCACACCAAGCCTTCAGTAACTAACAACATCCAACACCTTGATTAGGGAACGAAAGTTCAGTAGCGCCACATATCCCAACACACAGACCAACCGTCTGGCTAGTGCAGTTGGTACCGTGTTGGCCTCGTATTCTCGGGGACCAGCGTTCGCTCCCCGTCAAGGAGCGGATAGTGAGACTGTCTACTGGATGGTTACTGCCATGAGTGACGACATGGTTTGAGGGGTGGGTTGGGGTTTCCCGGCTGACGTCCCCGCGAGAGGCAACAGCCTGTGGGTGGACTGAAACCAACAACTTTAACTTTAACCTCGCCCTTTCCCAACATGGCATTACCTTGAAACAAAAAAATGTACCGTGGTTCCTCAAATAAAAAAAAATCAGTGAAGGTAGTATTACTGATTTTCTTCTTATATCTATCTTATATCTATCTCCAATCAAGTTCTAGTATGGCTGAGTCATACTTCCTTCTTTAATCGCCCTAAATATTTTAAGGTTAGATAATAATAATTATGCTGTCGACTCCATAAACCTATAAGAATCTGGAGATACCAGAATTGCATCAACAATTTTTGTGTCCTTTATTATTATTATTATTATTATTATTATTATTATTATTATTATTATTATTATTATTATTATTATTATTATTATTATTATTATATAAGAAGGAAGAAGACACCCCTTAAGGCAAATTTTGCTGAATAAAATGGCTGCATTACGCGAATTGGTTTTATGCTGAGTTCTCTCAGTTCTTCTTATAATTTGCTTTTCCTGCGCATCAATATTAATTAATAATTACCCAATATTGATGTGCTGGAAAACCGAATTATAAGAATTGAGAAAAGTCAGTACGAAATCAATTCGCTTACTGCAGCCATATTATTATTATTATTATTATTATTATTATTATTATTATTATTATTATTATTATTATTATTATTATTATTATTATTATTATATGGAAAAATTCGTGAGTCACAGGTCCCTTAAACTGCTAAACCACCTTTCACCGGATTGATACTATTTTGGATTAAAACGGCCTTATGCCAGCCGGTCTCTTGTCTAGAGAGACTCCGTAACCATGATAAGGTTTCACAGAAATAATTAAGATTGGTGTGGACCTGTGAACTCGGCCCTACAAACCAAAACGAAATTTCCACAGAACAGAAAGCTCAGATGTGATAAGGAGAGAGAGAGAGAGAGAGAGAGAGAGAGAGAGAGAGAGAGAGAGAGAGAGAGAGAGAGAGTCAAATACGATCAAGAGTTGAAAAGTGTTTATAAACCACTGATAAAAAACTATGTATGCAAATCAACGAACAAAATACATGCACGCAATACATACATGCATACACACAAACATAAATGCATACATACATGCATACATAACCCACGGGGAATGGCAGAGAAATCAAACAGCGCAAAACCAATCAGACTAAACCGATAGCTAAAGTAAAAATTGTTCGGCATTTTAAAGCCATTTGCCGACAGAAGTCGTAAAAGGCGAAGAGAACTGTTGGTAAAACACCCAAAAACTCTTTCGCAGAGGAACATTCAGCACTGGCTTTTGCTGCGGAAATACAGACACGGAGAACGAAGCTGTAAACAGACACACACGCACACACACACACATACACACACGCCAGCGCGCGCTAAGTAGGATACCGCCGAGATGCGAACACACACACACACACACACACACACACACACACACAGACATACCAGGTTTAGGAATCAAGAAGCATGAAGACAGGAATGGGAACACTTTGAAGCGAATTAAATGTGATGAAGGGTAATTTACGGAAGCTGGCGGAGCTATGTAAACACAAACAGCATACAGGTAAATCATTTCAAAGGATACCAGACGTGTGGAAACATTGCAAAAGACTGGGCAAGAGATAGTGCTGGGAAGCAAACACACTCAAAACCTCCGCATACTATCTTCCTCGGCTGAACCGACACAGCTCTTCTCCTCCTGATCTTCCGCCATTTATCATACTTTCTCAACCAAAATAAGAACGTGGGCACTGTGACGAAAAGCAACACAAACTTGGGTTTAAGTAGCGTTCCCATGCACAGAAAACGTTTAGCTGCAGATGAACATCTGTCCTACTTGAGATTCAACCATGTATTTGAGCAAACTGAATAAAGAGAAAACTAAATTTCTAATGTTGTTTTTTTCCACAACATATATATAAAAAAAATAAATTTCTAAGGCTATTTTTTTTCACAAGATAAATTAAAAAATAAATTTCTAATGCTATTTTTTCCACAACATAAATATAAAAAATAAATTTCTAATGCCATTTTTTTCCACAACATAAATAAAAAAAAATAAATTTCTAATGCTATTTTTTCCAACAACTAAGTACATTTTTTACGCCTATATTCATTTAAAAATTTCAGGTAGAGTTTCAAGACCTTGCTATGATTTAAATTTACTTTGAATTACCATCCCGCATTCAAAATACTCCAAGAGCATTTACCAGTATTCTGAAGCATATCTTAAGCAAATGTAGCATTTCGTTTAAATGCATCCACTAAACATCCAACATCATTCATTTGAGAAAAACCACTTAAATTATTTTGATGATGCATTTCTTGCCAGGACTCTATGCATAGCTGAGCTCAAACAATGCTCTCTCACTTCGTTTTCTTGTGATGCATGGAGAAAAAATTACCAAAAACAAAACACTCACAATATCAAAAAATATTAAAAACGCGGATATAGCCTGACTCCAACTTTTACGCGCCACCGTGAAACGCCAACAAACAGTTTTTCAAGGCTTCTTTTTTCTTCCAGGAACGAAATCACAGATAAATAATCCGGGATGTTTCCAAATGGAACTGTAAAAGTATTTCATATTTTAAGTCTTCAGATATTTTTTTCGGAGCGAACATTTTTTTTTCATTTTTTATTTTATTTTTTTAATTTTTTGCCGACTGGAATATTGGATTATTTATGAAGTAGTCGAAGCTTCAAATAGGATTCCTCATACCATTTCATTCCCAAAGGAGTAAAATAAAAAAATACAAAAAATAAAATATAAAAGAAAATGTTCGCTAAATGCCAGGTGAGTGTTTCAAATCTGAGAGAACTTTTTTTCCGTTATGAATGGCTGCGATCTGAGAGTTTTAAGTCACCCTAGGAAATAACAGGGGTGAAGATTTTACCGTTTAGTTATCATATCACTAATGACATGCCTTGGTAATAATAATAATAATAATAATAATAATAATAATAATAATAATAATAATAATAATAATAATAATATCAACAACATAACAAGGAAGGAAACCTATCATATCACTTGTGACATTCCTTATAATAATAATAATAATAATAATAATAATAATAATAATAATAATAATAATAATAATAATAATAATAAGATGGATGCATCATGCGAGATGATTTTATACGGAGTCTTCTCAACTTTACCTACAATTCTGTGTGTTTTTTTTTTTTTTTTTTTGTCCAAAACTAACGTAGAAGAGAAAAGAATTATAAGAAAAACTGAGAAGACTCAGTACAAAGTTAACTAGCACAATAATAATAATAATAATAATAATAATAATAATAATAATAATAATAATAATAATAATAATAATAATAATTATAATAATAATAATAATAATAATAATAATAATAATAATAATAATAATAATAATAACATCGGAATATAGCGTTTTTCCATCATTCTCATATACAATTTTTTATAAGTGAATACTAACTCACAAATACCATTCAATAACAACCTTACTTGTTAATGTAACTATTTTTTTTACTTACCTCTCGAAAACACACCCAAGCCCCCAGGCCTCCTTCCAACCCCCCCCCCCCCCCATCACCCCGAAAAAAAAAATGCTCTAAAGCCCAAACGTTATTTCACCGCAAAAAAAAAAAAAAAAAAAAAAAAAAAAGGCGGAGCCGGGGAAACAAAGTTTGAGCCTGACTTTTATTTTTGCGTTGATGGGAAGGCATCAATTTATTTAGATAAAGTTAATCTAAAACAATTCGGTCGTGGAGGGAGATACGACGTCATATTCGGCCTTTATGTAACCATTATTTTGCAACTCATTTTATCGTAAGGTTTCTAAATCATTCTTGGAAAATGTTGACGTTTGATAAAAGTTCACGCACTGAGAACGGTAGACCTTGTGAATCAATAACATGAGAGGAAATATAGAGTACATGATTAAGCATGAGCAAATATGAGTTTTTCTTAGCGTGAAAGTTAAAGTCAAGTCATGAATATTATTGGCTTTTATTCTGCTTGAAAACAAATTCAAAAGAAGCGATTACAATTATATATATATATATATATATATATATATATATATATATATATATATATATATATATATATATATATATATATATATATATATATACATATATATATATATATATATATATATATATATAAATATATAAATAAACATATACTGTGTATATATATATATATGTGTGTGTGTGTGTGTGTATGTATATCTACAAACAAACACATATATACTTACATATATTTATATATACTGTATGTACACAATTATATATTTTTTGTTTAAGCGACCTGTGCTCCTCATACATAAAACTCCATACATACATACATACATGCATACATATATATACATTATATATATATACACATACATATACATGCCTCGAAAACTTGAAAGGAAAGCGTTCAGCTCATGGCACTAAAACAAAAAAAGAAGTATTTGGGGAAAAAATATATACTCCTTCGATGTGGTTCCGTGCCAAGAGAAAAATTGTCGTTCATTTAACCACCCACACGCATGTACTCTCTCTCTCTCTCTCTCTCTCTCTCTCTCTCTCTCTCTCTCTCTCTCTCTCTCTCTCTCTCTCTCTCTCTTGGCAGCGCGATTCAGACGATCGATAGTAACTCTGCATTCGTGTGCGATAAGCATAAAAGGGTTTTTTTGTACGAATGAAGAAAGCGAAACTCTTAGGCTACACGGAATTCACTTTGTCCTTAATTGAACTGTTTGGTCTGCTGAACTTGTTTTATGCATTTAATGAAATGTTAAACGCAAGCAAAGTATATACACACACACACACACACACACTTCTTCGGAAGTGCAATTATGAGCAACAAGGCCAGGCGAAATTTCTCCCGAAGTTGTATTGCTTGAGGTGTAAAGGTAGCTTAGGCAAAAAAGTACACAAGCACACACAAACACACACACACACACACACAACACACACACATACACACACACACACACACACACGCACATATATATATATATATATATATATATATATATATATATATATATATATATATATATATATATATATATATATATATATATATATATAAATATACATATACATATACATATATATACATATATAAAATCCTACTGCTGAATTTCTCTTGAAGCACTATATATATATACATACATACATATAAAATCCCTACCTTTGAATTTGTTTTGAAGCGGAATAAAAGCTTAGAAGACATATATATATATATATATATATATATATATATATATATATATATATATATATATATAGCCTATATATATCTTTTTTACGATACTCGGCTTGTCTTTGGAAATAAAACGTAGAAGATAAAACGTCCACACAATGGACACTTAAATTCTCAGTTTCCTAACAATAGGTGCTTAAAGACAGACACAACTGCTCTCAGGAATATGTAAAGATGACATTTTAAAAATGACATTTTAAAAATGACATTTTAAAAATGCCATTTTAAAAATGACATTTTTATGTACATCATACATCTATATAAGATGTACATCATACATCTATATAAGAGCGAACCTAACACCGCGTACGTAAAATTGGAATGAAATATGATACCAACAAGACGCCTAGATAATAAAGAAATGTAAAATTTAAGCCAAAGGCCAAGCGCTGGGACCTATGAGGTCATTCAGTAGTGAAAAGTAAATAGAGAGTAAAAAGGTATTGAAAGTGTAACAGGAGGAAAACTTCGCAGTTGCTCTATGTAACAATTATTAGGAGAGGGTGGAAAGGAAGATGGAAAAAAGGGAATACGGACGGAGGTACATTAAAAGGAATGAAAGGGGTTGCAGCAAGGGGAAGAGGGGACGCTGCAAAGAACTTTACGTAATGCCTACAGTGCACCGCGTGAGGTGCACTGACGGTACTATCCCCCTACGGGATGGGAGTTGCTTAGTGAAGAAGTAACCACAATGGAAAAAATTACCATATGCAATTATTGGACCATATACAAATGATTTAAGTTTTCTGATATATTATGATACTCTGTAAAGCTTAAGCTACATTCTAACATTACTTAAACTTTACAGAGTATCATAATATTTCAGAAAACTCGAATCATTGGTATACGGTCCAACAACTGCATATGGTCATTTTTTACATTCTAACATTACTAGTTCCTCGTTGGGAGAGTCGATAGAGTTGTGGGCTAGCACTCGCTAGGCCCGAGTTCGAGTCTCCGGCCGGCTAATGAAGAATTACAGGAATTTATTTCTGGTGATAGAAATTCATTTCTCGCTATAATGTGGTTCGGATTCCACAATAAGCTGTAGGTCCCGTTGCTAAGTAACCAATTGTTTCTTAGCCACGTAAAATAAGTCTAATTCTTCGGGCCAGCCCTAGGAGAGCTGTTAATCAGCTCAGTGGTCTGGTAAAACTAAGGCATACTTAAATTTTTTTTTTTCTAACATTACTTATTCATGTTAAATGGCACAGCCTACTCTCGCTACTTCTAGCCCGAGGACCATCTCAAAGAAACTGGTAAACAAACAAGCTTCCTCTTGTTTTTTATTTGCTTATCGTTCTGTTACAATTAACTTGAAATGGTTATTCACTGTCACACTATGCTTTAACGCGTTCTTCCAATGCATTATATTTATTTATTTTCGCTATTTGTTCTAATACGTCCTTTCTATGCATGATACAATCACATTCAGGTTAGCAGAACCTATGTAAATATATTTCTAAGGTTTGGAAGAAATCCCTCTATTTTTCACGGGATTCATTTTCAAGTAAATAAATGACGTTTTATCAACTTGGCTGATTGTTGGTTCATGTCCATCAAACAATAGAGAAATTTTAGGATCCGTGATAATGTCAAGCGAAAAGCCCTTGGAACCACCTGTGAGACTGGAAATGAATGTACAAAGGCGCCTTCACATAACTAATTTTGCCGCTACAGACCTGTCTGTATAGCAACTGAGGATGAATAAAGACGAATGAAAAAAGAGTAGATGGAAAATGAATGGATGAATAATGAAGGAAAAAAATTCTCTTAATGATTATTAACACGTCTGTGACGATTTTCAGTGGTACAATAATGAAAAAGGTAAACATAATAAAAATCTTAAATAAAAATGATAAAACTAATACTAATGAATGAGAAACGGTCAAACAGAATAAAAAATATACAAAACTACCAAGAGCAATGAAAATAAATAACAGGAAGAAAGCAAAAAATAACTTACAATGAATAACATAAAAACATGATGGTAATGAAAGTGGATACCTTTAGGGAAATTCTTGAATAATAATAATAATAATAATAATAATAATAATAATAATAATAATAATAATAATAATAATAATAATTATTATTATTATTATTATTATTATTATTATTATTATTATTATTATTATTATTATTATTATCATTATTATGTATCAACACTCACATAATCGGAGAGGGCGCAGAGCTCCTGAAAACAAAAGAGATTTATAATTAATTAATATTGAGATAATCTTTAATCAGCGTTATTAATGTAGGTCATATTATAACTGCTTCTATAATCAGATAATATCCAAAATAATCATTATGAATTATCACTGTTTCTATAATCAGGTAACAACCTAAATAGCCATTATGAATTACAACGGTTTCTATATCCATATAAACACTAAAATAGCCATTTATGAAGTATGTTTCTATAAACAGATAAACTCTAAAATAGCCACTGTGAATTATAACTCTTTCTATAAACAGTAAACTCTAAAATAGCCATTATTTACTATATTTGTCTCTATAAACAAATAAACACTAAAATAGCCATTATGAATTATATCTGTTTCTATATCCAAATAAACACTAAAATAGCCGTTATGAATTATAACTGTTTCTATAACCAGCTAAGCACTAAAATGGCCATCATGAACTGTTCTTCTAACGAGAGAAATATTGGAATTTTTCCGTCATAAAGGACCTCGCTTTAAAACGGGGTCAGGATTATAATATTTCATTCATGAATTTTGGCAGTTTGAACCCCTCAGTAACTTCATGCATATTAATCGTTATCGCAGAAGCTTTGGAAATATCATTCTTTTCATATCACTTACTGGTGTCGAAATGCAGGAAAAGAATATTAGAATTTTATGTAACAAATATATGTATGGAAGGCTCCATAATGTACAGCATTGTTTCTTGCACTAAGACTACAAAATGTTACATAAAGTTTTTTTTTTTTTTTTTTTTGCTTTAATAGTAGCTTACTGTAAGTTTTCTCAGCCTTGAGTGTCGAAACAAAAAATAATTAGGGGTAGGAAAATGATCGATAATGCTTGCTTCAGTACAGTGACCTTGAAATAACGCAGAACAATAAGCGAAAAAAAAAACAAAGACAGACTCTATCTCTAATCTGAACTAAAACACTTAGAATATTTTCAGCTTTTATCAAGAATGTGAAAAAAATACAATGTAGCACTCTACAATGCTCTTTGCTGTCGAAACTCGCTCATGCGCATTATTAAAACGTTTTGCCATTTTACTTTTTTATTATTTCTTCAATTCCGTGGCGGTGGTGGTGGGTGGGAGGAGAAGGAGGGGTAGGAGGAGAAGGAGGAGGGGTAGGAGGAGAAGGAGGAGGTGGAAAAAGGCGTTTAAGACAGATTTCTAATCCTGAACACTATAAAACCCATACAACCAATATCGCCTGAATTTTCACCTAAACAGTTCATTCTTTATCGTAGGCGGAGATTCAAAGTGGAATGAGGTAACGAAGAGTTCCAAATTATTTTTTCTGCAAAGTAATACGGTATGCAAATCATATATATAACCAGTTATGTTATGATTTTATATATATACATATATATGCACACATTATATGTGTATGTATATGTATATATATATATATATATATATATATATATATATATATATATATATATATATATATATATATATATATATATATATATAATGATTTACATCCAGGTTTCAATCAACCTACTCAGTCCAAGTCATGCGAACTCATATTTAGAGCGTATTAAAATAGTCATAAATAGCAATGGATACGCCAACGGGCTGTATGCAGATGACCGTCTGACCTTTTGAAGCCTGCTTTCGGGGAGCTTTGAAATTTAATCTGTATTAACAAAACGTTCCGCAAAATTACTTTTGTTGAACAGAAAACAGAAGCATTATTGTGTCAGGTTATTTAGACAAAAATTAAAAAAAAAATGCTGGACTGAAATTTTTTAACGCAGAATTTCACTGGTAACACACCATTACCATTTCTATGGGCTATGGAGGAGGGATGGGATTTGTAGGGGTGGGAGAGGGGAGGAGGCGCAGAGGTGTAACTTCTTTCTCATCAGTAACCACGGCCTGGTTCACCCAGGTTTTATTGTGGGTGGAAAAGCTTTTAGGGCGCTCATCATATGTGTATCTATTCTGGCTCTATGACACTGTGTAGCAACACAGACCGATATCCCTTGCTTCTGCCACTCATGAACGACTTTTAATCATTTCATGTGATTCGGATTCCACAATAAGCTGTAGGTCCCGTTGCTAGGTAACCAACTGGTTCTTAGTCACGTAAAATAAATCTAATCCTTCGGGCCAGCCCTAGGAGAGATGTTAATAAGCTCAGTGGTCTGGTTAAACTAAAATAAACTTAACTTAACTTATCGGCTTTCTAAGGGTAAATACACTTGCAAACGCCCATTTTTATAAGTAAAATGTTTTCCAAAGTTTCTTGCGAAATATTTAGCAGATAAAATACTTCCAATTCTAGATGTTTTTTTGATAATGTTCTTCGAAATAATTCAACGTAATGTTTTTTTATTATAAATGTGATGCAAATGAGACTGCGTATCCAGGAATCCGATGGAAAATTTAATGGCTTTTCCATAAAATTGGATCCAGACGAAAGCTTCGACTCTTATTAAAGAGAAAACGACGTAAAATGTAGCGTGATACATTTTCATGGAAGCGCAGGATACGTATTCATATAATTATAAGATACGTTTTCAGGGGAATACGAGTCAGCTGAAACGGTTCCTTAGGAAACCCAGAGTAAGTTACGTAAGTTTGTGTAAAAATAAAAATTAGAAATATCAAAAGTAAAACAGAAAAAATAAATTCATTCACGGATCCACCGTGAGTTTGAAAAGGTGTTCCTTGGAAACGGAATTTTTATCCACATGAACGAAACCATTTGCGTTCCTTTGGGAACAGGATCAAGTGTAATTTGAATACGTTTGTATATAAATATATTTTCCAATAAAAAAAGGTAAAAAATTGCCCTTATCTATCCAATTCAGAAAAAATAAGGATAAGGAAAAGTAAAAAAAAAAGGGGGGGGGGGAGCGGCTTGCCTCTCATAGGGATAAAAGTTAAGCCTTGAAAAACAGAAGCAGAAAGAGAACTCCAAAGCTGATAGCACAGGACAATAATAGTCAATGAACCGTTTAATTCTCAGCGGAATACTGATGAGCCGTTTACTCCTAGGTGGATTACCGATTTCCTCAGCGCAATGTGGGTATCCTGACGGGTGTCGCTGATTCAGTCGTACCGTGGAGGGCTTTGAAACCTGAATAACTTTCATGAATGAAATATAAAATAAATAAGCGGGTTAGCTCTGAATAATTTTTATGAGCAATATATAAACATGCTTTTTTAATCTCTTGAAGACTAAGATGAAGAAACCTAAGCAATCACAGAGTTAACAGTAACTATATTTACCCGAATTAATTATTACATACAATCATAAGAACGATGATTATAGTACGATGACTTGTCGTAAAGTGAGTACTTCCTGATGTAAAATTTCAAATGATAATGGAGCAATTATCCCCACTCTCCTTTCACCAGCATTGCTTAATAAGTCTGGCATTATATTAATAGGCCACTCTGTATTGCCCTTTAATGCTCTGACATTTATTAATCGAATTTTTCTTTTCAGCTAATATGGAAGAATGTTTTCGTCTTGCGCGGCACATTTAATTGCTATCGAAGACTACATCTGGATATGCAGTAATTTGAGAAATAAATAACGCGCAGCAAAAGGAAAAATGGGAAAAGGTTTTAACAAACTGGACACTCTAAATTTTCTTTCAGAAGTTAATAACTGGGTAATATATATATATATATATATATATATATATATATATATATATATATATATATATATATATATATATATATATATATATATATATAATATATATATATATACATACATACATATATATATTCATAATTTTCCATACGTCTCTTTATCATAAAAATATAACACACTTCCAGTATATATATACTGTATACTATATATAATTCTGGTGTGGTAAATTGTGTAAAACTGAGTGACAGGTTTGAAGTGAAAGTTGGTCTGAGAATTAAAATCTTTCTAGATGGAATGATGAATGACGTGAGAAGTCAAGGAAAGGGCAAAGTTATGGGACAGGAAAATGGTTCATTAATGGAGTGTGGAATGGCTGAGTAGTGGAAGTTTGAAAATGTTTGTAAGAGGAGACAGTTGGAAGAGATTATGTTGGGAAAAGTGAGGTTTGAAGATTTATAAAAAAAAGATGGAAGACTTTGAGCCAGTGACGCGTATAGGTGTTTGAGAGCAAATCTGAGAGAATGGTACAGTGGGCGACTTACTGACCAGATAAAAGCGAGGAAAGCAGCCGAATCCATGCAAAAGATTTTCGAACGAGCAGAGAAGTGTCAATATAACCCCGGACTGGAATGAATGAATGGACTGTAAAGCCAACACTCCTTTAAGGAAGTAAAGTGTGGCGACTGAATACAAGTGAAAAAAAAATGTTGAAGCTGTTAAGATGAACAGTTCGCGTATACGTGGCAGAGGAGGGACTGAAAATGGACGCAAGTGCTTTGCGCTCAGAAATGAGTTGGTCACGTGTCAAAATGGAGGTCGATAATTTGATGAAAAGAGCTTATATTAAAGGGTCTCTAAGTCGTTGAAGCAGAAAGATGCGTACAAAACAGAGGTGAACGGCGCAATATAAGTCTGGAGTTACGATGCGCTGCTGTTGAGCCTTCCCTGTAACAGTAAGATGCCAAAAATGTGAATTTTTCTGCACAGGAGGTACACAGACGAAGGATGTGTCAGTGATCATAGCCCAATTCCTTCTCTGCAGCCCCCTGTTAGAGCATACCCATCAACAAATGTATATACATATATATATATATATATATATATATATATATATATATATATATATATATATATATATCTATGACCATATTTATCTATTTATTCATGTATATTAACATGATCGGATGGCACGTCTGACATAAGATATGGCAAATGTCACCGGCTTAACGCATTTAGATATTCTTAAAAACCAGAGCCCGAAAACGTATTTTCTGCAGGTAAACAAGGAGCAAAGCGACCCAACCCCCCAAAAAATATTAGACTAAAGCTATTTCAAGAGGTATATGATTGATAACAATAAAAATAAGAAATCAAATTTTATAACTGAAATCAAGGCGAGACGTTTGGTTGAAGGTGTAGGTATGCCTTAACCAAACTTCCTAACTGAGATCACCTAACCTGCTGCAAGTTTAAGAAAGTTTGCCCAATTCTGAGGGCTCATTTTAAACATAATGTTGCGTTTTGACATTTGGAGGACTGAGATTTTAGTTTGATATTTCGATTTTTTTTCGTTGCATGCTTCGGTCGCTTTCTGAAAACGCCTTTGCGCAGACGCATGACCAGATGTTGACGTGGACAAAAGTTAAGTATACCTTAGTTTAACCAGACCACTGAGCTGATTAACAGCTCTCCTAGGGCTGGCCCGAAAGGTTAGACTTATTTTACGTGGCTAAGAACCAATTGGCTACCTAGCAACGGGACCTACAACTTATTGTGGAATCCGAACCACATTATACCGAGAAATGAATTTCTATCGCCAGAAATAAATTCCTCTAATTCTTCATTGGCCGGCCGGAGAATCGAACGCGGGCCTAGGAGAGTGCTAGGCGAGTACGATATCGACCCGTCCAATGAGGAGCTATTGACGTGGACAATAAATGTACAAACATATGAACATTTTTTTTTGGGGGGGTGATCGATCTTCTATCATCTGTCCTGATACCAATTATTGGTTGAAAGCCACCTGATACTATCTATTGGAAACGGCATATTACTGTAGAGCAGTGATTCTCAAATTTGCTGGTATCGTTACCCCCTGGGGCAGTGGTGTGATAGGTCACCATTACCCCTACCCCAGTCCTCTTCAGTTACGTGAAGTTATAATACAAAGGGAAGAAAAATATTGGAACGCTTAATTTCTAATGCATTTTATATATAAGAAATTAATTTCACTTTTCCTCAAGTCTTAAGAAATACAGAATTTAGATTTTAGGCATTATTCCTTTGACAAAAAATCAAAATTAAAGCATTGTTCCTTTTATTACAAACGGGAATTAAAGCATTATTTCTTTGGCAATTACTAGAAAATAAAATTTAGAAATTTCCACCTTACCCCTAAGAAACGGCGTCATTACCCCCACGGGGGTAATTACCCACAGTTTGAGAACCACCGCTGTTGACCCGTGGGAGAGGGTTACCCCTCCCATGGGTCTACAGTATTTTCTCGCCTACTTTAATTTCAGTCGGTGTAGACCGACGTATTAATTCGTTGTTGTGAAGCAATGTAATTATTCATAGCTACACGGACAAAAATATTAAATAAATTTCTATATTTATACAACACGAGCCAACGCCAAAAGGTTAAAGGTACCCCGTTCCGTCCCCTGATTAAACATCAACAAAAACTTGGCAATGTATCCCTGTACAAACCACGCTGTATCTCGGTCTGAGCCAGCGCAGATCTGGATTCTGAAAGGAATCGTCAAGTGAACAATTCCACCAAATTTGATCCAAATCTATTCACCCGTTCTCGAGATATTTCTTAAAGCACAGACTTAAAAAACAGAATTCAACCAGCGACGTCCATATAATGTTTCCAAATCACAGCGAATTAGGAACATTACTTTACCAAGAAATAAACTTTATCAGTTCTAAATCTTGACAATTTTCGAATGTGTACATAATCGTTCTGCCACAGAAGTAATTATACCTTCCTGGCACTTGAACGCTTCATTATGTACTTAAGGCTTTCACGGTGGAGCGAAGTGTTCTGTCTAAGAACACAATGAAATTCTTGTAGCCAGAGAGGTTCCGCTGGCTCCTTTCCAACCGAATGGCGCCTAATGCTTAATGCACAGGAATATCAGGTTACTATTGATCGAACGGCCGACGGCAGTAATGGGTTCGTGCGTCTAAATTAATGCGGCGAATGATTTTTTATTCTTTTTATTCACGACTACGACTTTTGCTACGGGGTCATAAGAAAACTATGTATTTCTGTTGTACGTCTCTCTTCATGTCTCCAAATTAGCTGATGCACACAAACTTTCAGATTTTTTAGGGACTGTTATATCTCAAAAGATTTGCGCTATTCATATGAACTATAAAATTGAGGCCAAAGGCCAAGCGATGGGGCATATGAAGTCATTCAACGCTGAAAGGGAAACTTAGAGTAAACAGGTTTGAAAGGTGTAACAGGAGGAAAACCTCGCAGCTGCATTAAGAAACAACTGATAGCAGAGGATGGAAAGTAAGAT
>JANJGK010000011.1:9548247-9568247 GCA_039081455.1 Macrobrachium rosenbergii | reverse complement strand
AAGAAGAAGAAGAAGAAGAAGAAGAAGAAGAAGAAGAAGAAGAAGAAGACGGGAAATTTCAGTTGGTATCGAGATCCTCTTAGACGCCAAAATCCACGAGTGTTTTTTTCAACTCGGAAGAACTCGGTGCAAACTTCAGAACCGGATACATAATTGAACGACGCATTGAAAATCTTTGAAATTAAATGTTCCTCCTTTTTTTTACTCGGTAGTTTTGATTTGTACAATGCAAACTGCACGAGTTGAATCGTTATTAAATACACATGATGAAACTTCAAAAAACTTTAATTTTTTTTTTATTCTGATTCCCTGATTTTTTCTTGGAGATTTCAGGTTTCCTAACGTGAACACTTATACCCTATGGATAAGCACTCAAACTAAACACAGCAATCTGCACCAAAAATCGAAGGGAACTGAGATTGTTATTATTATTAATGACAAGGGTACGGTTTCTATAAGAAAAAAACAGCATTATTTCATACACTTCGACGTTTAGCGCATAAATTATCATTGGAAAGGAACCATTTGAAAATGAGATTCAGAGCACTGGAAAAATGAATATGGGTTTTCAAGAGATCTTACACTGAGAACAGCATGTGTACAAAATAAGACAATCTGATCTAAAAACAATAACACCTCTAAAAAGAAAATAGTTTAAAACCTAAAAATGTAAAGGGAAGCGAATTCCCGTTTTTGGGGGGAAAAGAATTAAGAGTATACATAACAACAGCGATTCAAAGTGAAAAAACCAGAGGTTTTTATGAAAGAAAATATTAAATTGGAGGTAAGAAAACCACATGACGCTGGGAAGAAGGGTAGGAAATAATGGGGAAAAAAGTAAAAAACACCCGATAATCAGATTATACTAAAATAAAATTAAAATATTAAAAAAACATAAACAGAAAACACAGAAAAGACAAAAAAATAGACTGAGCCAGGAAAGGGAAAGGCTGAAAAGACAAATGCATGAAAACTGGAAGCAAACACAAAAGAGTAACAGGAATAACAAATACGAGAGAAAGTAAAAATAAAATAATTGAAGCGCCGTGAAAAAATAAAACCTTTCTCTCACAACGCCCTGCTGTTGTCACCAGCAAAGCAACACGTTACTGAATAAAACAGGGTCATTCTTTTTTCAAATACTGATTAACAGAGTAACACGTTACTGAATAAAACAGGCTAATTCTTTTTTCAAATACTGATTAGCAAAGCAACACGTTACTGAATAAAACAGGGTAATTCTTTTTTCAAATACTGATTAGCAAAGCAACACGTTACTGAATAAAACAAGGTAATTCTTTTTTCAAATACTGATTAGCAAAGTAACACGTTACTGAATAAAACAGGGTAATTCTTTTTTCAAATACTGATTAGCAAAGTAACACGTTACTGAATAAAACAGGGTCATTCTTTTTTCAAATACTGATTAACAGAGTAACACGTTACTGAATAAAACAGGGTCATTCTTTTTTCAAATACTGATTACCAGAGTAACACGTTACTGAATAAAACAGGGTCATTCTTTTTTCAAATACTGATTAACAGAGTAACACGTTACTGAATAAAACAGGGTCATTCTTTTTTCAAATACTGATTAGCAAAGTAACACGTTACTGAATAAAACAGGGTAATTCTTTTTTCAAATACTGATTAACAGAGTAACACGTTACTGAATAAAACAGGGTCATTCTTTTTTCAAATACTGATTAACAGAGTAACACGTTACTGAATAAAACAGGGTCATTCTTTTTTCAAATACTGATTAACAGAGTAACACGTTACTGAATAAAACAGGGTCATTCTTTTTTCAAATACTGATTAGCAAAGTAACACGTTACTGAATAAAACAGGGTAATTCTTTTTTCAAATACTGATTAACAGAGTAACACGTTACTGAATAAAACAGGGTCATTCTTTTTTCAAATACTGATTACCAGAGTAACACGTTACTGAATAAAACAGGGTCATTCTTTTTTCAAATACTGATTAGCAAAGGAACACGTTACTGAATAAAACAGAGTAATACTTTTTTCAAATACTGATTACCAAAGTAACAAGTTATTGAATAAAATAGCGTGATTCATTTTTCAAATACTGATTACCAAAGGAACACGTTATTGAATAAAACAGGGTGATTCTTCTTTCAAATACTGATTAGCAAAGTAACACATTACTGAATAAAACAGGGTCTTTTTTTCAAATACTGATTAGCAAAGTAACACGTTACTGAATAAAACAGGCTAATTCTTTTTTCAAACACTGATTAGCAAAGGAACACGTTACTGAATAAAACAGGGTAATTCTTTTTTCAAACACTGATTAGCAGAGGAACACGTTACTGAATAAAACAAGGTAATTCTTTTTTCAAACACTGATTAGCAAAGGAACACGTTACTGAATAAAACAGGGTAATTCTTTTTTCAAACACTGATTAGCAAAGGGACACGTTACTGAATAAAAAAGGCTAATTCTTTTTTCAAACACTGATTAGCAAAGGAACACGTTACTGAATAAAACAGGCTAATTCTTTTTTCAAACACTGATTAGCAAAGGGACACGTTACTGAATAAAAAAGGCTAATTCTTTTTTCAAACAATGATTAGCAGAGGAACACGTTACTGAATAAAACAGGCTAATTCTTTTTTCAAACACTGATTAGCAAAGGAACACGTTACTGAATAAAACAGGGTAATTCTTTTTTCAAACAATGATTAGCAGAGGAACACGTTACTGAATAAAACAGGCTAATTCTTTTTTCAAACACTGATTAGCAAAGGGACACGTTACTGAATAAAAAAGGCTAATTCTTTTTTTCAAATACGATTAGCAAAGGAACGCGTTACTGAATAAAACAGGGTAATTCTTTTTTCAAATAATGATTAGCAAAGGAACACGCTACTGAATAAAACAGGCTAATTCTTTTTTCAAACACTGATTAGTAGAGGAACTCGTTACTGAATAAAACAGGCTAATTCTTTTTTCAAACACTGATTAGTAAAGGGACACATTACTGAATAAAACAGGTTAATTCTTTTTTTCAAATACCGATTAGCAAAGGAACACGCTACTGAATAAAACAGGCTAATTCTTTTTTCAAACACTGATTAGCAAAGGAACACGTTACTGAATAAAACAGGCGAATTCTTTTTTCAAACACTGATGAGCAAAGGGACACGTTACTGAATAAAAAAGGCTAATTCTTTTTTTTCAAATACCGATTAGCAAAGGAACACGTTACTGAATAAAACAGGCTAATTCTTTTTCAAATACCGATCAGCAAAGTAACACCTTACTGAATAAAATAGGGTGATTCTTTTTTTAAATACTGATCAGCAAAGTAACACGTTACTAAGTAGAACAGGGCGATTCTTTTTTCAAATAATGATTAGGAAAGTAACACGTTACTGAATAAAACAGGGTCATTCTTTTTTCAAATACTGATTAGCAAAGTAACACGTTACTGACTAAAATAAGGTGACTTTTTTCAAATACTGATTAGCAAAGTAACACCTTACTGAATATAGCAGGGTCATTCTTTTTTCAAATACTGATCAGCAAAGTAACACGTTACTGAATAAAACAGGGCGATTCTTTTTTCAAATAATGATTAGGAAAGTAACATGTTACTGAATAAAAAAGGGTAATTCTTTTTTCAAATACTGATTGGCAAAGTAACACGTTACTGACTAAAATAAGGTGACTCTTTTTTTTTAAATACTGATTAGCAAAGTAACACGTTACTGAATATAACAGGGCCATTCTTTTTTCAAATACTGATCAGCAAAGTAACACGTTACTGAATAAAATGGGGCAATTATTTTTTCAAATAATGATCTGTAAAGTAACACGTTACTGAATAAAACTTGGTGAATCTTTTTTCAAATACTGACTAGCAAAGTAACACGTTACTGATCAAGTAACGAGAGCAATTCATTTGTATAAGAAAAAAATTATTAATTAAATGACACGTAACAGCTAACAAACTCTTGAGCAAAATTTGAGTCAAAATATTGGACAGCTGAGTTAACAGGTTAGTACGGACGAAATCTTAAGGGTAAATTACATTGAACATCGATTAGCGTAATAAATCCTTGCGGATTGGGTCATCGTTATACATATCTTATATATACTTCGCGGAGAACAAACAAACACACCCCCTTATATATATATATATATATATATATATATATATATATATATATATATATATATATATATATATAATATAAATAAATATATATACATACAGTATATATAAATGGATATATATAGCAGGTGTTTCGAAATTAGAGGCCCCCTCCACAGAACAAATGGAAAGTTATGAAGTTTTCTGCTATAGCCTATCTCCAAGTACATTATTTTAAGTTTTTACTAAGCTATTTTTCATTTTGCATTTCTTGTATTTTCAGACTGAGTGACGGAGTTAGACACAGCCATGGCTAATGACTCGGAGGAAATCGGATGGATTGACCGAATCTGAGCTATAACCTTCAGAGAGGCCAGGGATGCTGGCGCATCCTTCATTTCACGTTCATGGATAGCTAAATACATTAAAAGAGATGAATCCTTTGTTAAAAGAAACTGGAACAAAAATCCATATGACTGTCATCGCGAAAAGAATGAGAATCTTGGAAGGTCTGAAGTCCTTCCTCAGGAGTCAAAAGACATCATAGCTGAGGCAGTGGGTAGACCAAGAAAGTCTTTACATAAATTGGCGCTTGAACTAGAAACAAAAAGGGGAAAGAAGAGAAGCTATAGTGCTGTATATCGTGAGTTGAAAAAATCTGGTATCAAGCCATTTCATGTTATCAGCAAGCCCAACATCGCTCAGCAACAGAGAGAAGACCGTGCATGGTTCTGTGGTTCATTTCTTAAAGATTGGGATGAAGCTGACTTTCTCCATGTTGCTTCATCAGATGAATTCTTCATTTACACAGTCAGGAAGCCAAATCATAAAAATGACATCATTTGGGATGCAAAGTTGGATGATATCAGCGATGAAGTGTGCTATCGCCAAGTTGTGAAATTTCCTGAATGTTTGGGAATTTTTCTGTTTCACAGCCAAACGGTTAATGTGGATCATCAAAGAAAAAGGACAGTCATTGAATGGCAAATACTTCAGAGAAACTGTCCTTACTGGTGGAGTATTTCCTTTCCTCAAAGATCCTGAATATGTGTTATCTCTTGAAGAAATCACAATTTTGTATGATAAGGCACCATGTTTCAAGGCTCCTCAGACACAGGAGCTGCTTCGAAACAGTAGTATCGATTTCTTCTTGTCAAATGAATTTCCAGGTAGCTCCCCTGACCTTAATGTGTGTGAAAACATTGGTAGTATCTGAAGTGTGCACAGTGAACTATGGTGGTATACCAAGCCTCGACAACCTGCGAAGAGAGGTGACTGAAGTGCTCAGGGAAATGGAGTTTGAGTCTCAGCTTTTTTGCGATTTGCTGAAATCATACCCCTCAAGAATGCACGCTGTGGTACAGGCAGATGGAGGCCACACAAAATATTAAATACTCAGAGAGAAACTTAAATAAATACCTGTTCTGAATTACTTTTGTTTTTGTCCATATCAGTTTTAGTTTACGCTGTAGAGGGGGGTCCTCTAATTTCGAAACACCCTGTATATGTATATGTGTATATATATATACGAGTATATATATATATATATATATATATATATATATATATATATATATGTACATACATACATACATGCATACATATATACATACATACATACATACATACATACATATATATATATATATATATATATATATATATATATATATATATATATATATATATATATATGGGCTTGTGTTGATATACACACACATATATATATATATATATATATATATATATATATATATATATATATATATATATATACAGTACATATGTGTATGCGTGTCTTACTCTCTAGTTATCACAAGGAAAAATAAAGCTCGGGTGTAATTTTCCTTGTGGTAAAGAGAGATGTAAATCGTATATATGTGTGAACACTTCATTGTATCCACTATCTCCATATTATACCCATATCTAATGAAAAATCATAGTCTGCGAATGAAACGGGGAAAACTTCTTTATCATGAAAATGAAACTCTCACAACACAATATGAGAGAGAGAGAGAGAGAGAGAGAGAGAGAGAGAGAGAGAGAGGCGAATGAAAAGAGAAAACTTACTATCATGAGAACAAAACTTTCACAACCCGATCAGAGAGAGAGAGAGAGAGAGAGAGAGAGAGAGAGAGAGAGAGAGAGAGAGGCGAATGAAAAGACAAAACTTTTCATGAAAATGAAACTCTCACTACACAATATGTGAGAGAGAGAGAGAGAGAGAGAGAGAGAGAGAGAGAGAGAGAGAGAGAGAGAGAGAGAGAGAGAGTACTATAATAATGATGAAAAATCCGCGGGATCACCGCCGTGTCAAATAATTCAGGGAAGGAGAAGGAAGCAGCGTGTATTTCATTCAACTCGCGAAATCTTCAGCATCCCCCCACCCACCGCCCCCCCACCACAGGAAGATGGAGAGCGAAATGCATTTGCATATTTCACCGGATAATCGTTTGCGGCTGAACGTATGACGTAAATAAAAAAGATAGAAGAAAAATTATTTATTGACGTTCATTAAAATGAGCTGCGCTATTCATTATCATATGAGCTTTACAAATAATTTGATATTTATTCGTCGACCCCGTTAGCCTGTTTACCGAACTGATATGCCGTTTTACTTTTCTGTAAAAGAAAACGATTTTGAGGTGGCTATTTGTCTGTCCGTCCGTACTTTTTCTGTCCGCCCTCAGATCTTACAAACTACTGAGGCTAGAGGGCTGCAAATTGGTATGTTGATCATCCACCCTCCAATCATCAAACATGCCAAATTGCAGCCCTCCAGCATCAGTAGTTTTTACTTTATTTAAGGTTAAAGTTAGCCATGATCGTGCGTCTGGCCAACAACACATGCCATGAAATTTTCATGGGCCGCGGCAGAAAGTTTCAAGGAACGTGATTATACGCTGTACAGAAAACGCGATTGCTCCGAAGAAACTTCGGCGCATTTTTTACTTTTTTTTTTTGTGTTGTATAGATATTTTCCCTTTCCCTTTCATCGCGACTTTGTGACTATACAAAATAAAGAATAAGGAAAAAGTCTGTGAGTAACTGTAATTAAATTATGAGAATCAAGGCACAAATATGAATGCCAAAATAACTATAAGAACACTGCCAGCAAATTGGAAATGAATCACAAGGACCCAGCTGCTGCTGGTGCCATATAACTAATTCCTAAAGTTTTCTAAAAGGGTCTGCCAACCTTTCAAACAGTAAAAAAAAAATTAAAAAAAAAAATAAACTACAGAACGCAATCAGAGATCATGAACCACCAGGATGCATTTTAACCTCTCATGAATTGATTAACATTTTGAAAAAGCAGCTAATGGTAAACTGTTTTTAACTCAACGGTCCTACTACATATATTCAATTAAATTTAATCAGGTCCTACTATATACTCAATTAAATTTAATCAGGTCCTACTATATACTCAATTAAATTTAATCAGGTTACGTTCTGATATTCTTAGTTTGGGTGATGACATCCACAGTTGTATCATTAATAATAACAATAAACCAAATGAGGGAATATTTTTGTTTCAAATGTGACTATCTGTGTGTGTTAGTGTTTTAACAATAAAATTAGGTCATCCTTTCAAGAGGATGACCTAATATTGAGATTTCGAATATGCAGGTATTAGGTGACTACTCCTAGATTAATATAAAAAAAAATCGAAAAAATGAAGGAACCTTTTGAGGATTCTATGGCGAAATAAAGATCAAAATCCTTTCACTGACTTCTAAGGAATCCTTCAAACAAACAGACAGGCAGAAGGAACTAAAATCGTACCCTCCGCTGAGTCACTATTCACTTTTCGAGTCAATTATCCAGAAAACGTTTCAAAATATTATCGTTCCTATTACAGGTCAACAGCCTCGTCAAACACTGCTAAAAATGACTGAAAAATCAGCTACACGACCTCCCATCAGGGAACAGCGGAATGTGAAATGAACAAACAACTTCATCTTTTGCATCTTTGTCCGACATCCCATGCAATCAATACGAGATATTACGGATAAGTGAAAATCAATGCACTTCAAAGTGATACGCGCGCGGCTACGCCTCTTTACTGTTTCAATACACATGAATTATAATTTTAGATATGTCAACATCAGCTACCTACTTTCCACACTTTAGGCAGAAAAATCTTCACAATGACGAGCAAAGCATAAAATTTGGGTTAAAAGGCCAGGAGCTGGGGCCTATGAGGTTATTCAGCACTGCAAGGTAATTTGAGAGTACAAAAATATTTTAAAGGGTCAACAGGAGGAAAACCTCGCAGTTACACTATGAAACAATCGCCAGGAGAGGGTGGAAAGTAAGATGGAAGAAAGAATATGAAATGAGGTACAGTAAAAGGAATGAAAGGGGTTTCCGCTTGGGGCCGAAGGGACGATGCAAAGAACCTTTAAGCAATGCCTACAGTGCACCGCGTGAGGTGCACTGACGGTACTACCCACCTACTGAGTAAATCACGGTTAGGAAAACAGACTACTAAGAACATAATATAATCGAACAAAAATTCGATTACCTCTTGGAACACTGTAGAGTTACACAAGCGCTAAAAAAAAAAAAAATTATTAGGCGTAAAACTTATTACGTATAAAATTCCGCCAGGAAAGAACTCAGAGCTACAAAATTCAATTTTCGCAAAAGGTCAGCACATTATTATCCACATGTGGCCTCCTACTCATGACCTTAGGTTAAAAGTTATTTATTTAATAATAGTTTTAAAAATGCCACCAACCCTTTGGAAGGCGTGGGATTGAGAAGACAACGAGCGCTATATCTACAGTAAATTCCACATAAGTAATTTTAGTGAAAATATGAAAATTTTAAGGTGTTGTCACAGCATGACGAGATAATGACCTGCATGACGTACAATTTTGCAGAAAAAACTGCCTATATTCAGCTTGTTTCACTTAAAATATCATCAAGAGAACTTTCTTGCTAATATGTGTCGATGATAAATAATTCCAGTTGATCTATTTTCATACTATTCTTTCTCAGAAATCCAAGTTTACGCCGCATATCTCGGTTGCTTGTACAAATCATTCCGCAACACCGTTGGTAAACTAAGAACTAAGCAATTTTGAATGCCGAGGAAATGTCGACATATTTCAAAACGAAATCTTCAGAATGTCCGTTATGAGATGGAAACAAGTGCTTGTGCGAGGGAAAAAGCATCCCTAAAACATTCCGAAAACTTTGGAAGATAAGAAGAAGAAGAAGAAGAAGAAGAAGAAGAAGAAGAAGAAGAAGAAGAAGAAGAAGAAGAAGAAGAAGAGGGAATCGCTTTTTGAAAGTTGGAGCTGTGATTCGGTGTGCAGAGTCGCTTCCGAAAGAAGACGCTGTTCTAGTATGTCGGAAAGCTCGTGTAATGTATTGTATTACGTTCTCCTTCGAGCGATGACTGCACCATTGTGTCTGGGCAGTAGAACCGAAAGTTTTTTGTTGCCCTAATTTGAATTTGAACATAAAATTTAGGCCAAAGGCCAAGCACTGGAACCCATGAGATCATTCAGCGCCGAAAGCAAAACTGAGAATAAAGGAGGTTTTAAAGGTGTAACAGGAGGAAAACCCCGCAATTGCACAATGAAATAATTGTTAGGAGAGGGTGAAAAGTAAGATGGAGGAAAGAGTATACGAACGGAGGTACAGTAAAAGGAATTAAAGGGGTTGCAGCTGGGGGGGGGGGGAGGGGGGGAAGGAAGCTGCAAAGAGTCGTAAGTAATGCCTACAGTGCAACGCGTGGGGTGCACTGAAGGCACTACCTCCCTACGGGATTTGCTGTCCTAAGGATCATTCCGCGCGCATCCCTACGGCAAAACTCAGCGTTGGATGAAAAATTATGTAAAGAAGGCTGTAGTCAAAAGCACCTTGTCCCTTTACCTTTACCTTTGGCGGCTTTTGTTGGTAAGAATCTTATAGCTGGACAATTACTTCACTCTGCTCAGTTATTTAGTTTTGTTTTATGTTACTTTCATTAGTAGTCTTACATGTTTACTTTTTACTTTATTAAATTCTCGCCGTTCTCCGCACTTTCAAATTGTGCGAAATTCTCAGTATCCTACATTTCTGAAACCGGGAATTTTGAACTTGGTTAATCCTACAGTACATTTCTGAAACCCGGAACTTTAAACTTGGTTAATCTTACATTTCTGACACCGGGGATTTTAAACTTGGTTAATCCTACATTTCTGAAACCGGGAATTTTAAACTTGGTTAATCCTACATTTCTGAAACCGAGAATTTGAAACTTGGTTAATCGTACATTTCTGAAACCGGGAATCTTAAAGTAGGTTAATCCTACATTTCTGAAATCGGGAATTTTAAACTTGGTTAATCCTACCTTTCTGAAACCGGGAATTTTAAACTTAGTTAATCCTATATTCCTGAAACCGGGAATTTTAAACTTGGTTAATCCTACCTTTCTGAAACAGGGAATTTAACACTTCGTTAATCCTGCATTTCTGAAACCGGGAATTTTAAACTTGGTTAAACCTACACTTCTGAAACCGAGAATTTGAAACTTGGTTAATCCTGCACTTATGCAACCGAGGATTTTAAACTTGGTTAATCCTGCACTTCTGAAACCGGGAATTTTAAACTTGGTTAATTCTATATTTCTGAAACCTGGAATTTTTAACTTGGTTAATCCTACATTTCTGAAACCTGGAATTTTAAACTTGGTTAATCTTACATATCTGAAACCGGGAATTTTAAACTTGGTTAATATTTCCCGTTACAGTGCTTGTATAATTGGTGAATAATTACCATTAGGAAACCTAACATTTTAATGTTTCCCCGTACAACTGATGTTAAAAAAATTATACTATACAAGCGTCAGTGATAAAGCAATCATAAACCACAATACTTCTCTGTACAACAAATGATGTTACAAGAATTACACTATACAAGCGACAGTGACAAAGGCATGATAATCCATAATATTTCCCTGTACAACAGATGATATTACAAGAATTACACTGTACAAGCGTCAGAGACAAAGGCATGATAATCCTTGACACTGTACAAGTGACAGTGACAAAGGCATGATAATCCAAAGTGTTACTGAGAGGCTCATATAACCCTCTTCGGGAATAGATCAAGGTCATCTTGAACTAATTGTAAGGCGAGCGAACCCTTCCTCGTTTGAGAATGAAATCAATTTGTAGGTAACTTTTGTTGAAAACAAAATGTAAATTTGTTATTCTGGTAAGAATTTATCATTGAAATCTATCGCACAGTTACTATTTACCAATTTCATAGTTTGCATTTATGTTATTTTATCTGAATTTATATTTCTGACTCAACCTCTTTTAATTTTGTTTTATAAACTTTTAAAAATTCTTTTTTGAACAAACAATTTCAGCGTCTTTATTTTGACATGATAAACATTTCTCTACAAATTAACTCAATTGTCCAAAGACATTCTGTTTAAAATTATTTATCTCTTCCTTACATAATTATTTTTAGTTAAACATTTCTTCCAAGAGGACTCCTAAATAAACATTTTTTTTTCTTTGACACACACAAAGCCATTCTCTTCCGTTGCCAAAAGGTGCCGTTTCAATCAAAATGTTCCAATTTTACATATATTTTGTATAAATTTTTTTGTTACATAATTCTGTCGCAAACTCTTGCACGATTAGTCTAATGTGATGTTCTGCACTACTTATATTAGGATTTCATCTATACTTCTAAGAGAAACTTCTTCAGGTGGACATTTATTTCGAAAAAAAGTAAATAAAGTTTAGAAGAATACGAGGATGTTTTCTTAAACACCCTTAAATACTCCAACATTTCCACCTAAAACACGCTTCCGAAGACACGAAAATCTCTCTGTTACTGAATTTTGCATCAAGTCTCTTCTGATATCCTGACATTTTAGTTTCTCTCTCTCTCTCTCTCTCTCTCTCTCTCTCTCTCTCTCTCTCTCTCTCTCTCTCTCTCTCTCTCTCTCTCTCTCTCTCTCTCTCTTTTGGTCCATGAGATCATTATCTACTTCCAAATGATAAAAGAACATTCAAGCGCATATTCTATTGACGACAAACTTTTAACTTTGCACAACGACTACTCAATAATTATAGCCTGATGGTCTGAAAGAGTGAAGTGTTCTTTTCCAGAAAAGTGTAAATGCTGGTAAAGACCAAGTAATGATATTTCAAAATAAAAGTTTCTCTTTGCACAAAAACCTTGCCGGTTACACCAGCATGTTTTCCGAAAACGGATAAACCTGAAAACATTTGAAAAGAGCGATTTGAAAATCGCATGAGATTACATATTAAATGTTCTGTCTGAACCTGTAGATTACAAAATTATTAATGAAAAAAAATTGTATAATTATTTGTGGAGTATAAAACGGTAGGCACTGCACTGCTCGAGATTATCTTCAGCATATTTCGTTCTTAAAGATTTCATTTCTCACCTAACGATGAGGAGAAGGAATAATGTCTAAGTACAACTAATAACAAGTAAAAAATGCTCCGAACTTTCTTCGGCGCAATCGAGTTTTCTGTGCAGCCGCTTTAGTGTATAATCAAGGCCACCGAAAATAGATCTATCTTTCGGTGATCTCGGTATAAAGCTATGAGCCGCGGCCCATCAAACTTGAACCACCGCCCGGTGGTGGCCAGTCCTATATCGTTGCCAGAAGTATGATTATTGCTAACTTTAACCTTAAATAAACTAAAAACTATTGAGGCTAGAGGGCTGCAATTTGGTATGTTTGATGGTTGAAGGGTGGATGACCAACATGCCAATTTGCAGCCCCCTAGACTCGGTAGTTTTTTTAGATCTGAGGGCGGATAGAAAAAGTGCGGACTGACGGACAGACAAAGCCGGAACAACAGTTTTCTTTTACAGAAAACTAAACCCGAGAAGAAAGAAGCAAAGGAAGAAAGTGAGGTTAAGATTTTACCTTATTAATGACGAAAACTCGGGGGAGGGGGGGGGGGGGCCCGGGGAATAGCCACCACGTCAAATAATTCAAGAAGGAGGGGGGTGGGGAAGTGGGCCGTATTTCATTCGTCCGTGGAAGACCTCAGCCCCCCGAGGAGAGAAAAGAGGCGAAATGCATTTGCATAGTTTATCGGGGATAATAGTCCGCGGCTGAACGCCAAACGCGAAATCTGGAGTAAAAAGTTTTATCGCAATCCATCCGACAACTTATACGAGGTATTCCTTAAACAAACTTTTATAGACTTTCTGTCGTATTCAGGTTCTGAAGCAATGCCCCGGTTTCCTTTGCTTGCTGTTTGAAAGCGCGTTACATTTTTTTCACTGGCTAAGTTTTTGGAAACGCTTGCAGGCTGGTAATTATTTAATCTAGTTTTCATAGCGATATCTGGTTTAATCTCTCTCTCTCTCTCTCTCTCTCTCTCTCTCTCTCTCTCTCTCTCTCTCTCTCTCTCTCTCTCTCTCTCTCTCTCTTTGACACAAGCAAGCACAGCAATAATAATACTGAATTACCTCATGCACGTAAATCTCTCTCTCTCTCTCTCTCTCTCTCTCTCTCTCTCTCTCTCTCTCTCCTAGACCCACAAACACATCAATAATAATATATAGTTACCTTATACAGGTAAATCTCTCTCTCTCTCTCTCTCTTAGACACACAGAAACACATTAATAATAATATATAGTTACTTCATACAGGTAAATCTCTCTCTCTCTCTCTCTCTCTCTCTCTCTCTCTCTCTCTCTCTCTCTCTCTCTCTCTCTCTCTCTCTCAATATGCAACCATTTCCACTTTCCACGGAAGATATGATTATTTTATTTGCCAGTGGCTGTATTGGTTAAATCTTGAGCCCAGTGACGTGACAGCAGACGGCAGGGCGAAACAAACCTTATTCAGGAATTTGATTCAATATCCTAAATATCGCAGCTCCAACTGTTTATATATTTATGTCCAGAAAGTATGGCTGTGTCTCTGTACATTTTTATTTTCTGCTGAGTAAAGGGCGGTGCGTGTTCACGTACATATGCCTTGTTGCATTCCTACTACATGTCCATGATTCCTGCGGATACCGTGCAGTTGGAACTTCGGAAATTCAAGCGATAGTGCAATGCATTACTACTCTAATACTATTCTCCGTGCACTTTCAATACATTTTTATCTATTTATTGCTTTTTTTTTTCTTTTTTTAATAAGTGGTATCTCTTCTTTCTGTATTTCCCCTCACTCCCTCTTGTTTCTTCCTAATGAACACCATATTCTTTGGAAGCTTCAATTTTAAGTCAATGGCCCCTGTGGGGGGCTTGTTTCATATGAATAGGTTTCATCTACTGAGTAATAATAATAATAATAATAATAATAATAATAATAATAATAATAATAATAATAATAATAATAATAATTGGCTGCATAATATCGCCTATGATGTAATCTTCTCTAGTGCCATATGCTTTAGCTGCCAACTGCATGTGTTCTACAGAACCTATTATTATTATTATTATTATTATTATTATTATTATTATTATTATTATTATTATTATTATTATTATTATTATTTGACAAAGCAACTGTTTGGTTACAGCCGTTTATTTTCATAACCTCTTATCCTGTTTAACATAATTTTGTGTGATTAATTATGTCCATGCCACCCACTTCCTGTCAATATGGGATTCAGCTATGTAATTACTTGGGAAGCTACATATATAAAAATGACATTTTTATTGCATTGTATTGTTTCTACGTTGTTTATCTTTGCTTATGGCCCTGAGCTGAAATAAAGGATATTATTATTATTATTATTATTATTATTATTATTATTATTATTATTATTATTATTATTATTATTATTATTATTATATAAAGACATGAAATTCGTTTCTCTTGTCACTTAAAGCAAGAACGACAATCTCTTCGTTATATTCGGAAAAAAAAAATTATATACGAACAGGACGTGCATCCAAAAAATTATAAATGAAAATCGCCAGAGCATGAAAGAAAATGTTAAAATTCATTTTCACCAGAGAAATAAGAGTTATCGAGTTTGTCCATTGACAAAATTACGCCACATTCTGTCGAAATAAAGGATGAAACAGAAACATCTCCCAATCACAAACGACGAGTTGAATGTACTGAACGAAAAGCATGTTGTAAAATAAAAAAAAAAATAAAAATTGAATTTATCGGAAAACGATGCTGGACGACACTGACAAATATAAATAAATGACTTAATTCTTTGATCCTCCTCGCCGATTCCACGCTGTTCCGACTGAAATGCCGTGACATTAACGTAGGAATCTGTAATACTCAGTTGTACTTTCAACCCTGAGTTACCAGAGGCGTAGTCGCGACTTGTTCAGAATTTAAGATTTTCTTTCTCTAGGTCTTTGAGTTTGCCTTTACTCTTTTGAAGAGCTATTTATCCGAACAGCGTGACATTTTCGAACAAGTTTTATTTGACATTACGCCCAATAAATTACGCCCAACTTCTAGTCAAACAATACAATCTGCTTTGCTACCCTAATAACATTCTTCTTGCACTGTAATACCTTTTTATTTATATATCTACTTATTAGATTTTTTTTTAATAAGTGGGCTCTCTTCTTTCTGTATTTCACTTTACTTTCTCTTACTTCTTACTGATGAACACCATATTCTTTGGAAGCTTCAATTTCAAATCAATGGCCTCTGTGGGCTTGTTCCATATGAATAGGTTTCATCTACTGTATATAATAATAATAATAATAATAATAATAATAATAATAATAATAATAATACAATACAGAATTTCTCTCACAATTATCAGGGGAATACACCTACCAAAGGAGTGTATCTGAAGTGGTGTAGTACACTGAATTTATTTACATCTATATGAAGAAAAATACATCATCATAAGTACCAAGTACGCCGTGTGCCCACGAATTATGGGAACCTGTTCTCAGTCTCGGGTTTCTCCGCAATAAATTGAAATATACTGTAATTGTCCCAAATGTATTTGAGCCACAGCGCGCTTCTGTCATTTGACAATAACGCATTTTAATTATGAGTAAATCACGTGACGCCATGTCTAGTTCTCAGGAAGCGGAAGAATCATAGGATCTAATGCACCCGACTTTGCTTATTGTTATTGCATGAAGCTGGCCTTGTGCCAGCACGATTTTATGTTCCTTGGTAGATCCAAAGGGAGAATGTTAAGCCAACCTCACTCTGTTTTGTCATAAATTGTGGAAGACATTATGAAACGATCATTGAATGATTTGAATGTGGAAATTATAGTAGACAAATAGAATAGAATATTTACAATTTAGGCCGAAGGCCAAGCGCAGGGACCTATGAGGTCATTCAACGCTGAGCGCAAAACTGAGAGCAGAAGGTTGCAAAGGTGTAACAGGACGAAAACCTCGCAGTTTCACTTTGAATCAATTGTTAGAAGAAGGTGGAAAGTAAGATGGAAGAAAGAGATTATGAATGAAGGTACTGCACAGTGAAAAGAATGAAAGGGGTTGCAGCTAGGGGCCGAAGGGACGCTGCAAAGAACCTTAAGTAATGCCTACAGTGCACCGCATGAGACGCACAGACGACATTACCCCCCTACGGAGATTTGAATGCGGAAATTACACTAGACTATTTAACTGGAGTCACAAAAGCCTAGGTCACAGACAGCGTGATGATTATGATGGCGGTGACAGATACATTTATTTCTAATGGTCTTCGAGAGTTGATTGGAGGTTTTTATGACCCCTTGCGTGTATAAAGTAAGATATGTTCTGTAAACTGGAATTCCGCCTCTTACTCGGTGTTCCCACAATGATTCAAGCTGTATCTCTCAACTCACTAGAAGGACTTGCTATTCAAATCCTTTATAAGAATCTTTATCTCCCGCTCTTATGAAGACTATGACAATAAACCTGCATAGAAGAGTTATTATTTCTTTATACCCAGATTTTACAGCACTTAAGAACCGGCGGTTCGACTGATACTTCTCTTTGCAAGAATTACGTTATGCGGCTTTTAACAGAATGCATATCTTTGCTCAGTATTGTTTTATGGCGCATGTATACCTCTCAAATATTCATTACAAAATTTACTTTGATTCAAACGTCGCTTTACACCAAACTGATAATCAATGACACATGAAGCGTTGTGCAGTAAAAACGAGTATAGTGGAGCCAGCGTGCGTCAGAAGTTAATAATAATAATAATAATAATAATAATAATAATAATAATAATAATAATAATAATAATAATAATAATAATAATATACAGCAGTACCTCACATTTCTGGGAAGTCTTGTGGTATCAACTGACTCTGCATGTAACTAGAAAAAGATACAACGGAAAAATTATATATATACAGTATATATACACACATATACATACATATATATGTGTCTGTGTATATATATATATGTATAATTATATATATCTGTATGTATGTATGTATGTATGTATGTATGTATGTATGTATGTATATACGTCATAAGTAATTTCCATAGATGCTGTAAGTGATCAAAGTAAAAGGACTCGCTTAATTCATAGTAGACAATTTGTTCCCCCCCCCTCCCCTCTCTCTCTCTCTCTCTCTCTCTCTCTCTCTCTCCCTCTTTCTCTCTCTCTCTCTCTCTCATAACTTTTAGAACAATTCTTCGCAGTAATAAGAAGACTGACAAAGACTTTGGAAGCACCTCTGAGCCAAGAGCCACATAATCTCGGGGGGGCAAACCTTGTAATGAAACAGTGTTCTAATCCAATTCTCTCGGGCGGTAATTATGCTCTAAATCAGTCTGCAAATGAATCCACTCAAGCGAGTATTCATCATTCGTAGCACGAGCTCAAAACCATTCATTTAAAAATTCCGGGAAGGCATTGTACTCCCACTTCCTCCGGAGCCATAATAGAACCCGTCTATACAGTATACAACAACTCCTCGTGAGAACGTCGATCATGCAAGTAGCGTTGCTTGCAGGACGCTGCCGAAAGCATGGTACTTAAGTAACGCGACTTGTGATGCGTGTTGTGCTTGTTAAGTTGGTTCAATTTTCAGTTGGGGGTCTTGTACAAAGAAGTTGAGTTTCATGCTTGTTGATAGCGCGCCGATAACAGTGAGGAAATCGATGTTAGCACCAGCATTCAAATCGTTTCTTCTTTAATGGGGGAGAAGGGGGTGGGGAAGAGGGAGGGAATAATTTGTACAAATAAGCGATTCTTGCATGAGGTCGATTTCCTTTTATGGGAATGAAGAAACATTCATTGCATAATGAAAGGGAAAGTAATAGTCAAGATAAAAAGAACTAGGATAGAGGCTATGATGACCGAAGTAAATGGGAAGAGAGAAAAGGCATAATAGAATTAATGCTCTCCCAATAATGGCGTTTGGCGATGTCGTATAGCTGTGCGGCAATCGTTCTCCATTCCGCCGTTATTTGGGTTTTTGCTGATTTTGAAATAATGCACGCTGTTTATGATGTAACTGACGTATGCTACGGTATTTCTGCTAAGGTCTTTTGGTATTGTTTAAATTATTTATTTATTTATTCATTTATGCATTCATTGATTGATTCATTCATTCATTTATTTACTTGGCGGCGTACTGCATCCGATAAAATCACTTGTTCTGTCTGACCTGCGAACGCCCGCTAGTGGCTGATTTCTGATACGGTTTCATGGTAGTCTGACTCCAATATTCCCGTTGTATTTCTTTTTCTGAAGGTGATCTTGCGACTTGGTTTTTTCATGGTTTACTTCCTATCTTCATCTCCTGGTGGTATACTGTACATTTCTGTTATTTTTTCCTGGTCGCATGATTGTTACTGTACTCCTCTATTCTGTTTCTGTATTCTCGTGGTCTGTTCTGTAACTGCCTTCGTGTTCGGAGTTTTCAGAAACATATTCTGCAAGGTCTAAAGATATCCTGGTGGGCTATTTCCGAAAATGTCAGCTGGTAGACTATTTTGTTCACTTGGATCAAATTGGCCATTTCTGCTTATATTCTGTTGAGTTCTGTACATTGTGAACTGTCAGTTTATTTACCATGAGAGTGACATTTCCAGATACTGTCATTTTTTGGATTGGTTCTGTTAATAGCATCGCATGGTCTATTCCTGATACCATCCTACGACAATTTCTGGTCTTTGCATTTCATGAGATACGAGCTATTCTAGGAAGACTATCTTCAATTATGCTGTCGTAAGCGTTGTCTTCAAATTCTTAGAACGATCCGTCTAACCGGCACGTGTACATTTTCTTTAACTCTGATGCTTCAATGCTCAATGTGATAAGGGTGTCTTCTATAATAATAATAATAATAATAATAATAATAATAATAATAATAATAATAATAATAACAATAATAATAATAATAATAATAATAATAATAATAATAATAATAATCGTCATCATCATCATCATAATAATAATACTAATAATAATAATAGTTTATAAACAACTTCGCTTGTTTTGAGTCCTTTTATGTTTACTTGGTTGGGGTGCTACATCAACGCATCAGATTGAAAAGGGGAACCGAACAGGTTCCCGAAAGCTATCTAGATTGATTCATCTTTAAATATATGTAGATATACATAACTGTGGATTTGTTTCTCCAATATTATTATTATTATTATTATTATTATTATTATTATTATTATTATTATTATTATTATTATTATTATTATTATTATTATTATTATTATACAGAAGGTGAAACCTATTCATATGGAATAAGCCCAAAGGGGCCACTGACTTGGAATTCAAGCTTCCAAAGAATCTGGTGTTCACTGGGAAGAAGCAAGAGGAGGTAAAAGGAAATACAGAAAGAACAGATCTAACTTATAAAAAAAAAAAAAAAAAAAAATAATAAATTAATAGACAAATGTGAGAGAACGTGATAAGTATTCTGAGTACTCCAGAAACATTTGCAAAAGCAAC
>JANJGK010000011.1:9525747-9543247 GCA_039081455.1 Macrobrachium rosenbergii | reverse complement strand
TCTCTCTCTCTCTCTCTCGTGTTGGTACAGCGTGTAGCTCACAACTGGACGATCCGTGTTCGACTCTCGAACGAGACGCGAGAGAGAGAGAGAGAGAGAGAGAGAGAGAGAGAGAGAGAGAGAGAGAGAGAGAGAGAGAGAGAGAGTGGACGTGAATGTTCTTTGCTCCATCAAAATGTATACCATCAACCCTGAAGACTCATAAACTGTTGAATGACTGACGTTTACAGAAGATCAGTAAATTTAACTGTTAATATTTCAGGGAAAAGCTGAATTGCAATTGCATTAAACGTTATTAGGATGAGTTTGAAATGCATGGTGATTTAAATTTCCATGAAGAGAGAGAGAGAGAGAGAGAGAGAGAGAGAGAACTTGGTGAGTTAAAACCTTCAGTATTGATGAGCTAAATTCTCCATGAAGAGAGAGAGAGAGAGAGAGAGAGAGAGAGAGAGAGAGAGAGAGAGAGAGAGAGAGAGAGAGAGTTCAATCCTCCGTAAGTCAAGGCATGGATCAGTTGGTCTGCTTCGCCAGTTAGCCAGTGTGACGCGAATGAGGAGAATGTACGTGCACGTGCAGTATTTAAATATCTTTCTTCGATATTAAGAAAAAAATATATATATACGAGTATATATATACTAATGTTGGATAAAGGAACACAATAATATAGCGGAAACAAGACTTTTGGTAACTCCACTCACAAAACTTGGTTTGTGCAAGGTGGTGAATCTGTGACAACAGACTCCCTGGTCGCAAGAAAGACCTCCGTAGGGAGGGTAGTTCCGTCAGCGCACCTCACGCGGGGCACTGTAGGTATTACTTAAGGGTCTTTGCAGCGTCCCTTAGGTCCCCAGCTGCAACCTCTTGCAATCCTTTTACTATACCTCTGTTCATATTCTATTTCTTCCATGTGACTTTTCACCCTCTCTAACACTTGTTTCATAGTGCAACTGCGAGGTCTTCCTCCTCTTACACCTTTCAAACCCTCTTACTGTCAATTTCCCTTTCAGGTCTGAATGACCTGATAGGTCCCAGCGCTTGACCTTAGGCCTAAATTCTACGTTCTATTCTCACAAGAAAGACGAATTGCTAACTGCTTCTTTTAACTGAAAGACTTCTAAACATAAACCTTTGAAACGAGTTTGAAACACACACACACAGACGAGTAGCTGAAAGACGAGATGTGTGTCAAGTCATAGGTTATGGGGTGCGCCACACGAGATGACGAAATCTCAGAGGGGATCTGACATATGGGCGTAAGCCACAAAATGGAGATGAATAAGGAGAGACACCGAAGTTATCTTTGAAAGGTTATACTCACGAGGGATAACTCTCCACCCAATTCTGTTATCACGTTATAACAGGACATGCCTCCGCAGTTGCTATGTATTCTTGTTCTCTTTTAATGCAATTATTATTATTATTATTATTATTATTATTATTATTATTGTTATTATTATTATTATCCTAGGAGAGCTGTTAATCAGCTCAGTGGTCTGGTAAAACTAAGGTATACTTAACTTATTATTATTATTGCTGAGGTCTGCTTTTTCACCTTTCGTTTTTAGCATTCTGTATCTGAATCCTGCATCTCCCTAAGGTGCCTAGCTGAAAATTAATTGTACGCCACTGTTTTTATCATCATTTTCATTATTTTTGTTAATACTATTATTTCAATATTACCACTGTCATCATTACTATTATTATGAATACTATTATTCATATTATCACTGGCAACTGTTTGGGTTTAGCCGTTTTCTATTTTCATCTTTTTATCTCGTGTAACTAAAGGATATTATTATTATTATTATTATTATTATTATTATTATTATTATTATTATTATTATTATTATTATTATTATTATTACTTTTCTGTAAATTTTTTTTCTGTTCGTAAAAAGACAGCTTCCGGAAGCTAAATAACATATGTTCCAAGGCTCGGGACTTTCCGTCTCGACCTCTCTGTTTATATTACCGTCAATTTTGACAGCAATGGTGCCCTAATGAGAAGGAAAAACTGAGAGTTGTAAGTCACGATCTGAAATAATACCTGAAAAGTTTTATGTCTCTGTTGCCAACATCTAATCCAATCGTTTTCAACACGCGACTGTGTCTTTAATACTCGTGTGGTTTCTGTAGCTGTTACCGATGTTATTGCTCTGATTATCAATATTATAATTATTGCTAGTTATGCCTCAGCTTCTACCTGTACTACTACTACTACTAACAGAGATATTATTATTATTATTATTATTATTATTATTATTATCATTATTATTATGAATTTCGTATCCGAAAAAACTGACGCTTCGTTTTTTTTTCACCCTTTTATACAGAATCCAAAACTTTTATTATTATTATTATTATTATTATTATTATTATTATTATTATTATTATTATTATTATTATTATTATTATTATTATTATTATTATTAACCTTACGACTTTTATACAAAATGCAAAACATTACCATATACGTAAATTTCTCCTTTCGCCAAACGGGACAAATAAAATTCACTTGTCTCTCTGAAAATCAAAGATCAACTCTTCACAAAGTGCTGTCATTCTTCGGCTGTCTGATGAGCTTGACCTTCAAAAGCGCTGGAATTTTCGCCAAAAATGATTTATAAAATGACAATTTTTTTTTTTCACGGCGTTTGGCAAACACGCGATTCCTGGAATAAAACACTAATCTATTTATTTCGGGAAATTTCGCACATATTTATGTGAGGGTTTTATCTCGTTGGCGAGTTTATTCTAAAACATCAGATTATCTTTAACGTGCCTTTGACATCAAAGATGTCCCCCACATAAAACTACATCCATGTCAGTCACCTGTGACGTGAGCCCGTTTGCATTAATGCTCCGTTGCAGTGAATTTCGCTCGCTGATAAGGTTATCTGTCAGTGTAATATAAGCCTAATGCCAAAAACGGGTCTCAGACAATTTCAGAGATAATGGTGAAGCTATTATTATTATTATTATTATTATTATTATTATTATTATTATTATTATTATTATTATTATTATTATTATTACAAAAAGGCAGTCTCACCTAGAAATTAGTGAAGCTATTATTATTATTATTATTATTATTATTATTATTATTATTATTATTATTATTATTATTATTATTATTATTATTATTATTAGTATTATTATTATTATTATTATTATTATTATTATTATTATTATTACAGAAAGGCAGTCTCACTTAGAAATTAGTGAAGCTATTATTATTATTATTATTATTATTATTATTATTATTATTATTATTATTATTATTATTATCATTATTATTATTATTATTATTATTATTATTATTATTATTATTACAAAAAGGCAGTCTCACCTAGAAATAATGAAAGGAAAAACCTCCCCATTGGGGAACTGAACCAACGACCTGGGATTTGCCAAATCAGACTATCCACTCAGCTACAGAGGGCAAAACAAAATTATTATTATTATTATTATTATTATTATTATTATTATTATTATTATTATTATTATTATTATTATTGTTATTATTATTATTATTATTATTAGAGAGACAAATCCACAATTACGTATGGGTACAAATATATTAAAAATAAATCTGCACTTAGAACTTTCGGGAATCTGTTCGACTGAAAAGAAAAATCGAACAGATTTCCGAAAGTTCTGAGTGCAGATTTATTTTTAATATCTTTGTATCCTTACATAACTGCGGAATTGTCTTTCCATTTAAAGACTCATACTAATAAGACTATTTATTATTATTATTATTATTATTATTATTATTATTATTATTATTATTATTATTATTATTATTATTATTATTATTATTATTATTCAGAACACGGAACAAGCCCACCAAAGGGGCCACTGACTTGAAAGTCAAGCTTCCAAAGAATATGGTGTTCATTAGAAAGAAGTAACAGAAGGTAAAGGGAAATACAGAAAGAAGAGATCACTTGTTAAAAAGGAACAAATAAAAAAACAAATTAATAAATAAACAGAAAAAATGTAAGTCAATTATTAAAATGCAAGGAGACTTGTTATTAGGGTAGCTAGCATTTCATTTTCGCTTGAACTTTTGAAGTTCCAATTGCACGGCATCTGCATATCCTCGTTGTGAGTGTCATATTGATTTTTCTCTCCAGATTCACAAAACGTATTGAAAATCTTTGTAACATCTGACTTTTACCAATTAACAATTTACCTCGACCCAACAAAGGGCATCATCACTGGATACCGATTCATATAAAAAAAAATGAATCGCGTTAGAACCCTTTTCATCCACGGTATCTTTGAAGTCAAAGATCATTAAAAGAATGTCTGGTATTTTAGCAGCTCAGAGCGAACTGGGCAACAAGAAAATACTGGACAGAGTTGTCGAAGCTTTTTTTGGAATGAGAAAAAAAACTGGGGATTCTGATTATTCGATCGGGCGTTTTCCGCACTCGATAAAAACAGTTCCACTTTATACAACTCCCTGCAGGTTGAAAATTTGAGGTGTCAAAGGTCAAACTCATCAAGGCGCCTAAGAACGACAACAATTTATGACGCGAATTTCTTTAATCTTCAGAGACGTGGGTAAAGGTCTGGGGACAACAAACATAAAGGCACCTGGCATTTTTGGGGGTTGTAAATTAAAGAATGAAAAGCAGTAAAACCTCAGTGTGTGTATATGTGTATATATATATATATATATATATATATATATATATATATATATATATATATATATGAAGGTAAAAAGCCCATAAAAAGGCCCATAAAAAGACAAAAAGACTATACATATACGTTGCAACCATATATTTCAGATACTTCTGAATCCCTGTTCAATGGGACACAGAAATACCTGAAATATTTGGTTGCAACCTGAACATAGTGTTTTTAAGTGCCTTTCTATCTTCATATATATATATATATATATATATATATATATATATATATATATATATATATATATATATATATATATATATATATATTATATGTATATAAATACTTGAGTGCATGGACGTGGGTATCTAAGACTTATGGTTAAAATTAACAATAACATGGCCATTACTACTATTACCACTAGTTCAATAATAATAATAACTTGAATATGAATGTGGGAAATAGACATTAACAGAAAATGCCTTTTTGGAACAGGTAAATTTTCTTACGCTCCAGATGCCCACAGTTGCCCATAATGGAATAAAGGAACTAATTAAGTCACATCTGCAATCACTGAATTTCTTAGCAATGCATATAAGAGAAGCTGTATTCTTCGTTGTAAATTACAATAAAATCAAATGAGTTACATCACAGGAATGAATGACCAGAATGCAACGTGTCATTCTTAATTATAAATAATGACGACATCCAAAAATGAGACAAAGTTATGTTCCGATGTAGACTTTGGAAAAGATATACCCGGTAGCTACAGCTACAACTCCCCGTAAGGGGGGGGGGGGTCGGGAGGTTAGTGATGTCGATGCACCTCACGCTGCTCATTGTAGGCATTATTTGCATAATTTAAGGTTCTTTGCACTGTCCCTATTGCAGCTAGCTGCAACACCTTTCATTCCTTTTACTGTACCTCCTTTCATATTCTCTTTCCTCCATCTTAGTTTCCACCCTCTCCTAACAAATGTTTCAACATTATTTTCAGCGCAGAATGACGTCATAGGCCCCAGCGTTTAGCCTTTGGCCTAGATTTCATATTCCAAATCCAACATACAGCTACAATTTCCCTATCCCATGCTCCTCCCCCCCCCCCCCCACTGGACAGTATTCTCCGTCCCCACACCCCCAACCCCTCCTAACTTCAAAAAAAGTCTTAGTAGCTGCCTTTGGAGGGAAAAATATGACACGAATTGCGGCTCAATTGAAAATCTGACGGTGATATTAAAAGATATAACAGCCCAAATTAGTGGTTTCTAACACTTTGAGACTACTCAGGCAAAGGGAATAATAATAATAATAATTATTAATAATAATAATAATAATAATAATAATAATAATAATAATAATAATAATAATAACTATTCCTCTGTAACCTTAAATAGTTAAAAAAAAGTGCCGATATAAAGTTAGCAATCCACAAGCAAATATGTGCATTGTAAGTAAGGGGTGTTACGAAGACCTTTAGAAAAAAAAGCAGTCAAATAAGTCATCAGGATAGCAATAAGTATTATACAAGAGAAAATCGTGAAGCGCAATCATTATTGTGCCCCTGAGATTGTTAAAAGATATTTCGAACTGCATAATTATACATCTTTATAATATCTTGTAAAAAGAGCCCATAAAAACACCAAAAGGGTAGAAAGTTATAGCTATATTTCGGAGAAACTGTCTGCCTCCCTCAGCATGCAGGTAATGAATGAAATAAGAGTTATAGCGCAGTGGTATTTATACCAACGACGGAACACTCCAGAAGTCATCCGCTACGTTACTCTTGTTAACACCTTCTCCTTAATCTTCTTGACCGCTGGTTGGAGGAAGATTTTATCTATCAAATCTGAATCCCAAGCTCCTTTTGAGAGGTTCATCGTATTTCTTTGTTCAATCAGTGGTGATTCTATCATCTGGCTCTTGAACTGACAATCGCTGCTATAAATTATACGTGGCATATTCCAGTTTATTTTGTGATTATGATTGTTTATGTGGTTAACAACATAAACAATCATAATCACAAAATAAACTCATTAAACAAAGAAATACGATGAACCTCTCAAAAGGAGCCTGGGATTCAGATCCGAGAGATAAAATCTTCCTCCAACAGCAGATAAGAAGATTAAGGAGAAGCTGTCAACAGGAGTGACGTAGCGGCGAACTTAAGGAATATTCCTTCATTGGTATAAATACCACTGCTCTGTAACTCTTATTCCACTCATTACCTGCCTGTTGAGGGATACAGACAGTGTCTCCGAAATATAGCTATAACTTTTCTACCCTTTTGGTGTTTTATGGGCTCCTTTCATTAGATGGATTTCTGCCTTAACAGAAAATATCTCATATATATATATATATATATATATATATATATATATATATATATATATATATATATATATATATATATATATATATATGTTACAGTCAACATGCGTAATCAGTCATTACGCGTAATGACTGAAATTTCAGTCATCACGCGTAATGCACTTAGGGGACATTTGATCCCCCCAGGAGCTAGTACTAAACACGGCGAAACAGTGAGTCACCTACACTGTTTCGCCGGGTTTAGTACTAGTCCCTGGGGGGTCAAATGTATTTCGCCGTGTTTAGTACTAGCTCCTGGGGGGATCAAATGTCCCTAAGTGCATTACGCGTGATGACTGAAATTTCAGTCATTACGCGTAATGACTGATTACGCATGTTGACTGTAACATATATATATATATATATATATATATATATATATATATATATATATATATATATATATATATATATATGTATATACAGTATATATACTGTATGCATGCATATATTAAAAAACGTATAATTACGCTGTTAGAAATATCTGTGGACAATCTCAGGGCCGCATTAGTCAGTAACCTTTACGATTCGAGTAATGCCATTTTTTTTTATTTATATAATGGTTGTTGCCATCCTGATGGCTTAATTAACAGGCTTTTTTTTTAAAGGTCTTCATAACACTGCTTACTTACAGCGTACATATTTCCGTGTGGACTTTCTTTACCTCAGAAACTTCTCAGATTAATAGAAGATATATGTGTATGTATATGTATATGCATATGTATATATATATATATATATATATATATATATATATATATATATACATATATATATATATATATATATATATATATATATATATATATGTATATATATATATATATATATATATATATATATATAATATATATATATATATGCACATACATACATACATATATATATATATATATATATATATATATATATATATATATATATATATATATATATATATATATACGTGTATATATATATATATATATATATATTATATTTATATATATATATATATATATATATATATATATATACATATATACATATGATTATAATTACTTTTGAACGTGATTTATTCATCACACAATACCACAGGTGTAAAATGGCTTGGAAATAAAGTCGAAACCGGTCAGGACCTACATCCCCGTCTCCTATTTTTCACCTGTGGTAATGTGATATATATATATATATATATACATATATATATATATATATATATATATATATATATATATATATATATATATATATATATATATATATATATATATATATATATATATATAGCAAAGCGATCTTCATTCGATTATATATTCGATTTATCAATTTGCCCGAACCTTCATGTACTGCACAACAATTATATCAAGCACTTTACAAATCACAAAATGAAACGTTTTATAAATGGACGTAGGAGCAACTACCTTCTGTGAAAGCAAAACACTTGGTATTATTATTATTATTATTATTATTATTATTATTATTATTATTATTATTATTATTATTATTATTATTATTATTATTGCTGTTGTTGTTGTTGTTGTTGTTTTGGACAGTTGGGGGAGACGTCAATATTCCACAAGGTCTACCTTAAAAAAAATAAATAAATAAATCGATAAACATCGTTATTCCAAATATAGCTCGTCTGGTACCACGTGATATTTAATCTAAAACCAATTTGGTTCTTCAAGATTCTCGCATTATCAAATACACACTTACCCATTATTGCCTCCCCTCCCCCCCTTCCCCGCAGTCACTAGTGAAGTAACAACAAGAAAATCATAGCATTTTAGTTTTATGGTCTTCGGACGTAACAGAAAGAGAGAGAGAGAGAGAGAGAGAGAGAGAGAGAGAGAGAGAGAGAGAGAGAGAGAAATAAACGACTATAAAAGGTTTGGAAAGCAGCGCGCATAAAGAATTCACGAAGGCCAGATGGCGTCGCGTTGTCAGTCGATATCTGTTACGGCATTACGAATGGCTGAATGCAGGGTTGAATGCACAGGAATAGTTTACTGATGACATTTCGACTCGAAAATATGACGGCATTCCTGAAATCGAGCGAAAGAATGCGGCGCCTCGAATTTATTTATGGCGGCCGCTCTTTCGAGAGGAATTTAACCTTGACACTGACGATGTTCGTATCTTTTACTTCCTTTATATCTTTCTTTTTGTTATCTCTGATCTGAACTTTTCTTCAAACACGTATGTCTTTGATTAAAATCTAAAAATACTGGCATCGGGCAATATCAGAAAATAATGTTATCCTTTAACAATAAAAAGGAAACTCAGCTTTCTTCGGTAACACGAAAATAACAGCAGCCTTGGGTAACCAGGAATACTAGTTTGATGTAGAAAACGATATTTAATTAATTGCCCTGACAGCAGTGTCAAGGTAACTGCTCTTGATATACCCGCAATCTAAAAGGTTCAGTGAAAATCACCGTAAAAGTTTACAATTCACAAGTGTTTTAGAAACGTTTCAGATCAATCGTTGATATTCTCATTACCTTTATTATTTCATCCTCATTCGACATCCACTCAATACTTTCACCGAAGAGAGGTGCTTCAACAATATCTTCACACTTTCCAGAAACTACCTGCCGCAGACACTCCCCTGGTAATTGAAATTTTCAGCAGGTTCCCTGCTGCCTTCCTCACCCATCCAAATGTCTATACGAATCAGCTGTTTCCGTTTGTCCACATTAAAAGTATTAGCTTCTGCCTCCTAGTTTCTGTTTGCGCACAACACCTTCCTCTTGGTCATATTGTCTGTCCGTCCGCACTTTATTCTGTCCGCACTATTTTCTGTCTGCACTTTTTCTGTCCACTCTCAGACTGTCTCACTTGCATGCAATTTCTCTCCACAATCTTTAAACAAGTAAAAAATACGCCGAAGTTTCTTCGGCGCAATCGAGTTTTCTGTACAGCATATAATCAAGGCCAACGAAAATAAATCTGCCTTTCGGTGGTATCGGTATAATGCTGTATGAGCCCGTGAAACTTTAACCACGGACCGGTAGTGACCTATCCTATATCGTTGCCAGAAGCACGATTATGGCTAACTTTAACCTTAAATAAAATAAAACTATTGAGGCTAGAGGGCTGCAGTTTGACATGTTTCATAATTGGAGGGTGATTGGTCAACATACTAATTTGCAGCCCTCTAGCCTCAGTAGTTTTTAAGATCTGAGGGCGGACAGAAAAAGTGCAGACAGAAAAAAGTGCAGACAGAATAAAGTGAGGACGGACAGACAAAGCCGGCACAATAGTTTTCTTTTACAGATAACCAAAAAGCAGAGCAGCTTATTCAATCTTAAGGTTACACCACACTCTACTCACGACCATTTTCCCAACCCGACAACTTTGTACCTTCTTCCCGTATTCAGCCTCTTACGTCTTGCATCAACTGATCTACAAAGGCATTAAACACCCATGAAGACGCTAAGGGATCTGCGCCGCAACCTACTTCTACACCAAACCAGTCACTCTCCCACTTGCAAATTGTAAAACGTAGTGCATCTCATCCGTCACAAAAACTTTTATCAATTGCTCTTACCATATTACTTTCTGCAAAGCGTTTTCATTAACTTTATCACACATTTTTTAAAGGTACATATGAACTCGACTCATTTTACTAATAATAATTATTTCTCCTTTACACAAACGAGTATGCTGACACTGGACGTTACTTAATCATCATCACTGTTTTCTCAATAAGCTTTACAGAATGATGCTAAATTTATGTAAACTGGAAGTAATTAAATGATAATAAGACAAACAGAAGCTTTCAACTCTACAGTTTTAAACCTCATTGAATCAAAATAAGGGTATATTATTTTCCATGACTAAGCTCACATCAGCAAAGCCCTTAAAGGCATTTTCATATCATTTCCTAACTACTGTAAAGGATAAAATAACGCAATGTGATTAAAGTAACGACGCTGTCTGTGTGGAGTAAGCTGTTAAAACCTATTCCAGTCAAACATAATATCTTCATAAATTTTCCAACATGTTAAATCGTAAAATTTTGAAGTACTCTCTCAACCACGATACACAGGGATGAAATTTTATTATTATTATTATTATTATTATTATTATTATTATTATTATTATTATTATTATTATTATTATTATTATTTACATGACTACTGTACAGTACGCAAATGAATAACTATTATTTTTCAAGTTTCATTTAAACTCATCTGGAGAAAGAAAATTTTTTATGGAAATAAAGCCATGAGCATAATGGTACTAATGAAAATGTCATACAAGAAATACGTTCGTGATAGATTTTGAAGGCTCAGAGAGGAAATTGGAAAATTTACAGACAATTGAGCCTTAGAATATGAGATACGTTTGATACAAAGCAAGTAGTGTGAGGAACAACACATACACGTCAAGAATTACGATGGAATGAAATCACCCTTTAATAATAACAATAATGAAAAATTAGGAAAATTACTGACAGACGTACCTTTCCTTTTCGAAGTCGGCTACGGTTGGCGCAACTGCGGGCCTGAAAGAAAATTAACGGAGATTAAAATTGGGGAAAAATAGTACGCAGAAATTACCATGCACAGACATAATATATATATACATATATATATATATATATATATATATATATATATATATATATATATATATATATATATATATATATATATATATATATGTGTGTGTGTGTGTGTGTGTGTGTGTGTGTGTGTGTATGTATATATATATATATATATATATATATATATATATATATATATATATATATATATATATATATATATATATATGTATGTATGTATGTATATATATGTATTTGGGTGTTGTTTCTGTGTGTTTACCTTATGTAGCGAGATATCAATTAACCGTTCAGCTCCTCATTGAAATATAACGGAATTCATCCGGTCTTATATTTGCAGAGCATCTGTTTGTGCCGTTTTATTCATTGATATTAATGTGCTGTTTGTTGCTAAGCATTTTTCGAAATCCAAATTTAATTGGCAATTATCTCTGTGTTTACCTATCTATCTGTATCAACAAAGTCATAGCTAATATATTTACTTATCAGTATGCATTGCAACGACAACTTCCCGTGTTTTTCTTACCTCAGCATATCATTAAATTTGATAATACGTTTGAGAACCCTGTCATATGAACACGATTTTCATTCCTCCTTATTTTAATATCATGACTGTTATTTTGTTTGCATAACAAGCTGATGGTTGACGGTGTTCCTCGCCGATCCGCAACAACAAAATATTTTGGTAATAGATACCGAATATCCGCGTCACTTTTTACCAGACACGCCTGTAATTGCAATAACCCCAATGCCCTCTCTACGTCTCGAATTCTTCACAATTTTTGGATACGCTTTTCACTACAAAGCGCAGCAAGATTCGAACCCGCATCCGGAGTATCAGAACGAGGTCACGTTACCCACCCGGCCATTGGATCTGAAGCTCTGTAATGACAAGCGTATCGGAGAAGTGTGAAGAAATCGAGAATTGAAGAGGGCATTGTGGTTATTACAATCTGGTTATATTTTACTTACTCTACAAAAGATGTTTATTTCTCAATTCATCCCTTCATTACAGTACTTGTTCTTGGGAACTGATGGGATAAGGCTCAATATATTTTGTCTTGTCGAGATTCCGTCATCTGCACTAGTGAACTGGGAGGAAAAAGGGTCAATTAAGAATATCATTATCTCTAACTGTTGCAAATTGAACAACTGTGTCTGACTTTGACTTTGAAAATTTGAGAATAACTTGCTTCGGTTTTGTTCAGTTCATCTTTGCCAGTGATGTCGTTCACTACATCAAGATTTTTGCCTCTTTGAGGTCAATAATGAGATCACATGAAATGTGAAATGTTGAATGACAGTAACGTCAAGGAGAAATTGAGAAATGTGATCAGAAGATGTTAGAACATTTATTTAATATTATCACCTTCTGTAAGACAGATTTTAGGATCAAAACTTTGGTGTGATGTCATCTTGTTCTCTGAGGCTACTGACGATAACACACTAGAGTAAATTTTTGACGCCACAGAAAATTTAAAATTTGTGTGGAATGGAATGGAATATAAAACTTAGGCTAAAGGTCATTCAGCGCTGTAAGGGAAAATAAGAATAACGAGGTTCTAAAGGTGAAACAGGAGGAAAACCTCGTAGCTGCTGACACAATTGTTGGGAGAGAGTGGAAAGTAAGATGGAAAGAAGAGAATATGAACGGAGGTACAGTAAAAGGAATGAAAAGGGCTGCAGCTGTGGACCGAAGAGAAGTTGCAAAGAACCTTGAGTAATGCCTCCGGTGTACCGCGCGGGGTGCGCTAACGGTATTATCCCCCTGTGCAATGTTGTCATTTAGGAGGAGACGACAGCTCAGTTCAAAGACAAAATAGAACTGGCTTGTCAACTTAATCTAAAAATGAATTTCACAATATGATATGCGAAAGACGTAAATAATAAATCAAGAATAAGATCAGACGTTCTTAATTTGATGACTGAAATTGAACTGCCTCGTCTCTCTCTCTCTCTCTCTCTCTCTCTCTCTCTCTCTCTCTCTCTCTCTCTCTCTCTCTCTCTCTCTCTCTCTCTCTCTCTCAATAACGATGGACGTAGTCAATTTCTGTCTCAGGGAAATTTTAGATTTCTGTGAATATATATACATTAAATTTTATTTTCAACATCAAGCTGTTTCTCTAAAAATTAGGTTGGCTCCAGAGAAGATTCATATTTCGGCCCATATATTGTAGACCAGTCCCTGGGCAAAGAACTTGCTCTACACACCCTCTCAGAAGGCTCACCAGCATCCCATCAAACCCCCACACAGTGGATTCAGAGACGTTTATCGTGAACTTCACTTATTGATTCTACGGCGCCAACCTACCTGGTTTCATTTGCTAATGGTGCGAAGAGATGATTTCCAAGACGACGAATAACCCTGAGTTATATCTAAACACTTGGGAAATAATGGTCTCTCATTAACCGCAAGAATTGTCCAGCATTTACCCGTAAGGATCAAGTGTGTTCAGTTCTCTTTAATACCAGTGACTTGTTCGGAAATTATTTCACAAGCTATTTCAGTTTCGCAACATTTAATGGAGTGGAATTATCATGCACGGTTACAAATATCACTTTCTACACACACACACACACACACACATTCCCTTATTCCTGTTTGTAAGCGAAGCGTAGATGTTAACTGTAAATAAAAAAAAATGCAGCGGTGGAGATGAATTTGTTACGTTGTACATGTGACGTAAGAATTCAAATGTTGAGAAATGTAAAAATAAGTAGAGGTGGTAGAAAGCATATCGTATGGATAAGAATGTTTTGAAATGGCTTGGTTATGTGGTGAAAAATGAGGGTTATAGCTTGATGAAGGGAGTGTCCGATTCGGAATTGTCAGTAAGGAGAGGAAGACCTACGCATAGAATGCTGGAAGGGGGTTGGGGGGGGGGGGGATAGGTACTGGACAGCAAGACCTTTATTATTTAGGATATGCAAAAGTGTGTGCGTCTTCATGACAGTAAGGACTGGCGGACTGCTTGTATGAGGGTTTGATGGGATGCTGGTGAGCTCTCTGAGTAAGTGTGTTGAGCAAGTTCTGTGCCCAGGGATTCATCTACAATACATGAGCCGAAATATGAATTTTCTCTGGAGCCGACCCAAGTTTGGAGAAACAGCTTAACGTTGAAAACATAATTTAATGTATATTTATTCACAGAAATCTTAAATTTCCTTGAGACAGAAATTGACTACATCCATCGTTATTGAGAGAGAGAGAGAGAGAGAGAGAGAGAGAGAGAGAGAGAGAGAGAGAGAGAGAGAGAGAGAGAGAGGAGGCAGTTCAATTTCAGTCATCAAATTAAGAACATCTGATCTTATTAAGAGAGAGAGAGAGAGAGAGAGAGAGAGAGAGAGAGAGAGAGAGAGAGAGAGAGAGAGAGAGAGAGAGAGACTTATGTTCAAAGGATTTTTCGAGGACCACCTTGATGCAGTAGAAGCTTCGATCTCTGGTGTAGCTTACACGTATCATCGGGGATCGAGGTCATCTTATCTATAAAGAAGATGAAGTATGGAGGTGGGGGATGAGGGGGAGCGGGAGGGGGAGGGGAAGGGAGAGGGGGGAGGGGACAAAATGTAATCCAACATGGTGGAGGGGAAAATAAAAGGGCTTTCGGAAGGTTTCATGTGGGCAGTGATGTAAGTCATTTCCTTTAAGGAATATATAATTAACTATGTACGAAACTTTATTATTATTATCATTATTATTATTATTATTATTATTATTATAAGTGACAGTAATAGCGGGCATCCTTATCCTTTTAAAGTTATCATTACTGCTAACGTAATTACATGGGCTAATCCTCTAGAATAACTTCTTGTATACCAAATTTCCCATGACTTTTCAAAACATTAAACCTCATGTTATATGGTAAGAACCTCGTGCAAGAAAACCTTATAATTAAATTTGTAGCGAAGTTTTAGAGAGTATACAAAATTTCAAATTTACTTCATAACCTACGCTTGTTTGGTAACTGAATCTGTTAATTATTGAACCCCGTGGTATATCTAATAAAGAATCAATCGGCGTTACACCTTACGGGACATATATATATATATATATATATATATATATATATATATATATATATATATATATATATATATATATATATATATATATATATATATATATATATATACACGCACATTATATACATACATATATATATAATTTATATATATACTGTATATATAATGTGTGTATATATATATCCTATTTTAGAGCAGTACTTTCAGCACAATAATACTTATAGGGCCTCCACACTTGAAATCCGGATCAACAGATTACGAAGGTCAAAAGAAGCTTTCTAAAGTCTGGAGAAATTCACCCACAAGATTCCCAGGAACTCGAAAATAAGCCTCTATTTAGTGGGGAAGGGGGAATATAATTATTCTAAGTACCTTTTTACTTCTAAGAATCTGTGGCGAAGTAGGTGTACTCTCTCTCTCTCTCTCTCTCTCTCTCTCTCTCTCTCTCTCTCTCTCTCTCTCTCTCTCTCTCTCTCTCGTATTTTAGTATGTATTTATTATGTGACATTGTGAGTACTGTACGCCCAACTATCGATTCCGATCAATTCCTATCTAGCTATGCTTCGTGGGCAGTGAGTTTTACGTGATTCCTGCATGTTCTTTGATGCATGCCCGCCCCAGGCCCATTTCAGGCCTACCCTTCGTCAGAAGGAACCCCCAAAGAGCCTCCTACCCTATATCTCCCTCCTTCTCTCCCTCTCTCCATCTCTCTATCCGTCCCGAGTCTCTCCACTCTATCTCTCTCTTCAGTCAGATCTCCTCCAACCCGCCAGTGTGATTGTGTACGTTGCGGAGTGAGGTGCGCTTCAGTCGCTCTCCAGGCGCGCTTGACTACACGCGCGCGTATACGCCGGGTGCCACTCCGTCCCTTCGCGCGCCAACGGATAAAGAAAAAAGAAACTAATATCGTGTGACAGCGGGGATAAGTTACCCAGAACTCCAATTAAGAAAATGAAACCAGTCCGCGTGACTGGCTTGTTTTGTTTTTAATGTAGTAATTAAGAATTTTTAAAAAAAGGACGCTTCGATTGTCTCGTAACTTAAAACAGGAAAATGTACCGAGATATTATGGCGTCTTTCAAAGTGGGGTAGGAATGTCTTCGCCGACCAACTGACATAGAACACAAAACTCGCGTTTGCCAACTGCAAGCAAAATGCTCCGCCACTGACTGTCGTTAACAGATGCGTGTTTCGACCCAGATAAGTTCGAGTGCATGTGCTTCTTACTGACCTGTGAGCCGAAGGGGGCTAATGAGACGCCTACGCCGCCCAGGTGCAGCTGGACTTGATAAAAAGAGTGAAAAGACTGTCGATCACTTGCGAGGACCATGCTTGGTACTGTCTCGGCTAAGCCAAAGGTAAGAAGAAGAAGAAGAAGAAGGTCTTTACCTACTGAAACGAAAGACCGGAGACACAGAGCAAATATTTTCCTTTCCTCCCAGGTTATTTTTCAGGCTGGATATTTCCCGTGAAGGTTTTTTGTAACTTATAGTTTTATTATACGACGAGATTCTATACTGGAAAGCTTTCACTATACCTGACACTATTGATTATTATTACTATCAATATCACTATTATTATTGTTAAAGTATATTTCAACATCTTCAATGAACTTGACTTTGAAACTATATATGTGAAGATGAGGATGAATAAAAATTATTATTTTTGGACGGATCTGTATAAATGTTTGAACGTGCGTTGCCTGATTTTAACTAATTAACACTAATTAATCGTTTTACGGAAAAGGTAATGATCATTAACAGGGATATTGAGCATAACTGTACAAGCCCTTAAGAAAAAATTCATAAAAAATGGGGTGAATAATTTAAGAATAATCCTACTGATTATATAGCAAAAAAAAAAAAATGTTCATTCTCCGCGATTTCCAAAACAGTAGAAACTATGAATGCT
>JANJGK010000011.1:9522055-9523147 GCA_039081455.1 Macrobrachium rosenbergii | reverse complement strand
CGTAAAGAAAAGACAAAAGGTCTGCTCAAAAGAATTGCAAATTACAGCTTCAGTCTTATTATGTTCGCTGTGCAAAGTCATTTACGTCTTTTGAATGCATGTTTTCAGCTAATGGACGCACAAACAGATCGACCTGAATTAGGGAGTAAGTGGCGATGGCCGTCACATGGTTTCTCGTGGGTAATACTGTTTTCTAAACTACCTGACCCTAAAAAAATTATGAAGGCATTATTATTATTATTATTATTATTATTATTATTATTATTATTATTATTATTATTATTATTATTATTTACTGAAATGAATGGTATTCCTGATATTGCTTGCCGAGTCTTGTAATGTCAGTACGGTGTGCCCAGGGGCCATACATTGAGTACCACATGCTGCACCTTTTATTGATTCCGGGATGAACTAAGTCCGCGTAAGGGAGACACAGGAGATGGTTTTGTGATGCCAATAGCTGGTGAAACTCAGAAAAGACCAGACAGATTAGTTTATGAAGAAAGAGAAATGGGGAACATTACTGACCACAGAAAGAGTGAAGAGATGGACAACACGAGAGTAATAACTCAGTGTTCCTGTGTCCCTATCAAATTGTTGTCACAAGTTGCCTAATTGAAATTCTTAGTCGGGATAGATTTCAGAAAGCCCCGTAGCCTTCATGTACACTTATACTGGTCTGGAGGTCAAATTCCATCTACATTTATACCTGAATCAAGCATTGTCTTATTATAGTAAGCGCTGTATTCATGAATGGAAAACTGGAAAGCCATAGTGGACACAGTGGACGTTCAGACCTTTGAGAACAAACTTTTGAGATGAATCTTCAGATCTAGGTAAAGTCACCTTCTACTACTGAAGTCAGTGACTTCATTGACCTACAAAGGAGTTTTATTGTCGACAGATGATTATTTAGTTCAGGATGCAACACTCTGGACGCCACAAAAACTAGTTGTTGGTAAACCAAGGGTACCTGGAGGAAGTCTATGATGACAAATGGGCTTGCCTAAAAGGGACTTCAGGCTGGCCACTGAAGACTCCGAACAATTTTGGTGATGCTATCAGTATCGCCATTATGAAATAATAGATCAA
>JANJGK010000011.1:9509555-9517055 GCA_039081455.1 Macrobrachium rosenbergii | reverse complement strand
TTCACTCCATCCCAGAGCTTTCGTGACACCATATGCCCCATTCCCTACCTCACTTCCCAACTAGCTCCAAGACAAAGTTACTCTCTGTCCTTTCCATTCCTGCAAACACTGACCTTACACCTTTGTCTTGTAAAGATCTAAAAAACCCTGAACTCCATGCCCCAAGTGATTCTCGGAGTTTCACACAGTGCCAAGCGGCAGGAATGCTTTTATTTTATTTGACCTGTATTCCAAAGAAGTGAAAAGCATGGATGCCACTGGCGTTACAAGAAAGACTCACTTGGGATTTAGGTGTTAACTATTTACATCAATGGGTTCAAACCATTTGATATATATATACATATATCTATCTACCTATCTATCTATCTATCTGTATACTGCATATATATACAGTATATATATATATATATATATATATATATATATATATATATATATATATATACTATATATATATATATATATATATATACAAACCCAGTAAATTTCCACAATATTAGCTACTTCTTACAACTAAACAGAAGTAACATCAGCACCACGTCGCGCCCCTTTTACGCACACTGCACCATTGACCTGAAAAACACACATGCACACATATAAACGTGTGTGTTTGTGTGTGCTTGCGAGAGTTAAAAGAGAAGTTCAGAAAGCTAGCTGGCGTGGAGCATGTCGTTGAGCAATGTTATTGCGAGGGATAATAATGCAGTGCAGGAACTTTTATGCAACTATTGGCCAATCTTAATGCTTTGGAGCTCTTAGGGCAAGGGCCAAGTGTACCCCTCCAGAAGATATTGACTCTTTTATGATAAGCTTAATGTTGATGAAATTGAAACCATTACTCACTTACGACCATCTTTTATGGTATTTTTCAAGAACTCCTTCTCCATCTCCTCTCTCTCTCTCTCTCTCTCTCTCTCTCTCTCTCTCTCTCCTCTCTCTCTCTCTCACTCTCTCTCTCTCTCTCTCTCTCTTGAAAAAAAGGGATTATTAAAAAGGTTGGATTATTTCAATCGGCCTTTTGTAAAGAAATATTTAGTTATACTGTTTCTTTCTCTGCTTTGATATACGTTTCTCTCTCTCTCTCTCTCTCTCTCTCTCTCTCCTCTCTCTCTCTCTCTCTCTCTCTCTCTCTCTCTCTCTCTCTCTCTCTCTCTCTTGAGAAAACGGATATCTAAAAAGGGTTAGATTATTTGAATCGGCTTTTTGTAAAGAAATATATAGTTATACTGTTTCTTTTTCTGCTGTGATATACGTCTCTCTCTCTCTCTCTCTCTCTCTCTCTCTCTCTCTCTCCTCGATCTTTTTTTGTAAAAAAAAATATAAAGAGCTTTACTATGGCTATTTTTCTCTGCTGTAATATATGATTTTAATTTAAATTCCGATTTAAGGTTGTATATTATACATTTCCCCTGACCACCCTGAATGACTTAAATATATTGTTTATTCATACTTCTTTAACTATCTGCGTTGTATACCATGCGGGACTATCACCTGGCGAACTTGTATTTGAAAAATGAAAAAATAGAGTAATACAGTTTTTTTTTTTTTTACCCGAGCGGTTAACTAAACCTATGGCATTATCTTCATACAAAGCTATTTACATATTCGTTAAATATTTCTCTCACCTTCGTTGTCTTGCCAGTGGACAAAAGTACGCTTCTGACACATATTCATATATATATTTATTTACTCTTTTCGTTTTTCTTTTTCGTAATCTCTTTCCTTAGTCGTAAGTAAACCCTACCTTCTAAAGACCCTGTTTTTTGACCCAAGACTGGCCATTTCACAGATCCGACTAAATTGGCAAGGCAAAGGATGTAAGTAGCACCAGAACTGGGGGACCTTTCTCTTGCAGATTGAATGGACATTTCATTTTGTCGTATTTTTATTCTTTATCACGGGTGCGGGATGGAAGAGGAAAAAAGAAGCTCTTTTAGCCTTTAAGTCTCCCTTGTACGCATCACGGAAGAAGAAGAAGAAGAAGAAGAAGAAGAAGAAGAAGACCCTTCTCTCGGAGGAGGATTATGAAAATGTTTCGTTTTAATGTCCTCCTCTTTTACTTTCTTTTTTGCGAAAGTCAACCTTTTGTGACGCTTGCTGGAGAACTTGTAAAATCCGCATCGTTCCCTTTTACATCTCCCTGTATTATTTTAATTCCTCGATCACTTTTATCTGTTAACGCTCCATTGTCTGAAAAGAAAAAGGCTTTCATCCGCCTTGCGTCCTAGAAAAAAGTTTGAAGTTTTAAAGATATAATTTTCATTTTCAAACTATACAGCCCGGATCAGCAGCTTGGACCATTTTAATAATTAAAAAAAATGCTTTAACCGATTAAAGGAAAGTTACCAAATTCGAGAGGGCCAAAGTGTCCTACCGAAATGCTTCTATGGGACACAACAGGTCGGTCCAAGACCTTTGTCCCCGACTCATAAGCAACTCCCCTCCCCCCCGCCATTTCCCGCCCCGCACGTCCATTCCAACCACCCCCCGTCCAACTCCTTCTAATACCTCCCAACCCCTCTCCCCGCTAACGACTTAAACGACCCCGGCTTGTGGCTATTGCATGCACGTGTTACCGGAGGGATAAGATGTTCCGATAACTTACATTGACTTGAATTTCCATAGGTAAGAAGAGAGAGAGAGAGAGAGAGAACGCGTCATTAATATGAAAGCCGCATTTTGCCTTTTTTTATTTACCGGTATTTTTATGCTTGATAACTTGCACTGACTTGAATTTCCACAGGTAAGGAGAGAGAGAGAGAGAGAGAGAGAGAGAGAGAGAGAGAGAGAGAGAGAGAGAAACATAATGTGTTAAACAAGAAAGCCGCATTTTTTTCATTATTCTTCATATAACAGGTTTTTTTTATGTTGCTACCTGTTATCGGAAAAGGGACCTCATTCTCCTTCCTAACTCAAAAGACAAATTACGTGACACGATCTGTCAAAATCTCTCTCTCTCTCTCTCTCTCTCACCCTCTCCTCTCTCTCTCTCTCTCTCTCTCTCTCTCTCTTACAAGAGAATAAGATCAGAGGTTTATCTAATGGGGAGACTCAGGAAGACAGAACACAGAATTCTTAAAAAAAAAAAATAATAAAAAAGGCTCGACGTTTACTTACAAGATTATAATGAAACCGACGAAAAGCCAAAACTCACTACCACACCTTTGTGTATGCAATTAGCTTCTTTTGCTGCTCGATTAAGCTTCCTCTCTCTCTCTCTCTCTCTCTCTCTCTCTCTCTCTCTCTCTCTCTCTCTCTCTCTCTCTCTCTCTCTCTCTCTCTCTCTGTTTATTTGGTTCGCTTCTTGGGTTTTTCTTACCGAATTAAACGGAGATGTTTGGTAGCTTTGACCACTGAGGCGTGTTTGGTTAATTATGAGTTGAAGTGGATGTTGCAGATGCTGCAGATGTTGTTCCCTTCTTAGCGTTTGCTTTTGTTGTTCTTTATTTTGTTGTTGACCCTCTTCATTCCCCCTTTGGTAAATATTTCATTATTATTATCGTTGTCTCACGTTTCAGTCGGTTGTGGTGAGCACGGGCTCTTGTCCAAACTTGGCCCGTAAGTGTCGCAAGATGTGAAAGGATATAAGAGGTCTGATGTGGACCTTTGGACTCCGTCATACCAGTCGAGGCGTCATTCTCCCGTAAGCAGCATCAGTCCTGAGTAATCGTCATACAAAAATAAAGACCATAAGACCGCTAACACGTACTTTTCATTTGCGTAATAAAGAATTATATAAAAGTAAAACAAAGTCCCTTTCCAGACCAAGGTGTTCCTGGAAGTCCCTTTCCAGAGGTAAAGGAATCGACTGGAATTGCGCATTCGTCTAATGGCGGTGGCAATATAAACTTCCAGTGTCTGTTCAAACCACGGAAAGAAAATCCGGAGACTGGTAACGTAGTGTCGCCCGGCGTTCCTGAATTGGTGTGCTTGTATTGGAGGAATGCTTTCATTTCTTTTCCCCCAAGTTTCCTCCACCTTCTTCTCTTTCCTTGATTCCTTATCTTTTTCTTATTTCCAGCGTATAACATCGACTGCGGAGCTGTTTCATTAGTGATATGTTCAAGGCCTGAAAGAAGCTCATTAAAATGTACTAACCCATTGACCGGCGGCAAATGATTAGATTTTGAAAGAGATCAAGACATGGATAAGAACGTATAAGGGGTTGTGGACTGTTCAGCCTTGGCGGAGATTTGTAGTCTCCGAACATTATTATTAAGAAATTGATGTTCCAGTGTGAAAGAGGGGACGGAAGCACACAGCGAAAACTAATCAAATGCCTGAAGTGGTGAGAATATTTAAGTATAAACTCTTAAATTACAATGAGATTATCTAGTCCGAAATGCACTAATTAGACCTCATCGTCATATCTTCAGGGACAAAGACATACAACAGAAATTCTCGGAATATATATATAAAAAGAAACTCTCATGAAGTGAGAATATCTGAATAACTCCCTATAAAATACTCATTCCACCTAACTATCCTTACGAAGAGAATATAATTCTTTGGGAATTTGCATGCTGGATTAATTATTCCCTTAACACGAGAATCATCCACCGAGAATCTTCTGATCAGAATGAAAAACAATTCTGTAGTAATGACAATATTCCACAAGAAGTTCCCAAGTGGAATGAAACATTCTCAAGTAATGAGAATCTTCAGCTGGAAATATAATGATCAGAATTGACCATTGCAAAGAACATAAGAGATTTTTAGATTTTAACGAGCTTTTTTCAGGCCCTGAGCACATCACTAATGAAACAGTTCCGCAGTCGATGTTATATTTTGGGAAATTATTGAAAGTTTTGCACAGAACAAATGTGAATGAAAGTTCAAAGAATTGCGAGTCAGATAATGATGCAAAAACGTGAGGAGTAAGCGAACTTTCAATACTCTTGTTTTCAGACGTTATACTACAAGTATACCTTAGTTTATCCAGACCACTCAGCTGATTAACAGCTCTCCTAGGGCTGGCCCGAAGGATTAGACTTATTTTACGTGGCTAAGAACCAACTGGCTACCTAGCAACGGGACCTACAGCTAATTGTGGAGTCCGAACCACATTATACCGAGAAATGAATTTCTATCACCAGAAATAAATTCTCTAATTCTTCACTGGCCGGCCGGAGACTCGAACTCGGGTGCTACCGAGAACTCTACCGACTCGTCCAACGTGGAACTCAGCAGCAAGTAGTGACCGGGAGGACGTTTCATATGCATTGGGTGGTAGATTAAAGAATGAAAAAATCAGGTGACCGTATACAAAAATGCAAATCAGAAAATGTCATATGAACGTGGTCGTAAATGTAAATGACGGTTGTCAGCTGTTGACCATGAAGGATTTACAACACGAACGGTCGACTTAGTGCTGAGAATATAGTCATTTTCGTTTGGCGTATTAAAGAACCATTAGGGCAAGTGAAGCATCTAATAAAAATGAAGAATCGGGTGTTGAATACGTGAAGGAAGTGGTCAGGTGGTGGAATCAGTAATGTAATACTCGTGCCTAGATCTGGAAACCGCAGAATCTGGAATTTACGAGTCTTGCACTGCGATGTAGAATGGAACAATTGAATTGGGGAATTACGAATACAAGAATCAAGTTACGAAATTATTTAGACTTCGGTGATGCTAGTAAGAACGACGGTTAAGGAGGTTCTAAAAGTAGACTACTTAAATAGTGAATCCAAGGTTGCTATTGTCGAGTGGTAGATTTCAAACTGCAAAATTCATTCGCACGTCCTCTTGGTTATTTTGAGAAGTTAGCAAGGTATGACGAATTCTAGAAGATAAAAATGACGTCCCCACCAAGGAGTGGGAACGCTTCATTCCTTTGCATCCTACACCCTCCCCCCGCCCCCAAAAAGAAAAAAAAAACGAAAGATAAGTCCCGGTCCCCATAATATTACCTACTCGGTCGAAGCTAGGATCAAGGTACCTTTATTCTGTATACTGTAATTACATACTGATCAGTGAAGAGAGAATTAGGACCTGGAGGACAAAGGCAAGACTCACGATGCGTCCACACTGCAGCAAAACATGTCCTAAACTCGCGTCAGTAACTTATCTCACACATCACAAACAGGTTGAATACAAGCCAACGACTTACTGATAACCCCAACCAGTGCTTCGTACGATCATCAGCATTTGCCAAAGATTCGCTCTCCACTTACGGTCGTTTACTTGTTTTCGACCTGTTTGTGATATATATGCGTTAACTCGCCGATGTGTTTATGACACGTTTCACTGCAGTGAGGATGCACCCTAAGCGTATGCTTTATTCCCAATGCACTATCGATGCCGCTACACTCTGAAAAACTAAATGGCTATACTTTGCATTTGATTCAGTAGGACAAGTCATAAAAACAGACCTACTTGGATCGGTAATAGTGCGTTCGTTTCTCTTAATGCCAGCCAGCGTCATCAATGGCTTGCATGCACGAACTTCGAGGCAAACTGATAGAATTCATGATTTTTATTGTTAATGCAAGAAAATCTCAGTTATCATGAATCCATGGTAACTGTAATCATTAAAGGCTGCGGTATATTTCATGATATCAGTTGCAGATATATTTTCCATCAAGCCAGATTTGACGGTGATCCCTTGCTTGATAATGACTTTGGCACATGCAATTTTTCGTGTCAGGTTTCCAAGCTAAGTCCTGTGTTTTTCTTGCTTCTTATTTTGTGAAATATGATAAAGGAGGAGTATGTATGCCTTGAGAGTATGTGCATTCATACATACATACATGCATACATACATATTTACATATGTATGTAAAAGCAAGAATATCCGATGCTTCGTCGTGACAATGCATAACATGCCTGTGACAGGCAAGACGAGTTCCTCATTACTTCCCACATCTGGAGGGTGAAATGTGGTGTATATACTGCATGTGCTGATGAAAGGTAAATAACCATTCAGCACCGGACACAGTAATGATTGCTATAATCAAATGCCACATATTCTTACTCCTTTATTAACCAGTAAACCATCAAACTACCTTTACAAAATATCTTTCTCATTTTGGGTCTACTTCTCCCCTCCTCTCCCCACCCCTCACCTAACAGTTACCCTCAAGCAATGCAAGTTACGACATCAGGAACTCGATATCGAATTGTGCTGAATAAGAAACCACGAGTTCGAGGAAGAGAGAGCAAACCTCCTATCAGTATCGAACCTCTGTGAGCAATATGCCTTACACCTTGACCAGTTATACCCTGTAGGAGGTTAGTGCCATCATTGTGTCTCAAGTGGTGCACTGCAGTCGTTGCTAAAGGGTGTTTGCAGCGTACCTTCGGTCCCTAACTGCATCCACTTTTTAGCTTTTTACTTTATTAGTTCTTGGTACAACCGTGAGGGTTTTCTTCCAGTTTCACATTAAGCACATTGTACCTGATTTTCTTTATTTTCTTGATCTCTTTATCTTGCTTTCCGACTAATCAGACTCTCTGTCCCCATTGTCTTAATAAGCACTGAATGGCCAAAAGTGCCCC
>JANJGK010000011.1:9494555-9502055 GCA_039081455.1 Macrobrachium rosenbergii | reverse complement strand
ATATATGTCACTGTATAACGAATACAGTGGTTGCTGCTACGGGTGTACGATGAATATGGTCGGTGTGTATGAGATGTTTACAAAAGCAACATCTACGTATGAAACTCGGAGTAAAAGCAAGCATAAATGCATGTATTTCAATAACGAAAGCTTGGGCGAGTGTGCACATGATTCTTCACGGAGTAAACGACGCGCGTACGCGCGTGCATTTAAAAAAAAAAAAAACGCGACTTCGTTCGTGTACGCCTTTAAAGTTAGACGGGTCAGCGCCCGGGGACACAATAATCCGGTTATCTCCGAATTTATTTTCGTGGTGGTCAGTGAGCCCGCCATTTTCCTGACGGCTATTACTAATAAGAAAAAGATTTAATCATAGATATCAACTTTTCCATAGTCGTGCGAGAAATATGAATCTGCATTGACTTGAAATACGAAGCACCTGGGAAATTTACGCAAATGAGGCCTGGAGGTTTTCTTCACGGAGAGCGCAGATTGATTTCCAAGTCGTTTCATATTCTTTTTTTTTTTTTTGGTGGCGCTCATATTCTTTAGAAAATCGGTAGGTTGATAACTACATAAAAATTTTATAAAGTTGTTTAAATTTAAGTCACTTTCTCTAAAATGGAGCTCATTTTCCTCGGAAAATCATCAATTATAGATTTCCGTTGAAGATGTACTGAATAGTTCACCTTAGATATTTAAAGGTTACTCTAAGGCTGAGACAAAAGGGGCTGGATACATAAATACATGCATATATAAATTATGCTAAATTATGCTTGGAAATCATTACACAAAAACACGCATATATATTCGTGTATAATCTTCAATCATTCATTTTCAATTTTTTTTGCTTGCATTAATACAAACATACAATAGTTTGTACGAATATTTACACATGGATACATACACATATACATACATAAATACATACATAAAAGCATACACAAAGTCATTCAAAACTGATGCATTTTAGGAAATCGTTTATGAAATTTATTATGAAAACTTTATGGGATAAAATGCAAATTCTTCCCAACCAAGGTCTATTTTCCTAAAGAACGAATGTCTCCATTAAAAATTATTGTGGAGTTTTCGATTTTGCTTATGAATTTTTCTATTATTATTATTATTATTATTATTATTATTATTATTATTATTATTATTATTATTATTATTATTATTATTATTATTATTATTATTATTCTGTATAAGGCCCACAATAATATATCAATGGCAGAACGTGAGACTTTATAAAAATGTATGAAAAGCTTTCGAACCCTGTCCTGGGTTCATCTTCAAGATAGGGTTCGAAAGCTTTTTATGCATTTTTATAAAGTGTCACATTCTACCACTGATCTATTATTGTGGATCTTATACAAAATTACTCCTGTTCTTGACATTGAGAGTCCTACACATTATTATTATTATTATTATTATTATTATTATTATTATTATTATTATTATTATTATTATTATTATTATTATTATTATTATGCCTAGAAGCTCTCAAAGCAGGCTGCCACAAAACAGAATGTTAACATGAATATGTGAAAAATAGAAAAAAACAGAAAAGAATAGAACAATAAGGAATACGTATAGAGTGAATAATCAGTAGAGAAAAAAAGTGAATAAATTAACGAAGGAATCTCAGACCCAACACCCCGTGGAAGGCAGGGTTCCAGAAACCGTGGCAAATGGATAGGAAAATGAAGACGTTATATTAAAAGTCTTTTTTTTTTTTTTTTATTAAATCACACGGTTCTTGCAGCTTCCAAGGGTTAATGGTTTATTATCAGCTCTGAAAACCCTGGAGAGCTCTGCCTGCGAGGTCATATTTCACAGAAATGCTGCGGTCTCGGTGTTTTGTTGCGTAAAAGGCTTCAATAAACAAACTTCATTTTTTATCTTTCTTTTTTTTTGACACTGGAAAAATGAGGCTGCTGCTGCTAACGTCGAGAATGATGAAAGGAGAGGGAAGACACGGATCATATGACTTTTTTTTTTTTTTTTTCTGCGAAATCCTCGCTGCATTTTCCACATGTAAAATCGAGTTGGAAAGTGTCGTTTCTTTTCCTTTTTTTTTTTCGTGATGTTGCACAGAACTCAAATTGACGATCTGAAAGGCGTCTCTCATATTTTACTGATAAAAGAATAAGTTTAGACTATACTTCTAATAATCACTTGTATGTTTCATTTTCAAATCATTGTTAATGGCGAAAAATCCTGAAGAAATCGATCAAGAGTTACACTTTTTTTTATTATTATTTTATCAAGCAGTATTATTATCACAATGAATGCTATCGTTTTGTTACTGCATATTCCCCAGAGCATAGACTGTCTTGCAAGTCGTGCCCTGAGCAGTACTATTTAACGAATTCAGCAAAAATCGTAAAAACTTGCGGATTATTATCGTACTGTAAAATTAACCAACTTACTTTTTGATTAACTGGCTTTTTGATTTGTTACAGATGTTATATTTTTCTGAGGTTAATCAAATTGTTGAAGCTACCTAAATTGTTGATATTGACCATTTAAATATATCACGTATAATACAGTTACATACACATATTACATTAGCAAACTTAGACATTACGCTCATGGGGCATCAGATCTCACTTAGCATATTTAGCAGCAAATTATATCTTGTAATAATTTCAGTTACCTGAAGCGGCCATGAAACATCGAAATGTGGTAGTCGCAGATTCGAACTAACCCGTCTTCTCTAAAGGGGATATCTCTTCCTCCTCCTCCTCCTCCTCCTCCTCCTCCTCCTCCTCCTCCTCCTCCTCCTCCTCCTCCTCCTCCTCCTCCTCCTCCTCCTCCTCCTCCTCCTTGCATGGCTTCCAGTCTATTACTATCCTCCGGCGAGGAAATGAGGAAATGATATGATAAGGCACGAGAATGATAAGGACATGATGACGTTACGAGGCTTCTTGTGATTCCCTTTGACTGTGAAGGAATAGCCTACGTCGAACTATATATTTTATTTCTTTTTTTTTTATTAAAGAGGGTGTAAAATGAAATAAAAAAACAGCAGGTAGAAAATTTTCCAAATTAAAAAGGTAACTAAGATTTACCTGAAATACTGAATCACGTATTGAACAAGTTAACACCCTTAGTAAACATATATAACTTTTTTGGTTTATATGAACGACATCTAATAATACTGTTTCCAATTTTATCTCTATCATTTCCCCACCTCCTCCTCCTCCTCCTCCTCCTCCTGACATTTTATTCTAATTAAAAAGGGGAAAAAGTATCAGGTAGAGAAATCTCACATACTGTAGGTTCCACACCATTTCATTTAGAACTAACCTCTTCAAAGCTCCTGTACCTCTCATGTGTTTTTCATTTCCTCATAAGAATATCAGAACCATCTACTTCAAAACAGATGCTAAGCTAGTCCACAAACAATAATCTACTCATCATAACAGCTTTCGTGAAATCTCATGAGAAAGTAATAAGATAACTAATTTCTGTATATCGAACTTGACCGACATTAGCACTCCAGAGACTGAACAGTCTCTCCAGTCTAAAAGGGCATCCAGAGAGGATATGGGCAAATGGCCAGTGTTAATTCACGTCATAAAGAGGCATACTGGCTGCTCAGTTACGGAAAGTAGTAGAAATGCCCTCAGGAATTTCTTAATATATTTAATAAAACAACGTCACCGACTTATATACACCGGATAGCACTGACTCTGATGAAGTGAATTATTATTATTATTATTATTATTATTATTATTATTATTATTATTATTATTATTATTATTCAGAAGATGAACCCTATTCATATGGAATAAGACCACAGCGGCCACTGACTTGAAATTCAAGCTTCCAAAGAATATGTCGTTCATCTGAAAGAAGTAACAGAATGCAACACGAAATACAGAAAGAAGAGATGTGTTATTACAAAAGAAAAATTAACCAATTAAAAAATTAATATGTAGATAAATATGTAAGTTTCAAAATAGAATGATAATTGCTTTAGGGTAGTAAATGCATTGCATCTTCGCTTGAATTCTGAGGTCCAATGAACGCCTCATTAACCAGGGACTTTAATCACTGACAAGATAATGAGGAAGTTGTGACGAATGTCAGTACGGTGAAGGGATGAAGGGAGTGACTTATTTTTCTAGCTTAAATGGAATAAAGGTTACAGGCGATGGATGAATGAATAAAAGGCTTGGTTGACAAGGTACGAAGGTGGTTACAGTCTTGAGAAAGAAGCAAATTCTTGAAGGTATGAGAGATGCAGTTTATAAAATGGCTTTTCTGATAAATTCTCGTTGAAAAAAAAAAGGGTATGAAAATAACCGTAGCAGAAATATAATATAAGGAACGTAAGAAAAAAAAAAAAGAAGAATCTTGCCAGATAATGTTCAAGACGTTTGGATGGTTAATGTCTTAGAATGCCAGGATTTCTATGTCTAAAATCTGGTTACAGTTCGAAACTTACTGGTATTGCTCACCGACTCCATATATATATATATATATATATATATATATATATATATATATATATATATATATATATATAGTCGAACTGGTATTGCTCACCGACTATATATGAAAATATATTATTTCCGAGGTAGAGTGAATTGGATATTAAAGGACGTTTGTAGCTTTCTGATTGTATATGAATCACGGTGATGTGATAAATAGTCATAATATGGCTACGTGCGACAAACGCACTACACGGTCAACATGGCAGAGGTGGGTGGATATCGTCTCCAAACGCAAAACACCTGAGTTCGACGGGTGAGTTGACGGGAGATGTTATTCACTTATTACCTCTCTTGTGGCCGATTTCGTTAGTGCGTCACTGTAGTCCTGATTCCTCGTCCGTCGCTGGTTCGATCCCACGGGACGGGTGGACTTATTATCAACTTAAAAAATTCCCCTTCGGTAACATATATGAAAATATTTTATTTCCGAGGTAGAGTGAATTGGATATTAAAGGACGTTTGTAGCTTTCTGATTGTATATGAATCACGGTGATGTGATAAATAGTCATATATATATATATATATATATATATATATATATATATATATATATATATATATATATATATATATATATATACATATATACATATATATATAATGTATATATATATATATATATATATATATATATATATATATATATATATATATATATACATATATATATATATAACTACACATTGTAGATATATTTTGCACGTGTCTTTTGTAACGTCAAAGACTTTCCAAACCGGTCTGATCTCTGATAAATCAAATATGAATGACATTTTTTTCCAGACAATTTTATGCGAGAATACTTTTGGTAATATGCTCGTGGTCTGAGCAGGGTAACAAAAAAAAAAAAAAAAAAAAACAGAGGCTAGCATTATACTTCAAAAGATTTGTTGAGAAACTCAACTTTCACGAAGAAAAAACCCTGTATGGTTAAAAAAAATACAAAATAAAAGATTCCTATACTCTTATGGAGGCCTGTATCGAACACCCTATTGTTTTCACCTTTAGTTCATTGAATGATAGCTTTAGACCTCTTCCGTCTCTTCATTACCCACCATTTACACAACACGCTAATAATCCGGGGAGAGCTTTATATTTCGCCGCTGCGCTTCGCTTAACCACAAAAGCACGCTGAAACGGAAAGAGAGAGAGAGAGAGAGAGAGAGAGAGAGAGAGAGAGAGAGAGAGAGAGAGAGAGAGAGAGAGGCGGCTGAAGAAGAGAAGCGATCCACTACTCGACTGAACGAGCCCAATGAGAGAGAGAGAGAGAGAGAGAGAGAGAGAGAGAGAGAGAGAGAGAGAGAGAGAGAGCCTCGTTATAGCTGAAAGAGATGGCAAACAATCCGTTACGGTAATTAGTGGTATATGACGAGGCTGCTGATTCCCCAAGGGGTAATTAGAGCGGATGCAAGGATAAAGGGCCTTTTGAATTAGGGCTTATCTACCTTAGGAACCGAAATTCCGACGCAACAAATGCTTATTGTTCATTTACGGCGGCCCTTAACGGAGCAGGTGTGGCAATTAGCTTATCTGGTTTTCGTTGCACTTCCTCTGAGCTCCTGTTTTTTTTTTTTTTTTTTTTTTTTTTGCATAATATAATTCTCTACCAAAGAGTGTTCGTATAGAGTGACCTTCATGCTATATTATTTGTCCAAATAATATTTTCCACCGGTTATTATTATTATTATTATTATTATTATTATTATTATTATTATTATTATTATTATTATTATTATTATTCAGAAGAAACACCCCTATTTATATGGAACAAGCCTTACAAGGACCATGGACGTGAAATTCAAGTTTCCAAAGAAATATGGTGCTCAATTCAAAAAAACGTGTCAAAAGATAATATGAATTACGGGAAAAAAGAGATCAGTTACTAGAAAAGAAAAAAAAGATAAATTTATATATTAATAGGTAAACAGATAAAACAAAACAAAAAATTATCGAAACACTGGTGGAGAAGATGAAGTACTCGACGTTAAAACTCAAACTTCATTGAAACTTTGACAATGAAAATTATTTCCTTATGCTTAACTATTTATTCCAAAAAAAATATACCACTGAACGGTAGACGATATTCTTCATACCTTAACATCCATTGAAACATTTTGTTCTCTGCGTTCGTCCTCCATCCCAAAATTTCATCCTCAGTCTTTCTCTGAACATCAGATCTTTATTTACACAAAACGCTCTCCCTGTTGTCTCAGCATTATCTGAACCTTTTATCTTCGGTTGGGAAGACAATTTCTCCCAAATACTTTTAGGGTTCGCTTGACTGTTTCATCTTCCTCTTACTTCTAACCTTTATATTAAACATTTTATTTCCATCTCAAAAACGACTTTCCTCTATACTTTGCAATATTTTTTTTTTTAAATATTTCATGTTTTCGACCAGGGAAGCCATCTCTTTCCAGTGTTTAAATCTTCATTGGGAAATTCTATTTTAGGTCGAGAAAACGATCTTGACCGAGTTTTGGCATTTTTAGTCTGGGATGATGATCTTGAGCTTGTTTTTAAACCTTTACTTAAACATTTTGCCCTCGCAAAAACAACCTTCATTCTGTATTTGAATCTTCGCTTCAACAATTTCAGCCATGAAAAATGAACTGATCTCGTCCCTGAATCTTCATTTCAACAATTTCAAACATAAAAAACGTATTTTATCTTGTCGTTAAGCCATGAAAAACGACCTTGATCTCGTCTTTGAATCTTCATTTCAACAATTTCAGACATAAAAAAACATTTTATTTTGTCGTTAAGCCATGCAAAACGACCTTGAGCTTGGCTTTGAATCTTCATTTCAAGAATTTCAGACATGAAAATCGATCTTAATATCGTCGATGAATCATCATTTCAACAATTTCAGCCATGAAAAGTGATCTTGAGCTAGGCTTTGAATCTTCATTTCAACAATTTCAGACATGAAAAGAGATCTTAATATCGTTACTGGATCTTCATTTCAAACAATTTCAGCCACGAAAAACGACCTTGA
>JANJGK010000011.1:9489074-9494455 GCA_039081455.1 Macrobrachium rosenbergii | reverse complement strand
TTTATTTTTTTTTTTTTTTACTTGTTTGGGGTGCGTTCCGACGCTATAGACATGAACAGAAGTAATTCAATAAAAGACGTCCTTGTTTCAATTCTTTATTAGTTTTTATGCTAATTATTTTGAATTAATATTTTAGACCATAGCTAAGATTACTTAAATTTCCTAATGGTATGAGAGAATTTAATTGAATTATTTGTCTGTTCACCATGTGTATTTTATATATCTGGAACGATGTAAAGAAAATTACAGTGTAAATTTCAATTGATAGTAAACACAACATGCCAGTAGCTGAATAGCCCGCTTAAGTATTTAAGAGTATCTCTCTCTCTCTCTCTCTCTCTCTCTCTCTCTCTCTCTCTCTCTCTCTCTCTATATATATATATATATATATATATATATATATATATATATATATATATATATATATATATATATATATATATACATACATATGAATATATATATATGTGTGCATATATACAAGAATATATATACACATATATATACATGTGTATATATACACGTAGATAAACTATATATATATATATATATATATATATATATATATATATATATATATATATATATATATTTATATATTTATATATTTATATATATACATGTATATATATGTATATATATAAATACATGCATATATATATATATATATATATACATATGAATATATATTATATATGTGTGCATATATACACATATATATATGTAAATATATACAAGAATATATATACACATATATATACATGTGTATATATACACGTAGATAAACTATATATATATATATATATATATATATATATATATATATATTTATATATTTATATATTTATATATATATATATATACATGTATATATATGTATATATATAAATACATGCATATATATAAATATATGTACATATACATAACTTTTATATATATATATATATATATATATATATATATATATATATATATATATATATATATAATATCTATTGTAGATTAAAATGTACTTTCAGTCCCTCCAAGGCAAGAGAAATAATATATATGTAACAAAATAATCCCCACATCTTATATTATGAAAAAACAAGAACTTATTTTACCACAGTAAGAATATGTTCTCACTAAATAAAAAAAAAAATCAATAAATATCTCATTACAAAAATCTGACTCACTGTAATTCTGTGCTATTTAATATTTACCAATAAAATTGGAGACTGTAGCCAATTTGGAAAGCAGCAGAATAATTATTCATGTCTAGCTTATAAAATATTAGCCAAACTACTCTCGGTACCCAAGCATAAAAAAAAACTTTTTAAGTATAAAAAAAACTATAAGCTTATTTTCTTGTGTTGAACTGAAATCTCTATCTCTTTTTCTAGTCGACATCTAAAAATTTTAAATATATTTTTTCGTATCGTGCAGAGAAGCCACAGGAAGAGACGTCAAATGAAATTAGTTTTAGAAAAAGTTTGGCAAAAAATCGCAGACGATTTAAATAGAAAAGAATTGGAAAAACATTCATATCTACGTACATCTTTACACACATAGTGTGTATACACACACACACACACACACACACACACACATATATATATATATATATATATATATATATATATATATATATATATATATATATATATATATATATATATTATATACATACATTATACATATATTTGGATATACTGTATATATACATATATATAAATATATATATATATATATATATATATATATATATATATATATATATATATATATATATATATATATATACATACACAGAGTATAAATATACATATACATATAATACAAACATATATAATTTCTAACAGATAAAGAAACAGAAAGAACACTACAAAGCTTAACTGCGACTGGAATTCCAGAAGACAATAAGAGCTTTGTACACTTCGACACAAAACTTTAAGCACTGCATGGAAATGCCACAGGCAATTGATTCGATATTTCGCAACGGGTCTGCACGTGGCATTCAGTAATTAAACTCGAGTGTTTTCACTGACATTCCTAAGAGCAAACAAAAGGAAGCTGGACACTGTCAATTGTAATTTGAATGATCACATTGAAGTGACAATGCGCTTCCAAATGTCACGGTCCAAGTTCGTTTAATGCGACTGAGTGTGATACGGGATTTGCTTAATGACAAGTTTCTTGTGATCATCTGTCCAGACAGATCTTATTTACAGGACTGATTATTGGAAATTCTATCTCGACTTACTACTCAATGAAATCTACTCTTTCCGTAGTTAACTAAGAATGATGTAGCTATCCAGACGAAGCATTGTTCAAGTAGATCTTAAATGTAGGTACATAAAATGAGTAATCTCTCTCTTCGCGCAGATAATTTATTGTTGTTCGAAGGAGTATCTGCCTGGTTAGACTTTAAACTATTTTAGAAACTTTCAATTTTACATTTTTTTTCAGTATCAAAGCGTCGGTATATAAATGAGTAATCTCTAACTTGACAGAGAAATTTAATGATCATTCGAAAGAAAACGTTTGTGGCTAGACTTCCTACTCTTTTAGAAACTCTGAAATTTAGACTTTCTACTCTTTTAGAAACTTTGAAATTTAGACTTTCTACTTTTTTAAAAACTGAAATGTAGACTTTCTACTCTTTTAGAAACTTTCAAATTTACACTTTCTACTCTTTTCGAATCTTTGAAATTTAGACTTTCTACTCTTTTAAAAACTTTAAAATTTAGACTTTCTACTCTTTTAGAAACTTTAAAATTTAGACCTTGTACTCTTTTAGAAACTTTGAAATTTACATAACCCCTTTTTAAGTCTGGAACAGAGCACCAACTTACATTCTTTCACAAAAGCTGTTTTTGTGAATTCCTCCATAGCACAATCCATGCTTTTACTGAAGGTTTTAGGTTATACTAAGGAATGTGTTAACTCACACATGTACGAACACATGGCTTCTATTCGGCACATTGTGTTTGTGTTTTCGTAATGAAGCGAGTGAGTTAACATAGTGATAAAAGACCAATAAAAAACGCATAATGCAAATAGACATATGAAAGATGAAACGATAACATACAGTTCATCTTAATTTTGTTCACAGAAGTGTGTAGTCAACTAACAAACACCGCTGTGTTCAATCAAATCATTCATTAGTTATTCCTAATAAAATGATAAATGTTAAATGTAGACGGCAGTCGTTAAAAAAAATTCACAGAAATGTTTACTTATATCAACAATATTATGACGGCAGATACGACTGATTAACTGCTATTTAATGCTTTATTTTTTTATTGGGGGGGGAGGTGGGGATCTACCACTAATTAACCCGAGTGAATCATCAACCAGTACTAGCCTAAAGATGATGATATCAAGGTAATTAGGATCGCACCTGAAATCTCCGATAACTCTTTATAATTATATGCAACGTCTATCCATATATTTTCCGTGTGTAACGACGATAATATATGAGTAATGTTCTTCAAGTTTACAGTCGCCGTCGTCCAGCCCTTGGTGGCTCTCTCACCACTAAATAAGTATGCAAAATAAAGAGACCTTATTACCATTTTCGAGACGGTATTTAATACAGTAGCGACTGGCCACTTTGACCTTCTCTTACATTACTGCCAGTTTTTTACACTTTGGGTACGCTAGTTAGGGTCATATGCATCCCCAACAAGTAAAATCTTCCAAGTTGTAGTGCATTAGATATTTAACGACGTTTGTATCTTAATATTTGTGAATATATACATATATATGTATATGTGCATGTATATGTATATGTATATATATATATATATATATATATATATATATATTATATATATATACATATATATATATATATACATATATATATATATATATATATATATATATATATATATATATATATATATATATATATATATGTATAGAAATTTATATATATATATATATATATATATATATATATATATATATATATATATATATATATATATATATATAAATTTATATATATATCAATATTTTAAAATCAAAGAACCTTCTCTCTTCATAACAGAATATTAATCATCTGTATTTTCACCAACAGATGGGGAATGGCGTCACTTGGCGTTGGCGCAGATGGCGATGGTGGTGGGTGGTGGCTTTCTGGCTTCTGACAGGGCCCATGGAAGGCTCAGCGGAGCAGAGCTTCGCCAACCAGCCCTCGCCCCAGACTGCGGTCATTGGGTCAACGGTCGTTCTGCCGTGCAGGGTCATCAACAAAGTAGGAGAGCTGCAGTGGACGAGGGACGCTTCGGGCTGGGCAATGAGCGGGAGCTCTATGCCTTCAAGCGATACCAGATGATAGGCTCCGACGAGGAGGGTGAGCTTCGAGGGAGGACAACTATGGAGTTTTTCCTGTTATTCGAACTTGAGGGGTTATTGACCATGTAACGACTGTTCGAACAGATATTGCAATACTTCAACAAAGAGATAATACTTCCATCACGTCAATTTTACTGTCAACCGTAGATTTATGTATAGATAAAAATATTCACAAGTGTATATGTGCTGTGTGTATATATATACAGCATATATATATATATATATATATATATATATATATATATATATATATACATATATATACATATATATATAAATATATATATATATATATATATATATATATATATATATATATATATATATTATCTTTCTGTGCAACTTCCAGGGGACTTCAGCCTCCGCATCAGCCCTGTAACGTTGGAGGACGAGGCTTACTTCCAGTGCCAAGTAACAGGTTGGAAGGGCGTCCCAGGGGTGAGATCACAGACGGCAAAGCTGACTGTCTACGTGCCCCCCGAGGCACCTACAATCACTCAAGGGCCTCTTGTTACTACGACCTCTGGTGCCAAGGTCCAGCTCGAGTGCATCTCAAAGGGAGGGAAGCCTGCAGCAGAGGTTGGTCGCGAGGTTTGCTTTGATGGTAATAATGTTGAATTTTACATTATTTTTTTCAGTTTTTTAACTAAAATTGTTTTCTTTTATATTTTTTATTTGCGTTTTTAGTTAATGAATTCGGGAAGATAAATAGTAATGTATATATATATATATATATATATATATATATATATATATATATATATATATATATATATATATATATATATACTGTATATATGTGTATGTATATATATATATATATATATATATATATATATATATATATATATATATATATATATATATATATATATATGACGGACCCAAGTTCGAATCCTGCGCGGCGATGACGAAGGGATGGGCACTCTCCCCTAGAACCCCTAAGAAGTCAATTATGTACCTGCTACTTATACAACTGTGGTTGGTTGGTGGTTGGGCAGACATGGGCGTGAGGTCAGCAAGGAACAAGATGAAAC
>JANJGK010000011.1:9476574-9484074 GCA_039081455.1 Macrobrachium rosenbergii | reverse complement strand
ATATTTTACTTGTTTTATATTGTAATTGGCTTAATAAAAACCCTTAGATTTTCATTGTATTTTGAAAGCATAAGTAACGATAGGAAAATGTACAAAATATAAAAATACTAAAACGTGAATAATACAGAATACATTTTATAGATTTTATTATTTGCTAATTGTGTTTGCATCTTGTTTGCAAGCACATGCGTGTCACTTTCCACTTTATTTATCCTCAATAAATAAGACGGTTCAACCTCATAACTTTATTGCTTCTGTGAGATTCCATTGATCGCATGAAGTCACAGACTATTTATACAGCGCGAACAAAAGACATACTCATTTCTTAATGCATTGTAGTTTATTCTACGTAAATTCTCGAGGCATACCTGCTCCCAGTGCTGATATTAATCATTTTCTGCCAGTCGTTAGAATGTGCGCTTTCATGAGTAAGTCATAGGAAGTCATTCTAATTGCGCTGCGAGGATATAATGAGGCAATCATTGAGAGTCATTATCTTTCGCTGCTTTTTGTTTTGCTGTTTCTCATTTCATCAGCAATAGATAAAATTAATTTTCTGTGCGTCTCGTCGCTAATTAACACGAAAATAATTTCTTTTTCTTCCCGACAGAAACATTTCTAAACTATGGTTTGCATTCGCTTTTCGTAACCTTTGCGCCGGTCTTTTCACGATTCCGACAGACCACAGCAAATTTATAAATGAATACTTTGTATCAATACTGCGTAGGATTCGGAATATTCTTTCAGAATGCCGTCAGATCCTATAAGAGAGTTTAAGCTACATTCGGAAGAAAAATAACAAAAAAAAAACAAAAAAACAAGAGAATGTTCCCCTTATATTCTTTCCCCACGGACAAATAACATTCCCCCTTCCCATGCACTTAGAATTACATTCCTATTTCTTGCCAGCTGGTTATCTCGTAATTGCCTCCCATTTTCCCGGCCCTTGGGTCGAAACTCTCCTGTGATTTGCGGGTCGTAATGAACCTTATGTCATCGCCCCGACGGGGGAATGTACTACTTACGACCGAGTGCCTTGCGTTTAAAGACAAGTTTTAAAGGTGCCTTGCCGAAATCAGGGTTTTAGATCATGAAATGCAATGTAAAGATCTGAATAATCGTCTCTGGTGTGCCACACTCGCATTGTGGCCCAGATGAAGAGAGAGAGAGAGAGAGAGAGAGAGAGAGACGGAGGAGGTGGGAGAGACGCAGGGAATCAAGAAGATAATTAGGGATAGGTTGAATGGAAGCACAATGAAGATAAGGAGGAGGGAGGAGCAGAAAAAACTATAATTAGAAATGACCAAACGAGAAGGTGATATTGAGAGAGAGAGAGAGAGAGAGAGAGAGAGAGAGAGAGAGAGAGAGAGAGAGAGAGAGAGAGCTGATTAAAGAAAAAAAAAGTAACCTTACAATGGAAAATGAGATAAAACTAAAAAAAGAAAATGAAACTGAAAGTAAACATAGGAAGATATATACGTACTCACCCACACAAATACCTACATACATACATACTACATACATATACACACGCCAGCGCTTATACACATACACACACACACACACACACAGCAAGACTGGAAAAAAGGCGGTGGAAATTATAGCCGCGCACGAAGACGCGAGGAAGATGGTCGTGAAATAAATTACGTATAAGCTGCTGGAGTTTGGAGTGTGTGCCTTAAAAGCTGTGCGCTGTTTACCTGTAAAAGGGAAAAAGATTGTGTTTTATTTGCATTTCATTATTTATACAAACACCTCGACTGTAACGAAACTTTCTGGGGCGGGATGAGCTACGTGCCTTGGAGTCTCTCTCTATCTATCTGTCTGTCTATCTAACTCTCTCTCTCAGGCATTTGTTGGATACCTAATTTTTTTTTATCATTTATTCTATCAAGGCCTCTCCATTTTGGTTAGTCGTGTCGAACCCTTAGTCATAATTATGATTGTAATGATTGTATTTTCCCTTTTTTTTTATTGTTGCTTCCATTACCTGCTCAGTCCATAAGGTTGTTGCTGTTTTTGTTGTTGTTAATGTTGTTGTTATCACCTATATGACAAATATATCAAATAACATCTATGACAAAATTAAACAAAATTGGAATACATCTGTTGCATTCTCACTATTCCTCCAAAGGAACAAACTGATATGCTGCCTTAAACAATGCATTTCACCAGAACATGTTTCACTTAAGTCAACTGTTCTACGTTAGTTTACCTTTCATCAAGGTTGGTTAGTCACAACCCACCTCCCCTCTCCTGCGCGTTTGTACGCACGTACACGCACACATACACCACATACACACACACACACACACACATATATGTATATATATATATATGTGTGTGTGTGTGTGTGTGTGTGTGTGTGTGTGTGTATGTATGTGTGTGTGTCTATTGTTGATCTGGAGGGCACAACTATATAATTGTATATATAAAAAAAACCTACATTTTTATAAGTAAATTGATCCGTTCTATTCCCTTGGAACATAGAGGACACGCATGTACAAGCATAAGAATATTTCTCATATATTTATCTGTATGTATATATATATATATATATATATATATATATATATATATATATATATATATATATATACGTAACACACATATATACTCGTATATACATATATATATTTATATATATACTATTGTACATCGTACTTCATGAATTACAGCATAAAGTGTGCCAGTGACTGTAAATAAAATCATCTTATTTCTAACATTTTAAGCTTAAAATTTTTTTTCGAACACGCATCAAGGTAATTGTAACTCTGGGCCCCACAGATCAACACTTGTTGATCGATGAGCTATCAGTCTGCTGTCCTTTATTCATCACTTAATCACTTCCTGTAATATTCACACTTCTTTTTTCTTATAAAACTCTTTTTATTTTGTTGAGGAAGAAATATCACTTCTTGATTTATGGACTTCCAGGGAATCATAACTCGTGAATATTACCTTTAATATCTATATATTTTTTTTCGTTTACGCATTATTACGTTTCACTGTTTTATTTCCGTCCTTCTTGATTAAAAGATTCTTGCGTACAAAACCCGGGAAAATATTTAGTTCGCTGCGAATGCATGTTGCTGGCGCATAGCCACGAACAAAAGAATTTATTTTAATTCGATTAAAACCTTCTCTAGTTCCTCTTTTGTATTAAAGGAATCTTCTATTTTCTGCACTTCTATTCAACTCCTGCTCTGGTTTATTGTAAAACGAATTTCGCAAGTTTCAACGAAGAGAAGGTTAACTTGATGCATACCTAGTGGCAGCCACGTGGGAGAAAATTCGTAGAAAACTCAAGAACAGCGATATTTAAAGCGGAGCCTTGTCCATCTCATTCCCCCCCTCTTATAAATCACATTAGCAGACTGACAAAACCAGACTCTCTCTCTCTCTCTCTCTCTCTCTCTCTCTCTCTCTCTCTCTCTCTCTCTCTCTCTCTCTCTCCAATAAGTATATAACAGATATAAGCACTTACATATTCACGAAGGACTTAACATCTTGGCTCCAGTTTTGGTAGCCACAACCAGCCACTCGATCAACTTGACATCCGGCAGGTTCCAATCTTTCCTTCTCTCTCACACAGGTGGTACCGGGCTGGCCAGATCATCACAGGTAGCAACTCTACCAAGCTAGTGGTGCCGGATGTCACCAGGGATAGCAACACGGAAGACATCACGTGCGAGGTATCCAATGACATCGGGACGTCCAAGAAAATCACCAGATTGTCCATACACTGTGAGTTACTGGCATTGGAGTAAATTCGAAAATCACTCGTAAAATCGTGCTTCAGATTAGGAGAGGCAAAAGTATTGCTTTGTTAATCAATGTTAACTTTGCCTGTGCGTGTTCTGAGAAATAATTATAATTGTATAATGCAGAATGAAACGTGGGTAGCGAAGTATACATCATTCAAGGGAATTACTCCTGTGGTGTGGAATATTCTATATCCATATCATCACTGAATATATGGTAAAAAAATGAATCAATTTAAACCTTAATTTATTTCTCCGTACTTTTTCACCACATTATAGATGTCTGTCATCTCTCATATCTATTCTTACACTTCACAAATTCCGCAAGGCTAATTGAGTGTGCTTAGAAATTCCTGATTACCTCTTATGAATAAACAATTCATACTGAAAGAAACTATGACAAATCACTTGGTAGGATTTATGCAAGCTAATCACAATAGGGTCCAGAGAAATTATATACTTGAAGATGAACTAAAAACTAATTAGTGAAGCTAAGTCAAACACTTAAGCATCTGCATATGAGCCTTTCCATAAATAATACATCATTATTTTCTTCTCCTTTATTATTGCAGTTTGGAACAGCGAAAGACTGACGAGTATCCCAAGGTCTTTTGTTTATGTTAAAATTACGGGAATGATTAACAAAAAAAAAAAAAGTTTCTTTACTTAAAGCCAAAGCGAGTACTTGCTGTGATGTCACAGATTGTAATTAGCTATACATGAAAATATATGAGATGATTAGAGCGCAACAACCCAAGCATTTAATTTAAATATAATTTTTTCAGGTGCCTGTATGGTCAGTTTTTACTTTATCTTTAGAGAAAACAAAAGTTGTACTTCAATTAAATATATATATATATATATATATATATATATATATATATATATATATATATATATATATATATATATATATATAATATATATATATATATATATATATATATATATATATATATATATATATATATATATATATATATATATATAAAACACATACATACATACATGCATACAGTACATACATATATATGTATATATACATATGCATATACATACAGTACATACATATGCTCAGATTAATGGCCTTTCAGCTTTCTTTGCTTAATCCCTCAACTGTGGATTTCTTACTTGCTGTCCGTTCTACCGGGCTTTTACTCGACCACCTTCAAACCATTACACCAGATTTCCTCAAAAGTTCCACAATTCCTCAAAAGTTCCAAAATTCCTCAAAAGTTCCCAAAGCTCTTCGGCTTCATCTGCCAGACGCGAAACAGCAAAACCATTTATACTGACTGGACCTAAAAATTTTTTTTTTTTTTTTTGTAAGTGTTTGTTACAAAAAAACCCTGTCCAAAAACATTCCATTCTCAATACAGAAGAAATGATAAAGAATAAATGCAATGTACAAAATGCGATGTACAATGCCAGCTGAGGCTTTTAGGGCTGATCTCTTCTTTCCGTATTCCCTGTTATCTTCTGCGACCTCTTGCAAATGGAAACCATATTCTTCGGAAGCTTGAATTTCAAGTCAGTGGCCCATGTAGCCTTGTTCCATATGAAGAGGGGGGGTTATCTTCTGAATAATAATAATAATAATAATAATAATAATAATAATAATAATAATAATAATAATAATAATAATAGTAACTGTTATGCTAGGCCATATGAAAATTTGCCTGGCCTCTATGGCAATGCAGCAAAAGAACGATGGTGTTTATGTCATCTGTCAAGGCTCATCTTGTTAGATTCTCTCTCTCTCTCTGTTTCTCTCTCCCTCTCTCTCTCTCTCACACACACACACACATACACATATTTACTGTTCCATCAATAAGCATTTACTAGATTTAAGCAAAAGGGTGTACGAGTGAGATGAAGAAAGTGGGTATATAATATTGATAAACCGAGATGGTTTCAGATGTTCTGAGTAACATGAAGGAAATTCAAATACGAGGTGTTTCAAAATTCTGTGTCACATTCTAAGAGCTCTTATATCATGAACTACAAATGGTAGCATGATTGAAGTGGTACCATTTCAAAGCTAAAAGTGTCAAGTTTACTTCTGTTAATTTAATCTTAATTACATTTTGTTTTTTGTCTCTTTTCAGATCCAGTATTGTCATTCACAAAACAAGAGAAGTCATTTTGCGTTTACCAAGCAGGCCCAGACGGGCTTTCCATTTTGAATTGGCATGCAAAATTTAAGGAGGAGGGGTGCTTGTGCCCGGCAAAGAGAACATGATTTCTGGGGGCTGCGCTGGAAGGCTTGCCGAACTTGTTCAACCGTATCATCTGAAGTTGAGGGGCGTCCTGTTCTCTTTGCCGGGGACAAACACCCCTCCTCCTTAAATTTTGCACGCCAATTCAAAATGGAACGTCTGTCTTCTGGTGCCTGCTTGGTAACAGTTGCATGAAATTTGCGTTGAACACGTGCCCATGATTCAGTTTTAGCGTATTCTAGGACACAAAATGACTTCTCTTGTTTTGAGAATGACATAATTGGATCTGAAAAGAGACAAAAAAATAATCATAATTCAATTAACATAAGAAAACTTGACACTTTTAGCTTTGAAATGGTACCATTTCAATCATGGTACCATTTGTAGTTCATGATGCAATAGTTCTTCGTATGTGACATACACTTCCGAAACACCCTGTGTAACTTGCTATCTAAGATTAAGGCTTCTTTTTAGGGTATACAGTATTGGTCAACCGCTACTTTCTATGGTATACAGCATTGGTAAACCACTTCTTTTTTAGGGTATAAGTATCGGTAAACCGAAGTGGTTTCAGACGTCCTGAACAACATGAAGTAAATTCATATTTATTCTCTATCTATGGCTAATCTGCTCCTGTTTAAATGGATTTACCAGTGCATTAAATAACACATCCTGGCGAATGAGATACGAACCACTCAATGTATCCCAAAAATGCCACAGAATTCTGCAAAACAAAAAATACTCAGCTCGGAGACAATGATGCTCCAAATGACCGGAAACTAACAAAGGAACGAATAAAATCTTTACAGACAAATCACCAATAACAAGAAGTGGCGAAGACAAAGAGAGAGAGAGAGAGAGAGAGAGAGAGAGAGAGAGAGAGAGAGAGAATCACAGCACCGAATTCTTACATCCGCGAAGAAGCGGATTGTCATTAGTCTTGATTAACAGAATCATAATCGCCATAATGAAGACCGGGCGATATTTTCGCGCATCTGAAATAGCAATCAGCAGCAGCAACGAGCTCATGTGTCTCCCAGGGATGCGTAAATGCTAATTAAAAGGGAGACGATTTTCCTCCATTTTCAATAGGGGTAGCAGAGCTGGAGGTATCTTTAGGGAACTGCGGACGGAATGGCTAATCCGTGGACGCGGGCGGATAATTAAATCGACGTCTTAAAGTACTTTTTGTATGTATCTCTCTCTCTCTCTCTCTCTCTCTCTCTCTCTCTCTCTCTCTCTCCAAGATGGTAACTATCAATCTCCCACTTTCTCTGGCTCTCCCTCTTTGCTAAAACGGGATGAAGTATTGGCAAGTGTCCCCGTACTTTGATTTTGCCTTCGAGGGATGTACCTCATTCTTTTCCGTTCAAGTGGAAAGGAACAAACTTATTCTTTTCCCTTCAAGTGGAAAGGAACAATTTTAATGAGAAACTGGAGTTCGTGCGAAGCCTTCAGTATGATCATTATAATTTATTACCATTATCTTTTTTCATGGCAGCGATAAATTTAACATA
>JANJGK010000011.1:9466574-9471574 GCA_039081455.1 Macrobrachium rosenbergii | reverse complement strand
AATTACAAATCTAAACCTTGTACATCAGGATCTGAAAGAGAGAAACGAGCATGATATTGTTTGACAGATTTACTTTTTATATATATATATATATATAAAATTGTAAATCCTAGACAAGCGAAAATAAAAATGTAAGGGGAAAAGTATCTAATCCCACAGGAAGGAATTATTTTAATCGCCCCCCATCTCTCTCTCTCTCTCTCTCTCTCTCTCTCTCTCTCTCTCTCTCTCTCTCTCTCTCACCCAGCAAGTTCTTCTGTGTGTGTGCGAGAGCGTGCGTCAAATACGGTCTGCTTTATCTGGGATACACATGCATAAAGGCTATCTGATTTCCTAATCCATCAAGCTATATTGGGGGTTGGCCGTGTCTACGTGCGGCTGGTGTCATGGCACGAAGTACTTACACTCCATCGCATGACCCAGGGATGCATACCTAATATCGCAATGCCTGTTATTAAATCGAAGGCACCACGTCGCTTACGTGCTTTGTGCCATTCAACAACTGATAACAGAGTAACGACGGAACAGCTGGGATTGGGAATTCTGACATGGATTTGACATCTTTTTTTTTTTTTTGGTACGTGCTGCTGCTCTTGTTGTTGTTGTTGTTGTTGTTATTAATCAGCTGCTGATGGGTTTTGGGCTGCTATCATGTCGATGGGAATTTCAGTTGTTGCTTGTACATTATTGTTGTTCTCGGACTACCGTGATTTGTGGTTGTTATGATATGGATTCTATGTCCTGTTATTATTATTATTATTATTATTATTATTATTATTATTATTATTATTATTATTATTATTATTATTATTATTATTATTATTATTAATCCTGTTTTTTTTATTGGAATGTCTTGGTATGTATGTATGTTTATTATTATTATTATTATTATTATTATTATTATTATTATTATTATTATTATTATTATTATTATTATTATTATTATTATTATTTCAAATGAGAAGAATTTATTCAAAAACCTTGAATGAATTCCACCCCACACCGCGAAAATTCCAGAACGGGTAAAACCTTAACAACAGCTTTCGTTTTAACGAAAAAAAAAAAAAAACATCTTGACAAAAAATAAAACATAAGAACAGCAACCAAAATTAAAACTCTGATTAATCAACAGCAAAGAAATGACTACAGGCAAAGAACGGAAGTTTAACAGCCATTCTTGTAGTCACGCCGTATGAGATCTTCATAAATCACTCAAAGGGTCCGGATTCTCCTTAAATCTATGGGTCTTATGCACGCCTTATACTCATTATTTAAGGCCCAACTAGTTAGGAGGAGTTAGCACAAGGGCCAACTAGTCAGAAGAAGTTAGTACACGAGCCAACTAGTTAGAAGGAATTAGTACAAGGGTCAACTTGTTAGGAGGAGTTAGTAAAAGGGCCAACTAGTTAGGAGGAGTTAGTACAAGGGCCCACTAGTTAGAAGGAGTTAGTATAAGTGCCAACTAGTTAGGAGGAGCTAGCACAATGGCCAACTAGTAAGAAAGAGTTAGTACAAGAGCCAACATGTTAGGAGGAGTTAGTAAAAGGGCCAACTATTTAGGAGGAGTTAGTACGGAGTTAGTACAAGGGCCAACTAGTTAGAAGGAGTTAGTACAAGGGCCAACTAGTTAGAAGGAGTTAGTAAAAGGATCAACTAGTTAGGAGGAGCTAGCACAATGGCCAACTAGTTAGAAAGAGTTAGTACAAGGGCCAACTTGTTAGGAGGAGTTAGTAAAAGGGCCAACTAGTTAGGAGGAGTTAGTACAAGGGCCAACTAGTTACGAGGAGTTAGTACAAGGATCAACTCGTTAGGAGGAGCTAGCACAAGGGCCAGCTAGTTAGAAGGAGTTAGTACAAGGGCCAACTGGTTAGAAGGAGTTAGTACAATGGCCAACTAGTTAGGAAGAGTTAGTACAAGGGCCAACTAGTTAGGAGTTAGTACAAGGATCAACTCGTTAGGAGGAGCTAGCACAAGGGCCAACTAATTGGAAGGAGTTAGTACAAGGGCCAACGAGTTAGGAGTTAGTAAAAGGGCCAACTACTTAGAAGGAGTTAGTACAATGGCCAACTAGTTAGGAGGAGCTAGTACAAGGGTCAACTAGTTAGGAGGAGTTAGTAAAAGGACCAACTAGTTAGGAGTTAGTAAAAGGGCCAACTAGTTAGGAGGAGTTAGTACATGGGCCAACTAGTTAGGAGTTAGTACAAGGGCCAACTAGTTGGAAGGAGTTAATACAAGGGCCAACTAGTTGGAAGGAGTTAGTACAAGGGCCAACTAGTTAGGAGGAGTTAGTACATGGGCCATCTAGTTGGGAGGAGTTAGTACAAGGGCCAACTTGTTAGGAGGAGTTAGTACAAGGGACGACTAGTTATGAGTTAGTACAAGTTGGCCAACTAGTTAGAAGGAGTTAGTACGAGGGTCAACTAGTTAGAAGGAGTCAGTACAAGGACCAACTAGTTAGAAGGAGTTAGTACAAGGGCCAACTAGTCAGAAGTTAGTGCAAGGGTCAACTTGTTAGGAAGAGTTAGTACAAGTGCCAACTAGTTAGAAGAAGTTAGAACAAGGCCCAACTAGTTAGAAGGAGTTAGTACAAGGGCCATCTAGTTAGGAGTTAGTAGAAGGGTGAACTTGTTAGGGAGAGTTAATACAAGGTCCTCCTAGTTAGGAGGAGTTAGTACAAGGGCCAACTAGTTAGAAGGAGCTAGTACAACGGTCAACTTGTTAGGAGGAGATAGTATAAGGGCCAATTAGTTAGGAGTTAGTACAACGGTCAACTAGTTAGACGGAGTCAGTACAATGATCAACTAGTTAGGAGTTAGTATAAGGACCAACTAATTAGGAGGAGATAGTATAACAGCCAATTAGTTAGGAGGAGTTAGTACAACGGTCAACTAGTTAGACGGAGTCAGTGCAATTATCAACTAGTTAGTAGGAGTTAGTACAAGGACCAACTAGTTAGGGGGAGATAGTATATCACAATTTCCTTCACACTTCTCATGAAAATGGCATTTTTCTTAAAATCAGTTGGGCCTCAGGTCATTTTTACCGAATGAAGATGTCTAAGATCTGAAGGAAATTCAGGTAATTATTACTAATTTAAGAGGCCTGAGAACAGAAAGATCTCTAAGCCTTTGAAAACTTAGGTTTTTACAAGATTTACCTTTTTTTACGCCTTAAAACTGCCACTTATGGAAGTCTTTTGAAAGAAATAATGGGCTTTATAGTAACTTCGTACTTTCAGAATAAGTTGATGTGAGAATTGATGGGATTTATAACAGTGTTAAATGCAGGAATTATCTGGAATGCACTGACTAGTTAGATTCCGATTAGTCCCAAGCTCTCTATTTTTTCTTTAGTCTTTCTTCTAATGTTCTGCTATAAAAACCATGATCATGACAAGTGAAAATTTCAGTTTGCAGATGTTTCATCGAAATTCACCAGTTTGGTGGAAACTGACATTATTTTAGTTTCCTTGCTTTAATGAGACCATCTAATAATAAGACACCTTTGTTAGTTATCCTTTAAAAGGCTAGTAATATTCAATGGCTTCTTTTTAAATAATAATTGTCATCATCATCACCATCTGGAGATTATCTAATGTAACATTGCAAATCGCAATTTTTAAAAAATTTACTCCTTCTTTCCCAGACGGTCCATCGTTCAAGATTCAGCCGGGGGACCAATACGCTGACATAGGAGACAACGTGACCCTCCGTTGCCAAGTGGACTCCAGTCCAGACCCGACCATCGTCTGGATCAACCAGCAGTCGCAGACAGTAGTGGGAAAGGGCCCCGTCATCCACATCATTGTGGACAAACACACTGCCGGAACGTACCTCTGCATCGCCAAGGTGGAAGGCTTCCCGGAGATATCAGCCTTCTTGGGAATCTTCTTGAAAGTGAGCTTCCTGTTTAATCTTATTTTTAAAGAATGATGGAACAGACGATCAAATGATGGAATAGACGATCAAATGCCCTTGCCTAGTATTACCAGTAACGGACTTTATGTATGCAAATATACAAAGGCACTATGAAAACGTTCGAACAGCGGATATGAACCTGGCCACTTCGTGAGTGGGGTCTTATGCTAGCGCATTTAGAGCATAATTCCTTGTACTTGATCCGCACCCTCCTCCTTGGCTAAACACACACACACACACACACACTGCTCTTCCACTATCCGTCCCGCCATCTGTCTGACTTTGTCAATCAAAATCCATTAATTCTTACGGTTACCCCTCAATCACTTTTACCGTGAAATAAAGGAATAATAATATTTTCTTTCTCCAATTCCTTTTGAAGCTTTCCCTTGCCCAATTACAGCTTTCACAGCCTGGTCGGCGACTCGATCACACTTTCACCACTGTCTTATGGAATCATAATAATATTCCCATCATCTCCTGGTACACGTCTCTTTTTTTAATCTTTTCATAACTGTCTTCCCTACACTCTCAAAAGTTACTTCTGCAAGCTTTCTCAAACTGGCACAACTAAATGACAATCATATCAAGGAAAAGGCAGTCAAGTTCAGCAAATAATCGGCTGCCTTAAAAAGTAAGCGAAATTGAAGAACCAAAATTTGACAGGTCTATTCTCCTAACCCAGAAAGCTACAACGAAAAGTTCTAAAACAATCTAAATCCGAAAAATTAAAACCAGAACGTACTGTAGTTCTTTAATTCTTCTCTCGTTATCATTTTAAATGGTTTAGTAATGAAAAAGGAATTAGGACTTTTTTTTAAACCTAAATTTTGTGAGTTGTAACTAGCACTGGCTTGAATGCGTAAGTCCATTAGGGGTAATGCATCAGTAATGACGATTTTTTATTTATTCGCTTTTAATTCGAGCTTTTATTTACTATACAGATTTCACTGAAGTATTATCTGTAATGTATTTATCAGGCGTCCTCACACACACAATTTCAGCGCAAATAGTACGCTGTTGTATTCTAAAAAGGGAGTGTTGACGATCCATCAAAATTTGAATTTGATTCACATGCCGATG
>JANJGK010000011.1:9449074-9461574 GCA_039081455.1 Macrobrachium rosenbergii | reverse complement strand
GATTATAGTTCTATACATCGAGTTAAATAGAATATGGTTCTATATCAAATTTTTCAGCCTATAAATACTGATTCAAATAGAATTCTACGACCACATGCTTCTAATATTCAGATGAAGTTAATCGTAGTAATATATGTCATATACTCATGTTTTTTTCGAAATCGTGATAAGGCAACAAGAAGGATTATTAGATTAATATTTACAAAAACGAGTAATCCAACGAACGCACTGATTAATATCGTGGAGGACTGTTTCAGTTTTATATCTCGTAATGTTCTGGAGACTTTTCTTTAGATCTGAAGATAAACTAATTATTATTATTATTATTATTATTATTATTATTATTATTATTATTATTATTATTATTATTATCTCAGTCATCCTATTCGACTGGATGGTATTTATAGTGTGGGGTTCCGGGTTGCATCCTGCCTCCTTAAGAGTCCATCACAGCTCTTCGTTGGGTGAGTCGGTAGAGCTGCGGACTGGGACTCGCTGGGCCGGCGTTCGATTCCCCGGTCGGCTGATGAAGAGTTAGAGGAATTTATTTCTGGTGATAGAAATTCATTTCTCGCTATAATGTGGTTCGGATTCCACAATAAGCTGTAGGTCCCGTTGCTAAGTAACCAATTGGTTCTTAGCCACGTAAAATAAGCCTAATCCTTCGGGCCAGCCCTAGGAGACCTGTTAATCAGTTCAGTGGTCTGGTAAAACTAAGGTATACTTAACTTAAGAGTCCATCACTTTTCTCAATATGTGCGCTGTTTCTAGTAGCATACTCTTCTGCATGAGTCCTGGAGCTGCTTCGGCATCTAGTTTTTCCAGGTTCCTTTTCAGGAATCTTGGGATCGTGCCTAGTGTTCCTATGGTTATCGGTACAATTTCCACTGGCATATCCCATATCTTTCTTATTTCGATTTTCAGTGATACTCATCAATTTTTTCTCTTTCTTCCTCATCTACCCAGGTGTCTCATGGTATTGCGACATCAGTGAGTGATACTTTCTTCTTGATTTTGTCAATTAGCGTCAAGTCCTCTTATTATTATTATTATTATTATTATTATTATTATTATTATTATTATTATTATTATTATTATTATTATTATTATTATTAATCAGAAGATGAACCCACTTCGTATGGAACAAGCTCACGGAGGCCAATGACTTGAAATTCAAGCTTCCAAAGAGTATGGTGTTCAGAAGGTAATAGGTGATACAGAAAGAAGAGATTAGTTATTAGAAACAAAAAAAAAGTTAAATTAATCAATAAATAGAAAAAACAGAAGTCAATTATTAAAATACCGGGAGAATCGTTTTAGGGCAGTAATGCATTGCATCTTCGCTTGAACTTTTGAGGGTCCACTTGCACAAAAACTCCTCGGGAAGACTGTCCCACAGGGCAACGGTAACTATAATGCATTAATTATACATGCAGAGAGCATTACGTTTATTCCAGCGTTGCGAGCGCTAATAAATCATCGGGACACACAGTTTAAACTCTATTCCTTCGCGCTGCGAGCACAAATGATTTGCCAGGTTTAAAACCAACTTGAGCGAAGCAAAAGACAGAATCCATTTGAGCACCGGCTTTTCCTAAGGTTAATATATGCTAATCCACGTAAGAGCATAATGGAATGTTATGCGTTTCGGGCTTCCTGTGTCGAGGCTGTCGTCATAAGTGGCCGAAATGTGACGCTCCATGAAGTGATTTTCCCCCAAAACTTTCGTTCTTTTCTTTTGTCCTCCTTTCGTTTCGTTTGTGAGAGACAATGGGCGAACTGCATTAGGATATGTTTAATATGCGGGGGAGAAGGGTGGGGGGGGGCGATTGTAGCATTTTTCCAGGCTCTATAATGCTCTTCCACCTTTGTAAAAGGTATTGTTTCTTGTAGGTTCATAATTCGAAGGTATTAAATTATCGCTTATTTTTCACTAGAATCCCAGAAACGTAACCATTGGAGGACAAGGTACTGGTGGTTGGGGGGGGGGGGTGGGTGGCGGGGTGTTACTCAGTGCCGGTTCTAAGCCAGGATAAACTGAGTTAGTTGGAGTCAGAAAGGGCATCCATCCGTAAAACCAACTATGAAATGAGCCGTTTAACACAAAAACAGCTGGAGAAGGCTCGTTAACAACAGCGACCCCGACTAAGGATAAAGCTGGGAGGCAGACGAAGACGAAGAAGGAGATATGGCTGAAATTCCCACGTTTTTAAATAGGACGCTTCATCCTCCACAAAAAGTTCAGTACTACCACCTTTCCTCCATTTTCATTTCCACACTCGACAAAAACGTTCAGTATCCTGCAAACCAATGCAGAGCAAGCCATGAAAATATTTTTCTTATCGTCACCAGCAATTTCACGAACCGGAACTAGGAGCAAGAATAAGCCACCGGATCATTTGGCGCCCCCAAAAAATTCTGGCAAAGCAGCAATATCCTACACCTAAAGCGACGCAACACCCCATAGCGGGCCTTCATCAAACTTTATGCGAGCGTGTCACAATCATCAGCATTTATTAGGACGACAATTCACATGCATATCGAGGGAGATGTACGTGTCATCAATGAGGCACAACATTTTGGATGAAGTGACGTTAACACAGAAACACGCCAGAGAGCGCACTCGACTACTAACACACACACACACACATATATAAATATATATATATATATATATATATATATATATATATAATAATAAGCATGTCTGTCTGTCTGTCTGTCTGTGAGCTTCGGTGAACTCTCAGAGCATCGCTTCAGTAAATGAGTTTTATGCATTGTCATGAATGACAAGTGGTTATGGGAATATTTAACTTTGGAAATCCTTCTCCTTCGCGTCGATGCAGCCTCTGATACTGATTCTGATCCAAGATTCATCTCTGTTTTTTTTTTTATCTCTTTTGGAAATACTTCTGAAGAGCAATGTCCCAGCAACTCCGGAACTCTTTGCTTGAGCGCAACACTGTTATTTGCTTTTATATTTTCTCCTCCGGGAATGGAACTCTCTCTCTCTCTCTCTCTCTCTCTCTCTCTCTTTTGAGAATCATCGCTTCTTCCTCTTATATTTGGAAATAAAACCATTAAAATTATTAAATTTCTCCTTGCGCATTTTATTTATCATTGGTCCTGATTATATGCCCGCGCCCAATCTCTCTCTCTCTCTCTCTCTCTCTCTCTCTCTCTAGAGAGAGAGAGAGAGAGAGAGAGAGAGAGAGAGGATCTCCCTTCATTACCCATATTTGTGAGAATACGCCTAGAAAACAACCTCCCCATCACCGTCTGGAACTTTTTACTTGCTAGCAATAGTTATGGCACCGCTTGCCCTGCTTCTCTCTCTCTCTCTCTCTCTCTCTCTCTCTGTGTTTTCCCAATGCTTCACTTCAGAAGCATCCGGTCGTTAGTTTTCCCTTCTTCGAGTTCGTTCCATATCTTACCTTTCGCGACGACGCTTTGTTTCACTTGATGAGCAAAGGCATCAGATGTCTTTCCTTGTTTCCGCTCTCCGTCACACCAGGCTGCCGTGGATTTCTTCTCCGTTCCTTTCCACGGGTGTTCGCTGGCTCGGGAATGCGTTGTTTGCCTCTCCTAGTCTCTCGTCGAGAGTTAGATATGCATCAACACAGATGTGTTTGCGTGATGCTTCTCTCTCATGCCAGACGTTTCCAGCCGTTCCTATCTGTTGCGATGAATCTCTCCGGTTTTTATGTGGCCGAGTCTTTTTTTTTTTTTGTATCTTTACTCATTCTGGACATCACACATTCTGGACATCACAGTTTTACTGATCTTGATAACTGTCACTGTGACCATTGACCAGAAACGGCTGCTCTCATTTAATGTACAGGTTCTGGGCCTTTATTCATCACCATAACTTCTTTCAGGCGAACTAATCTTGATTCCTGGGGATCTTCTTCGCCTGTCCCAAGAAAGGTCGTTGGCCTCTAACTCCTCATTTGCTTTGCAGTGTTTATTGTCACTGTTATGCCTCCAACAAGCATTCATTATCTTAATGAACACGAAAATAATACTTTCTTTTGGGTGCATGGAGCCACCCAAAGGCAGCTACGCAAGCCTCTCCTTACAGCTGCTCTTCAACTCTGGGTTGACTAGTTTAGATTAAGTTGACCTCGATTATAAACGGAAAGCAGTTAATGGGAGTATCAGGTCTGGTGAGGACTTCTGGTCTCTGGACTATTTACCAATATACGGTGTTTAATGGCATGATATTTCAAGTTATTAGTGACTTTTTAGTTTTCTATAAAAGGAAACTATTGTGCCGGCTTTGTCTGTCCGTCCGCACTTTATCCTGTCCAAACTTTTTTGTGTCCTCATTTTTTACTGTCCGCCCTCAGATCTTAAAAACTAGTGAGGCTAGAGGACTGTAAATTGGTATGTTGATCATCCACCCTCCAGTCATGAAACATACCAAATTGCAGCCCTCTTGCCTCAGTAGTTTTGATTTTATTTAAGGTTAAAGTTAGCCATAATCGTGCTACTGGCAACGATATAGGATAGGCCACCACCGGGCCGTGGTTAAGGTTTCATGGACCAAGGCTCATACAGCATTACACGGAGACCATCGAAAGATAGAGCTATTTGCGATGGCCTTGATTACACGCTGTACAGAAAACTCGATTGCGCTGAGGAAACTTTGGCGCATTTTTTACTTGTTACTTTGATTCAACTCTTATTCTATTGGCCTGCTCTGAATTTTTCTCACTGGTAATGTTTCGCGAATCACCTTGATTTTTATGTCAGGAACTCGATGTATATTATTTTGCATAATAATATACATTACTTTGCACAAAAATTATATACTTATCAGGTTTTCATCGTATCGTTTATCCGATGTACTAAAATTTTCATAAAAATGTATACGTTCCAAATCGTTATTTTCAATCCTTTTATGGCTTAATACTATACAACTTTAGACAAATTGCTGGTTTTCAATAGTTAATTTCAATCTTACGCCAGTCAAAATAGGACACGTTATTTAATTCGACCGTCAGCGCTTTTATGAACAAAAACCAATTGGTTCAACTGCAGCTATTACCGGACTTTGCGTACAAAAAAAAAAAATCATTTATACCATAACTATAATAGTTCATTCCGTTTAGATATTAGTAAAGGAATTTCGGCTCTTGATTCCGTTAAGATTTTAGTAAGGGGCACTTGGCCCCGTTCCGAGTAACTCTGCAACATTTACGAAACGTTGAAAGGTTCATTTCTTCTAGGTTAGGGCAAACTTACATTTACCCAGGTATAACCAAGTTACCTCATTATCAACAGCATACGCGCATATTTTTCCGCCGCCTTTATTTCATAAGTGAAAGGCTTTCCTCCTAATTCCGATCATTTCTTGAAGTGCCGCAAATGCTTGTTTGGATTTTCCTGGTAAGACGGTTTCTCAAGGCATGGTTTCTCAGGAAAATCGCTTTCATTTTTCAAAGTTTCACAAACGTTGCCTCCGTGCCATGAGAAATTTCGAATGCCTGTATGCATATCATGCATCTGGTCAGAGCATGCAGTATTGGGTTATCATTATCTACACAAGGGTTATGTGGTTTACACATTAAGTGTGTGTGTGTGTGTGTGTGTGTGTGTGAGAGAGAGAGAGAGAGAGAGAGAAGCATGGCATTTTCGTCTTTATTACAAGATGTTAATGATCAACTGAGACAGAGAGAGAGAGAGAGAGAGAGAGAGAGAGAAGCATGACATTTTCGTGTTTACAAGATGTTAATGATCAACTGAGAGAGAGAGAGAGAGAGAGAGAGAAGCATGACATTTTCGTCTTTACAAGATGTTAATGATCAACTGAGAGAGAGAGAGAGAGAGAGAGAGAGCATGGAATTTTCGTCTTTATAAGATGTTAGTGAGCAACCTTACCTTACGGACCTTACAGTTCGTTCGGGTTGCCCCAGGTCCCTCAGTGTGAGGCACCTCTGATGTCTACCAGAGAATTGCTAATGCATCTTCCGGTATATTTTGCATCTTCCAATCTTGGATGGTCTGGGATGCATCTTAAATATTTGTCGAGCTTATAATTAAACACATCTACGCTCACTCATGAAGAGTCCTGATATGTTCCTCAGATGAGCTGGCAGCGCATTGAATAGACGCTGCATTATCGATGCTGGTGCGTGGTGGATTAATGTCCTGTGTGCTTTCCTTAGTTTTCCTGGTATAGTTTTGGGCACTATTAATCTACCTCTGCTTGCTCTTTCTGATATTTTTAGCTCCATGATGTTTTCGGTAATTCTTTCTATCTGTTTCCATGCCTGGATTATCATGTAGCGTTCTCTTCTCCTTTCAAGACTATGTCAATTTAAGAATTGTAGTCTTTCCCAGTAGTCAAGGTCCTTAACTTCTTCTATTCTAGCTGTAAAGGACCTTTGTACCCTCTCTATTTGTGCAATATCCTTTTGGTAGCGTGGGTACCATATTATATTGCAATATTCAAGTGGACTACGTACGTACGTTTTATAAAGCATAATCATGTGTTCGGCTTTTCTTGATTTGAAGTGCCGGAACAACATTCCCATTTTTGCTTTGCTTTTTGCCAATAGTATTGCTATTTGATCATTGCATAACATATTCCTATTCAGCATCACACCAAGGACTTTAACTGCTTCCTTATTTGTGATTGTCTCGTTATTAGGTCCTTTATGTATATAGCATTCCTATTGATTCAAATTTATCAGAATTAAATACCATCCTATTTACCTCTGCCCATTTATATATTTTGTTTAGGTCTCTTTGTAGCGAGTTCCTATCTTCATCACAAGTAATTTCTCTACTTATTCTTGTGTCATCGGCGAAACTTCTCACTACCGACTCCTGAGAGAGAGAGAGAGAGAGAGAGAGAAGCATGATATTTTCATTCTTAATAAGATGTAAATGATCAACTGAGAGAGAGAGAGAGAGAGAGAGAGAGAGAAAAATTTTTTACTATTGAGCAATAAAATCTTAATAATTCACCCTGCCTCAATCTTTCATTCAAGAGCCACCTTCTCAACCGCCCCCCCTCCCCCCCAACGATACAAGAAAAATAAACGCTGGATTTATTTATCATTTCCTACCACCTACAGATCTGTCACTGTGTGTATGTATGTATGTATGTGTGTGTGTGTGTGTGTGTGTGTGTGTGTGTTCGCTACCTCTCCTGGCATTATCGCAACAGAAAACATCTCTGGGTTTTTTTTTTATCTTCTCTTTTGGAAGACTTGTACAAATCTCCCCTCGTTACCGCAACAACTCCCCTCCCCTCTCCTTAACCCCCCCTCCCCTCCCTTCTCCCCCCACCCCCCAAGCCCCACCAATCCTCCCCACCACCACTACCACTTTGCTTCTTCCCGGAGAAGAACATCGCTCGCCTCTCCTTTCCCGCGAGAGTCTATAACATAATTAGTCCTTTTCTTTACACTACCGATGGAGGAGGAGGAGGAGGAGGAGGAGGAGGAGGAGAAAATAAAAGCAGATAACGACGAAGTAACTGCGAAGATGACGAAGGAAGAGAAATGAGAGGAAGATATTTCTTTCACCTATCTGAAATTATTTGATTTTCGAGTTAGTCTTTATTATTTTCATATTTATAATGCAGAGGCGGATGGGAGTCGCAGATTAATATTCTTCAATAGCACAGACCCACATTCATTTTTCACAAAGAAAATGATAATGATCTCCTCTGTGTGTGTGTGTGTGTGTGTGTGAGAGAGAGAGAGAGAGAGAGAGAGAGAGAAAGCAACATTCCATAGTATATAAAGAAAATTATAATGATCTCCTCTGTGTGTGTGTGTGAGAGAGAGAGAGAGAGAGAGAGAAAGCAACATTCCATAGTATATAAAGAAAATGATAATGATCTCCTCTGTGTGTGTGTGTGTGTGTGTGTGAGAGAGAGAGAGAGAGAGAGAAAGCAACATTCCATAGTATATAAAGAAAATGATAATGATCTCCTCTGTGTGTGTGAGAGAGAGAGAGAGAGAGAGAGAGAAAGCAACAATCCATAGTATACAAAGAAAATGATAATGATCTCCTCTGTGTGTGTGTGTGTGTGTGTGTGAGAGAGAGAGAGAGAGAGAGAGAAAGCAACATTCCATAGTATATAAAGAAAATGGTAATTATCTCCTCTGTGTGTGTGTGTATGTGTGTGTGTGTGTGTGTGTGTGTGAGAGAGAGAGAGAGAGAGAGAGAGAGAAAGCAACATTCCATAGTATATAAAGAAAATGGTAATTATCTCCTCTGTGTGTGTGTGTGTGTGTGAGAGAGAGAGAGAGAGAGAGAGAGAGAAAGCAACATTCCATAGCATATAAAGAAAATGGTAATTATCTCCTCTGTGTGTGTGAGAGAGAGAGAGAGAGAGAGATCAACATTCCATAATATATAAAGACAATGGTAATGATTGATTGGTTATGTCTATCAAGATTGGCGTTAACACATCTAGGTTATTCAGGCCGAAAGAGAGAGAGAGAGAGAGAGAGAGAGAGAGAGAGCAACATTTCAATTTATATAAAGAAAATGGTAATGGTCTCCTGTGTGTGTGTGTGTGTGTGTGTGCTTGTAAGAGAGAGAGAGAGAGAGAGAGAGAGAGAGAGAGAGACAGACAGACAGACTTGGATTCTGAAGCAATGAAGAAAAACTATAAAAAGTTTTGTTCCTTTAACACTGACGTGACAATCGCCACATTATAACCGCTATCTCCATTCAACTACTCACATATGAATAGAACGAATCACAAACGGGCAAGAAAAAAAACAAAAAAAAAAAACACTCTTGACAAAGCGACAAACAGAGAGGGAAAGGTACAAACGAAAATAAATAAAACAAGCAAACACGAAAGATAATGAGCGAATCATCTCTCCATTCATTCTGTATCCAACATAAGCACACCATGCTGTTTACCTTCGCTTCTGGAATTAATTATTATACTCCAGCGAGGTTTGAGAATTTAATGACGTAGCTGGTTGGTCTTCTTCAAATGATATATATATGTGTGTGTATGTGTGTATGTATATATATATATATATATATATCTGTGTGTATATATTTACATACATACATACATATATATAAATATATATATATATATATATATATATAACGGCCCATTCTTCATTTTGACGGTTTTTATACGATTTTAATGAGTTTAACACGTGTGACTGACTGAAAGATATTCTATGACTGGGAAGCGTTCTTCAATTAATTAAATTATTTTTTGGAGCATTTCTTTGTATTTAGCGTCGATGACCACCCTTTCTGCTACGCCAGAATATGATATAACTTAGTCTACCAGCCAACCTAACTAGTAGTATGCGTTTTCTGATGATTTTTGTTGTTGTTGTTGTTGTTGTAACGTTACAGTTTGGCTTAAAACAATAAATTATCAATTCTGCCTTACATGTCTTTACACATTACTGACTTCGTACGACATTTGTTGTTGTAGCAGATCAAACAATCAACCTACTGACCTCTCTTTCACGAATTTTCAGATGACCTTTGTTGTTATGACACTGTGATATGTCATGAATCTATATATCAGTTGTTCTTTCTTTTATGCCTTTCAAGAATAGATTAGAATGTAGGATTTAGGCCAAAAGGCCAAGCGCTGCGACCAGTGAGGTCATTCAGCGCTGAAACTGATACTGACAGTAAAAAGGTTTGAAAGGTGTAACAGGAGGAAAACCTCGCAGTTGCCCTATGAAACAATTTTTAGGAGAGGGTGGAAAGAAAGATGGAAAAAAGTGATTATGAACGGAGGTAAAGTGAAAGGAATGAAAGGGGTTGCAGTCAGGGGCCGAAGGGACGCCGCAAAGAACCTTGAGTAATATGCCTACGGCGCACCGCATGAGGTGCACTGACGGCACTAACCCCTCCCCCTACGGTCTTTATGCCTTTCAAGACGAATCAGCCAAAAAATCATCTTCCCTTTCACGCCCTTTCGGAGTGAAAGCTTCTCGAAGTCAGCCACATGCCAACATCTACTATAAATCAACCTGTCAAACACCCACTCTTTTTATGTCCTTTGAAAGCGAAAGGCTTTCGGAATTACTTAGACATTGGTATCTGGTGCACGTCACCCTATCAATCATCTTCTCTTTTATGCACTTACAAATGAAAAGTGGTTGGAAGCCACCCAAACACTAGGAAATGGTACACATCAACCTATCATTTATTCTCTCTTGTGTGTACTTACTGTATTATCCATCCTCTTTTTTTACGTCCTATCATTCGTCCTCTCTTTTATGTTCTTTCAGAGTTAAAGCGTTTCGGAGTCACGCAAATACTAGCATATCAGTTATCCTCTCATGTATGTCCTTATCATTTATTCTCTTTTTTTAAGCCCCTTCATTCATCTTCTCTTTTACGTTCTTTCAGAGGAAAAGCGTTTCGAGGTCACCCAAGAGATTACCAGCAGGGGCATAAGGCACACACTCTTCATCCACGACGCCACGGCCACAGACTTCGGAGCCTATAACTTCTCCGTCCACAACGAGTATGGGTCGGATGGCGTCGAGGTGTTCCTCAAGGAGACGAGTGAGTACCGAACGTGAAGGCACGGATATGCTATGCAGTCGTTCATTCAAAACAATTCAGTTGCAAGGTTTTTAATACATTTATACAGCAGTTGTTTCCTTATATATTTCAAAAAATGTCACGTTGTTTTCGTTATCATTACAGAGCAATGCAAATTGCGAAGGTCTTATTCCTTACACGATTACTATCAGTTACCATCATTGCTAGCAAGAAAGCTTCCATTATTTACACCTCATACCCAGGCCAGTGTGGACTAAGAAACTCAAATAGCCGATAAAATATTTTTCCTTTTGCAGTTGTGCTTTGCAGCCATATAATTATTATTATTATTATTATTTTTCCTTAGGAATATATTCTACACTTCCGTCCCTCAGGATGGGAAGTTTCTGAAAGCGTAGATTTTTACGTCCTACTATATTAACCTGTGATAAATAATTCTGTCAGAACCATTCTTATCTCTTAAATTTAGAAGATATTTGTAGGCCCATTCTAGTGTATAACTATAATTGTTGGTTTTAATAGTGTTTGGGACCTTAACTTCAGTATCAATTAGATAACATAATTCAACCACGACGGTAAACGGAGCCATATAAAAATATTTTCAGTATTATCCTGAAAGTTCTAAATAACTGGAAAATTATGGTTTTAAAGATAATGACAATCATAATTATAATTGCAGTTGTTTTCGTACAGGATATGTTACCATAACAATTACTATCACTCATGTGAAATTTGCAATGCTGATGGAATGATGTCGATGCAGTTTTATAATATTTTCTACAGCTCAGTTTCAAATAAAACGCTATCGTGATTTCAGAATAGTCAGTTTCAAAAGGCAAATATTTTCCCTTCGGTAAAAACACGTTTCTTTAAGAATACAATTATCTAAGAATAGCGTCTCTCAGCTTTATGTGAGCCAACGTAAGGAGCAATTGCAGATTAAGTACAGATAATAAAAAATGCGAAAATTTCCATACAAAAATTATGATTAAGGAGCAAACTTTTCGTTGAAGAAATTAACAAAAAATAACTATGCATGCACGAACTCTTTCTATTCCCCTTTCATCAAGATTACTGCGAGACTTGGCGATGTAAATCAATATAAGGAGGTAACAGTTAAAAATGTGCATAAGCAAAACCATTTTCTCTTTCCCCCTTCCTTCTTTTGTTTTCATCATCACGGCGTTCTTCTTCTTCGTCCTTGTATTCTTTTTACTCTCCTTCTTCATCATCATCATCATCGTCATCGTCGCAGACTTCCCTTTGAATGGAATGGGAGAGAATCTATGGAAGGAAAACCATTGTTTAGCGAAAACAAAGCTGGGGCAATTAAGAAAGTCTCTCTTCCATTCAGTCTCTCTTTATTCTCGAGAAATGTCTTTTGTGCGCTTTGTCTCATTTTTCCGCTATGCAGATTTATCGGGCCATTAAAAAAGCGGAGCAGGATAACTTCCCAGTTTCCCATTTTTCCCCCCTCGCAGTTCTTCTTCTCCCCAACCCCCCACCCGCCCCCCACGCGACTTTCCTTCCTTTTTCTTTTCAGTTTCGGTTTCTTCCTCCGGAGCCGGGTCGTCCTCCTCCTCTCCTCCTCCGTGGTTGCGGGGAGCCGAAGGGGAATCCGGCTTTTGACCACTATTAGTGAGACGCTAATGTTTTGTTTACTAATATTTGTTTAGGTGCGATTCCAAAGGGCGATCTTGGGTCCCCCTTTTATTTTTACGACATAATTTTTCCCGTGGCATTCCCGGAAAGTTATTAGCAGCAAGGCTTTGAATGGAGAGAGAGAGAGAGAGAGAGAGAGAGAGAGAGAGAGAGATATATATATATATATATATATAATCTCCCACCAGGTTAAAGTATTCATGATTATTCCTATTTGAGAGAGAGAGAGAGAGAGAGAGAGAGAAGTTTTCCCAGGCAGTTTGAATTAATCATCTGGAGTCCAACCTTTCACAAGGTTTCATTTATTAAAT
>JANJGK010000011.1:9407947-9448974 GCA_039081455.1 Macrobrachium rosenbergii | reverse complement strand
TGTGTGTAATGTATGTATGTATGTATGTATGTATGTGTGTGTGTGTGTGTGTGTGTGTGTGTGTGTGTGTGTGTGTGTGTGTGTGTGTGTGTGTGTTCGCTACCTCTCCTGGCATTATCGCAACAGAAAACATCTCTGGGTTTTTTTTTATCTTCTCTTTTGGAAGACTTGTACAAATCTCCCCTCGTTACCGCAACAACTCCCTCCCCTCTCCTTAACCCCCCCTCCCCTCCCTTCTCCCCCCACCCCCCAAGCCCCACCAATCCTCCCCACCACCACTACCACTTTGCTTCTTCCCGGAGAAGAACATCGCTCGCCTCTCCTTTCCCGCGAGAGTCTATAACATAATTAGTCCTTTTCTTTACACTACCGATGGAGGAGGAGGAGGAGGAGGAGGAGGAGGAGGAGAAAATAAAAGCAGATAACGACGAAGTAACTGCGAAGATGACGAAGGAAGAGAAATGAGAGGAAGATATTTCTTTCACCTATCTGAAATTATTTGATTTTCGAGTTAGTCTTTATTATTTTCATATTTATAATGCAGAGGCGGATGGGAGTCGCAGATTAATATTCTTCAATAGCACAGACCCACATTCATTTTTCACAAAGAAAATGATAATGATCTCCTCTGTGTGTGTGTGTGTGTGTGTGTGAGAGAGAGAGAGAGAGAGAGAGAGAGAGAGAGAGAGAAAGCAACATTCCATAGTATATAAAGAAAATTATAATGATCTCCTCTGTGTGTGTGTGTGAGAGAGAGAGAGAGAGAGAGAGAGAGAGAGAGAGAGAGAGAGAGAGAGAGAGAGAAAGCAACATTCCATAGTATATAAAGAAAATGATAATGATCTCCTCTGTGTGTGTGTGTGTGTGTGTGTGAGAGAGAGAGAGAGAGAGAGAGAGAGAGAGAGAGAGAGAGAGAGAGAGAAAGCAACATTCCATAGTATATAAAGAAAATGATAATGATCTCCTCTGTGTGTGTGAGAGAGAGAGAGAGAGAGAGAGAGAGAGAGAGAGAGAGAGAGAGAGAGAGAGAGAGAGAGAGAGAGAAAGCAACAATCCATAGTATACAAAGAAAATGATAATGATCTCCTCTGTGTGTGTGTGTGTGTGTGTGTGTGAGAGAGAGAGAGAGAGAGAGAGAGAGAGAGAGAGAGAGAGAGAGAGAGAGAGAGAGAGAGAGAAAGCAACATTCCATAGTATATAAAGAAAATGGTAATTATCTCCTCTGTGTGTGTGTGTATGTGTGTGTGTGTGTGTGTGTGAGAGAGAGAGAGAGAGAGAGAGAGAGAGAGAGAGAGAGAGAGAGAGAGAGAGAGAGAGAGAAAGCAACATTCCATAGTATATAAAGAAAATGGTAATTATCTCCTCTGTGTGTGTGTGTGTGTGTGAGAGAGAGAGAGAGAGAGAGAGAGAGAGAGAGAGAGAGAGAGAGAGAGAGAGAGAGAGAAAGCAACATTCCATAGCATATAAAGAAAATGGTAATTATCTCCTCTGTGTGTGTGAGAGAGAGAGAGAGAGAGAGAGAGAGAGAGAGAGAGAGAGAGAGAGAGAGAGAGAGAGAGAGATCAACATTCCATAATATATAAAGACAATGGTAATGATTGATTGGTTATGTCTATCAAGATTGGCGTTAACACATCTAGGTTATTCAGGCCGAAAGAGAGAGAGAGAGAGAGAGAGAGAGAGAGAGAGAGAGAGAGAGAGAGAGAGCAACATTTCAATTTATATAAAGAAAATGGTAATGGTCTCCTGTGTGTGTGTGTGTGTGTGCTTGTAAGAGAGAGAGAGAGAGAGAGAGAGAGAGAGAGAGAGAGAGAGAGAGAGAGAGAGAGAGAGAGACAGACAGACAGACAGACTTGGATTCTGAAGCAATGAAGAAAAACTATAAAAAGTTTTGTTCCTTTAACACTGACGTGACAATCGCCACATTATAACCGCTATCTCCATTCAACTACTCACATATGAATAGAACGAATCACAAACGGGCAAGAAAAAAAACAAAAAAAAAAACACTCTTGACAAAGCGACAAACAGAGAGGGAAAGGTACAAACGAAAATAAATAAAACAAGCAAACACGAAAGATAATGAGCGAATCATCTCTCCATTCATTCTGTATCCAACATAAGCACACCATGCTGTTTACCTTCGCTTCTGGAATTAATTATTATACTCCAGCGAGGTTTGAGAATTTAATGACGTAGCTGGTTGGTCTTCTTCAAATGATATATATATGTGTGTGTATGTGTGTATGTATATATATATATATATATATATATATATATATATATATATATATATATATATATATATATCTGTGTGTATATATTTACATACATACATACATATATATAAATATATATATATATATATATATATATATATATATATATATATATATATATATATATATATATATATATATAACGGCCCATTCTTCATTTTGACGGTTTTTATACGATTTTATGAGTTTAACACGTGTGACTGACTGAAAGATATTCTATGACTGGGAAGCGTTCTTCAATTAATTAAATTATTTTTTGGAGCATTTCTTTGTATTTAGCGTCGATGACCACCCTTTCTGCTACGCCAGAATATGATATAACTTAGTTCTACCAGCCAACCTAACTAGTAGTATGCGTTTTCTGATGATTTTTGTTGTTGTTGTTGTTGTTGTAACGTTACAGTTTGGCTTAAAACAATAAATTATCAATTCTGCCTTACATGTCTTTACACATTACTGACTTCGTACGACATTTGTTGTTGTAGCAGATCAAACAATCAAACCTACTGACCTCTCTTTCACGAATTTTCAGATGACCTTTGTTGTTATGACACTGTGATATGTCATGAATCTATATATCAGTTGTTCTTTCTTTTATGCCTTTCAAGAATAGATTAGAATGTAGGATTTAGGCCAAAAGGCCAAGCGCTGCGACCAGTGAGGTCATTCAGCGCTGAAACTGATACTGACAGTAAAAAGGTTTGAAAGGTGTAACAGGAGGAAAACCTCGCAGTTGCCCTATGAACAATTTTTAGGAGAGGGTGGAAAGAAAGATGGAAAAAAGTGATTATGAACGGAGGTAAAGTGAAAGGAATGAAAGGGGTTGCAGTCAGGGGCCGAAGGGACGCCGCAAAGAACCTTGAGTAATATGCCTACGGCGCACCGCATGAGGTGCACTGACGGCACTAACCCCTCCCCCTACGGTCTTTATGCCTTTCAAGACGAATCAGCCAAAAAATCATCTTCCCTTTCACGCCCTTTCGGAGTGAAAGCTTCTCGAAGTCAGCCACATGCCAACATCTACTATAAATCAACCTGTCAAACACCCACTCTTTTTATGTCCTTTGAAAGCGAAAGGCTTTCGGAATTACTTAGACATTGGTATCTGGTGCACGTCACCCTATCAATCATCTTCTCTTTTATGCACTTACAAATGAAAAGTGGTTGGAAGCCACCCAAACACTAGGAAATGGTACACATCAACCTATCATTTATTCTCTCTTGTGTGTACTTACTGTATTATCCATCCTCTTTTTTTACGTCCTATCATTCGTCCTCTCTTTTATGTTCTTTCAGAGTTAAAGCGTTTCGGAGTCACGCAAATACTAGCATATCAGTTATCCTCTCATGTATGTCCTTATCATTTATTCTCTTTTTTTAAGCCCCTTCATTCATCTTCTCTTTTACGTTCTTTCAGAGGAAAAGCGTTTCGAGGTCACCCAAGAGATTACCAGCAGGGGCATAAGGCACACACTCTTCATCCACGACGCCACGGCCACAGACTTCGGAGCCTATAACTTCTCCGTCCACAACGAGTATGGGTCGGATGGCGTCGAGGTGTTCCTCAAGGAGACGAGTGAGTACCGAACGTGAAGGCACGGATATGCTATGCAGTCGTTCATTCAAAACAATTCAGTTGCAAGGTTTTTAATACATTTATACAGCAGTTGTTTCCTTATATATTTCAAAAAATGTCACGTTGTTTTCGTTATCATTACAGAGCAATGCAAATTGCGAAGGTCTTATTCCTTACACGATTACTATCAGTTACCATCATTGCTAGCAAGAAAGCTTCCATTATTTACACCTCATACCCAGGCCAGTGTGGACTAAGAAACTCAAATAGCCGATAAAATATTTTTCCTTTTGCAGTTGTGCTTTGCAGCCATATAATTATTATTATTATTATTATTTTTCCTTAGGAATATATTCTACACTTCCGTCCCTCAGGATGGGAAGTTTCTGAAAGCGTAGATTTTTACGTCCTACTATATTAACCTGTGATAAATAATTCTGTCAGAACCATTCTTATCTCTTAAATTTAGAAGATATTTGTAGGCCCATTCTAGTGTATAACTATAATTGTTGGTTTTAATAGTGTTTGGGACCTTAACTTCAGTATCAATTAGATAACATAATTCAACCACGACGGTAAACGGAGCCATATAAAAATATTTTCAGTATTATCCTGAAAGTTCTAAATAACTGGAAAATTATGGTTTTAAAGATAATGACAATCATAATTATAATTGCAGTTGTTTTCGTACAGGATATGTTACCATAACAATTACTATCACTCATGTGAAATTTGCAATGCTGATGGAATGATGTCGATGCAGTTTTATAATATTTTCTACAGCTCAGTTTCAAATAAAACGCTATCGTGATTTCAGAATAGTCAGTTTCAAAAGGCAAATATTTTCCCTTCGGTAAAAACACGTTTCTTTAAGAATACAATTATCTAAGAATAGCGTCTCTCAGCTTTATGTGAGCCAACGTAAGGAGCAATTGCAGATTAAGTACAGATAATAAAAAATGCGAAAATTTCCATACAAAAATTATGATTAAGGAGCAAACTTTTCGTTGAAGAAATTAACAAAAAATAACTATGCATGCACGAACTCTTTCTATTCCCCTTTCATCAAGATTACTGCGAGACTTGGCGATGTAAATCAATATAAGGAGGTAACAGTTAAAAATGTGCATAAGCAAAACCATTTTCTCTTTCCCCCTTCCTTCTTTTGTTTTCATCATCACGGCGTTCTTCTTCTTCGTCCTTGTATTCTTTTTACTCTCCTTCTTCATCATCATCATCATCGTCATCGTCGCAGACTTCCCTTTGAATGGAATGGGAGAGAATCTATGGAAGGAAAACCATTGTTTAGCGAAAACAAAGCTGGGGCAATTAAGAAAGTCTCTCTTCCATTCAGTCTCTCTTTATTCTCGAGAAATGTCTTTTGTGCGCTTTGTCTCATTTTTCCGCTATGCAGATTTATCGGGCCATTAAAAAAGCGGAGCAGGATAACTTCCCAGTTTCCCATTTTTCCCCCCTCGCAGTTCTTCTTCTCCCCAACCCCCCCACCCGCCCCCCACGCGACTTTCCTTCCTTTTTCTTTTCAGTTTCGGTTTCTTCCTCCGGAGCCGGGTCGTCCTCCTCCTCTCCTCCTCCGTGGTTGCGGGGAGCCGAAGGGGAATCCGGCTTTTGACCACTATTAGTGAGACGCTAATGTTTTGTTTACTAATATTTGTTTAGGTGCGATTCCAAAGGGCGATCTTGGGTCCCCCTTTTATTTTTACGACATAATTTTTCCCGTGGCATTCCCGGAAAGTTATTAGCAGCAAGGCTTTGAATGGAGAGAGAGAGAGAGAGAGAGAGAGAGAGAGAGAGAGAGAGAGAGAGAGAGAAATACTTCTCTCTCAATGTTATTTTTTAATACGCACGTTGTACTGCCCTACAAAAAGCTACCGTGTTTGACCTCTACTGAAAAATGAAAAGTTCATCCTGCGCTGAAAAGCGAGCGCCCTTTTAGGCACAGAAACGCCCGAGGAATCAGTGTTTGCCGCAGGTCCCATAAAAACACGTTCCTTGCCTTCAACAACAAAACCACCGCAATGTGCAACGAATTTGGAGTCCATTCCAGTAATATGTGCAGTGTACGTTAACTGGAATGTGAAATAATTAAATGACATGTCTTGTCAACAGCATATCATATTCAAATGCGAACTATATGGAACCAGAGTGCTCCGTAATCAATTGGACTGTGAACAGCACACCAATTTTATCATAATAAACTGCCTTGTCTACCCAGAATTTGCTATGTAAAGAGCTAAGCACTGTGACCAATTTATCATACTCAAACTTTCAGACTTTATCATGATCAGACGTGAAGTACACTGCAATCAGAATCTAACATATTCACACGTGAAGTGTAATGCAACCAAATTTTCATGAAACGTGGAATGCACTACAATCAATTTATCACAATCACACGTGAAGTGCATTGCAATCAGAATTTATCATAAACAAACGTGAAGTTCAATGAAAAGAACTTGAAGTGCACTGCAGTCAGAAGTTATCATATTTAAAAGTGAAGTGCATTGCGATCATACTTAATCAAAATCAAACGTGAGGTGTACGCCAATCAGAGTTTATTATACTCAAATGTGAAGTGCATTGCGATCAGACTGAATCATATCAAACGTGAAGTTCATTGCGATCAGACTGAATCATATCAAACGTGAAGTTCATTGCGATCAGACTGAATCATATCAAACGTGAAGTTCATTGCGATCACACTTAATAATATCAAACGTGAAGTTCATTGCGATCAGACTTAATCATATCAAACGTGAAGTTCATTGCGATCAGACTGAATCATATCAAACGTGGAGTTCATTGCGATCAGACTGAATCATATCAAACGTGAAGTTCATTGCGATCAGACTGAATCATATCAAACGTGAAGTTCATTGCGATCAGACTGAATCATATCAAACGTGAAGTTCATTGCGATCAGACTGAATCATATCAAACGTGAAGTTCATTGCGATCAGACTGAATCATATCAAACGTGAAGTTCATTGCGATCAGACTGAATCATATCAAACGAGAAGTTCATTGCGATCAGACTGAATCATATCAAACGAGAAGTTCATTGCGATCAGACTGAATCATATCAAACGTGAAGTTCATTGCGATCAGACTGAATCATATCAAACGTGAAGTTCATTGCGATCAGACTGAATCATATCAAACGTGAAGTTCATTGCGATCAGACTGAATCATATCAAACGTGAAGTTCATTGCGATCAGACTGAATCATATCAAACGAGAAGTTCATTGCGATCAGACTTAATCATATCAAACGTGAGGTGCATTGCAATCAGAATTTATCATATTCAAATGTGAGGTGCACTGCAATAAGATTTAATCACAAATAGACGTGTGGTGCATTGCAGTCAGAGTTTATCATATTCAAATGCGAAGTGCACTGCCATAAGATTTAATCATAATCAAATGTGAGGTGCATTGCAATCAGAGGTTATCATATTCAAACATTAAGTGCACTGAAATCAGACTTAATCATGATCAAACGTGAGGTGCACTGATGTCAGAATCTACCATAATCAGATATGAAGTGCAATGCAACCAAAGTTGAATCAAACGAGAGGTGCACTGCAAACAGAGTTATCATAAGGAAAGGTGATATGCATTGCAATATTTTTATCATAATCAAATATCAGGTGCACTGCAATCAGAGTTTATCTTAACCAAATGTGATACACACTGCATTAAGAGTTTACTATATTTATACATGAAATACATTACATTCAGAATTTATCCTAACCAAATATATCATGTATTGTAAACATTACATAAGAAGAAAAAACTCGTTGTAATGAAAACTATCATAGTATTGCAATCGGAGTGCATCAGAATCAGGTGCGTTTTGAGTTGACAACATCATAACAAAGTTCATAATAAAATGCGCTGTCATGGTTACAGTATATCACTTTTAAGTATGCTTTGTATTGCATACAGAGTATCCTTATCAAATGCTTTGAGCTGTAGATGAGTTTTTTGCTGTAGACAGCTGTGGCGATATTAAAATCATTTGTTGTAAACGTAGTGTACAGTTATCGACTAGGCACTGATAAGAACAAAGTGTATCAGAATGGGTAGAGTGTATACTATACACAGACTGCAATGCATCCTGTGTATACCACAATGAATTGTGATTATATTGTGTGGACGACGCACATCATACTCAAATACAAACAAGTAAAAAATGCGCCTAACTTTCTTCGGTGCAATCGAGTTTTCTGTACAGAGTATAATGCTGTATGAAACTCTCTGCCACGGCCCATGAAACTCTCAGCCGCGGCCCATGAAACTCTCGGCCGCGGCCCATGAAACTCTCGGCCACGGTCCGGTGGTGGCCTTGGTGATGGCACCTATAGCGGTGTCAGACGCACAATCATGACTAACTTTAACCTTAAATAAAATAAAAACTACTGAGGCTACAGGGCTGCAATTTGGCATGTTTGATGATTTGAGGGTGGATGATCAACATACCAATTTGCAGCCCTCTAGCCTCAGTAATTTTTAAGCTCTAAAGGCGGACAGAAAAAGTGCGGATGGACAGACAAATAGCCGCCTCAGTAGTTTTCTTTTTTCAGAAACTTAAAACTAACTGGAACCAGAATCACTCATAACCCACAACGCTTTGCGTTGTAACCAGTATTATGATGAAGTGCGAGTCTATTTATACATCAAGACGTACGGTGAACTGAGCGATCATAATCACACGACTGTGTATGGTAACCAGAAAGCATAGACATCAAACGTGATGAGTACCACACGCAGAGAGCGTCCTGTCTTGCAACCATGCAACATCACGATCAATCACCCTCCTTGCTGTGACGATAACGCATCCTTATAAACAAAACTGTACCATTCCTACAGACTACACTATACTCAGAAATGGTGTATACTGTAATGAGTGCGCATCAGTCAAACCTACTGGTTCTGTAAACAGTAGGTATCATAACTGAAAGTTCTGCGTGTGTGTGTGCGTGTGTGTGTTACGACCAAAGCCCGCCATAATTAAACAAGTTGTGCGCTGTAAACAGAACGTATCATAATGAAATGCGCTGTGCTGCAGTGTATCATAATCAGACGCACAGCGTATTGTTATCAGCGCTCGTCAACAAAGGGCAAGCAATGAAAAATGGAATTCCTCGTGGGTGTTACGGAAGCTTATCTGCGCATTAGAGGAAATTCGCGGGGATTTTTCTGGTTTGCCTAAATGGTCGGTTCCATTGCTCTCTTTCACGCACGTTGCTTTTCTTCTTATTTGTGATAAGTATGCCAGAGGAAATTATCCTTTGAGGATTTCATTTTTCATTTTTTGCCTCAAGGTTTGTTCGGCCTTGTTTGTCCGATTTTCTTATCAAAGCAGTCAATTCGCTTTGTTAGAAGAGAGAAAATGTTAAAACACTGAACGATAACTGGCGCCTGACTGACACACACACACACATAGCCTACATACACAAGCACCGTTACACACACATCATCGTGCATGTTATTCTTCCACTACCAAAATAATCCGATGATAATTTTCATAGCCTTTGTTGACATGCACCAGTTGTTTTTTTTTGTCTTTTTTTTTTTTTGGTGACTGGATGGTGCACGGATATCCAAAAGCGAGTCCCTAGTTTTTTTCTCTCTCTCTTTCTCTCTCCACACGTAGATTTTATAATGTATGAAGGATTAAAAGCTTATTGCTGTTGCAATTCAACATAAAAGTTCGGCATGAGAGAGAGAGAGAGAGAGAGAGAGAGAGAGAGAGAGAGAGAGAGAGAGAGAGAGAGAGAGCTCAATGACTGCATCGATCGCTTGGTCATTATACTAATCAATGAGAACATTTTCTTTACACCGCGCTGCTTGTACATTTTGCAAATGCAAGTTATTCATCTTTTCTTCGTAGCTTTTATGTGCGTTGCTCGCAGTTAAATTTATTACATATATGAAGTGCCTTTCGGGAATTCGAAGCGAGTTTTCCACATCATTCATAAATTTATTTACCTTTCATATGTGAATGCGTCGTTCATTTGTTTAATGTTGAATAATTCATTCAACTTCCGTATCACAAAAGCATTATTTCTCGTCCGGGGGTCGACCTTCCAGGGACCTCAACGTTCCTTTACGTTACATGAAACACTAATAATAATAATAATAATAATAATAATAATAATAATAATAATAATAAAAAGAAACATCTCGGCCAAGTTCGCCGGGTTAACGTACGAACGCAATTACAAAAGAAAATTTCGACAAAGGGGACGAATCGTCCTCCCTTGAAGATTCTCCTGGCACTGTATTTGTCATATCCGGAGTTCTTTTATTTCTGTATTTCTGAATTTTGTACCTGCATATTACCTTCAACAGCCAGCACGTCGCCCCTGCCACGGCGCAGCAGAGCAGTGGATTTATTCCTATATTGTTTTTTTGTCTCCCAGACCCGTAATTTCAATGTCTTTGATTCACAGAGACGCTGCCTGTCCTCATGCTGGTCTGTGGCGTGCTCGGGGGAGCGGCGCTGGTGTTCCTCGTAATTATGATTATTATGTGCGGCAAACGGTCTGCTAAGCGCCACAAAGGTAATGTTGGTTGGTGGTGACCCAGTTTCGCACTTGCGAGATCTCTTTTTTCTTCTTCTTTTTTTTTTTGCCCTTTTATTTCTTAGATTTTTTTCAGTGTCTTTTTTCAAATATTTACTCTGGTGTGAGAGACGGCAGTGTTGTTTTATAAATATATTTTATGTAGGGTGATTGCTTGAAAAAAAAAAAGACGTGAAAATAATTCTGTGGAAATTATTTCATTTTATTTTTTTATCTTTTAGATTTATTTCCGTGTCTTTTTCAAATGTTTACTCTGGTGTGAGAGACGGCGATGTTGTTTTATAAATATATTTTATGTATGGTGACTGTGGAAAAAAAATATAAACACGTGAAAATAATAATGTGAAAATTTTTTTTATTGTTTATCTTTTCTTAGATTTATTGTGTCTTTTTCATATATTTATTCTGGTATGAGAGATGGCGATGTTGTTTATAGATATAATTTATTTAAGGTGACTAATCGGAAAAACCAAACACGTGAAAATAATTCCTTATAATGACATTCACCGATACTGTGGAATTTTTATTTTTATTTTTTTGTCTTTCTTTTATTTCTGTCTTTTTAAATATTTATTCTGGTGTGAGACACTAAATTTTATGAATAGTGCTTGCTTGGAAAAATAAACGTTACGTAAAAATAATCCTTTACATTGATATTCACCAATAATGTGAAAAAAAAGTCATAGCTTTTCAAGTTTGTGTGAAAAAAGCATAGCTTTTTAAGTTTGCGTGAAAAAAAGCATAGCGTTTTAAGCTTGTGTGGAAAAACTTAGCTTTTTAAGTTTGTTAGAATGTGTATGCAAAAAAAGTGGGAGCATATAAATTTATACTCTACACCTTGGCATGGGTCTGCGTGACTGTACGTTATACAAATGTGCATCTAAAAACACGCTTATTTGTACAATTACCTTTTAGGTATACTACATATATACTGTATATACTATATATATATATATATATATATATATATATATATATATATATATATATATATATATATATATATATATGTATGTATATATATATATATATATATATATATATATATATGTATATAAATATATATATGTATATATACAGTATATATATATATATATATATATATATATATATATATATATATATATATATATATATATATATAATATACATACAATATATATATGTATATATATATATATATATATATATATATATATATATATATATATATATATATATATACAGTATATATATATTATATATATATATATATATATATACTGTATATATATATATATATATATATATATATATATATATATATATATATATATATATATATATATAAATGTATATATACATACCATATTTTCATAAATCTATTTCACCTCTCAACTGACAGATTCAAAATCCCAAGCACTGGTGGAGAAGTCAGTCGCCCTGCAAATGAACGACCAGAATTCATCGGCCAATGACTCTGATCTTAAGGTGTGTTTTTCGTGTCTTGTATCTTAATCGTACGTGGACATGGGCGTCTTCCTTAATTCAGCAAAGGATTAATGGCTGTCACTATTGTCCTTATTTGCCCTACCACTCTTCACTACTGGCGAAGTAGCTGTCACAATCATTTTATACACACACACATACATATATATATATATATATATATATATATATATATATATATATATATATATATATATATATATATATATATATATATATATATATATATATGAGTAATATCATGAAAAATATCTTACTTATTGATTATGGATTCTGATCAACAACAGCTATAAAGTCACTAATTCAAAATTAACATATTAGAATTTTTGAACGCAATCCATAAATAAAGTATGGACTTTAAATCCACAAAGAGAATTCGGTAGAGAGTAATAGAAACAAACAGATAGAGGTTTTAGCCTAATCGAAAAGGATTATGGAGAACACTACGATATTTCCAGTTGTCTTAACAAGTGTCCAACATTCTGGTTTACCCGGAACAGGTAGATATGGACCAGCGAACTGGATCATCCATGAGCAACAAAGAGACCGTCCTGGACTGCTGGGAGAAGGAGATTGATCGAGACTCTACCCATAACTACATGGCCTCCAGAAACTCTTACATCTTTCCAGACACGTTCTCGGCTGTGCCTGTCAAAATGGTGAGTATGGAGGATATCCTGGCCTCCAAAACCACTTACATTTTTTCCAGGAATATTCACTGAGGTTACGTCAAAATGATGAGTTTAAAGGATTTCCTGGACTTTGGAAACTCTTACATCTTTCCAGAAAGGTTCACTGCGGTTCCTCTCAAAATGGTGAGTACAATGGATTTCCTGGACACTGGAAACTCTTACATCTTTCCAGTCATGTTCACAGCTGTGCCTGTCAAGATGGTGAGTTTGAAAGATATCCTAGCATCAAAAAAAAAAAAAAACTCTTACATCTTTCCGAAACGTTCACAGAGGTTCCCATCAAAATGGTGAGTACAAAGGATTTCCTAGGCTCTGGGAATTCTTAAATCTCTCCAGGCACGTTCACAGATGTGCCCATCAAGATGGTGAGTATGAAGGACACCTTGGCCTTCAAAAAAACTCTTGCATATTTCTAGAAACAGACACCGAGGTCCTGTGAAAATGGTGAGTATAAAGGGTTTCCTGGACTCTGGAAACTCTAACATCTCTCCAGACACGTTCAAAGCTGTGCCTGTTAAGATACTGAGTATGACGGACATCTTGGCCTCCAAAAAACCGTTACATCTTTCAAGAAATTTTCACTGGGGTTCCCATCAAAATGGTAAGTACAAAGGATTTCCTGGACTCTGGAATCTCTTACATCTCTCCAGGCACGTTCATAGCTTTGCCCATAAAGATGGTGAGTACGAAGGACATCTTGGCCTACAAAAGAAAACTCGTACATCCTTCCAGAAACGCTCACTGAGCTTCTTTTGAAAATGGTGAGTACAAAGGATTTCCTGGACTGTGGAAACTCTTACATCTTTCCAGTCGTGTTCAGAGCCGTGCCTGTCAAAATGGTGAGTACGAAAATCAGCTTAGCCTCCAGAAGCTCTTACTTCTTTCCAGTCATGTTCAGAGCCATGCCCTTCAAAATGGTGAGCCCGAAGTCAGCTTAGCCTCCAGAACTCTAACATCTTTCCAGAAAAGTTGACAGCTCTTACGCAAAAATTGTGAGTCTGCAGATATGGCCATCAGACGAGTGAGTATGAAGGACAACTTGATTTTCAAAAAATATGACTCAGGGCTCGCTCATAGCTGCCCACACAAAGGACAGCCTAACCTCCAGACCAAGGCCAAGAGAAAGAGAAGGTCTGCTCACTTCCCCCTAAATCCTCCATGCAGGCGGAGCTTTCTCTACCTCCTTATTGCGTCAGCAGGTGAATTGCCGTAATGAGCAGGTACCTCTAAGATACGTCATCGTCTACGTAGTTACCCCAGGTGGGAGGCGACTCCACCCAGCTGGGTAGACCATTTCTCTCTTGGCCTTGCTCCAGACGTTGCCATTTTCCATGTTATTTACCCAACTGTACCTTCCAAAACAAGGAGTCGGTATTTTTTTAACAATATAAAAAAAATATGTGTAAACACTAGATTACAAACTACTCATTAACTTAAGTATTATTCCACCTATATTTTTTTTATATGCTAAGACCTGCGATTTACTCCGTATAGAATTTATTCATATCTCAACCAAACAATACCGAAGTACATTTACAAATTACTGTGAAAAAATCCTACCTAACTTCCTTTCATTTCAACAGGATTCGAAAATGCCTCATTGGCAATTTATTTCTTTTCCATTTCATGCCACTGTCCAGCCTATTCATAACAGATCCATAACCTCTCTCTCTCTCTCTCTCTCTCTCTCTCTCTCTATCTCTCTCTCTCTCTCTCTCTCTCTCTCTCTCTCTCTCTCTCTCTCTCTCTCGCTTTGAAAGCGTGGAACAATTTACTTCTTTGATACTTTGCTTGCGTGCTGCACGTTACTCTTCTCCTGTCTCGCTTTTTTGCTGTGCGCCTGTCAGTCATACATCATTGCATGTTACGCTCGTTTGTACCAAATATATTTAGATTTTTATGCCTGGTCTTGAATTAATTTTTTGTCTGGCTTCTATACTTTATATATGTATATATATATATATATATATATATATATATATATATATATATATATATATATATATATATATATATATATATATATATTATATATATATATATATATATATATATATATATATATATATGATCTTATATATGTATATATATGCATATATATGCATACATATATATAATATATATATATATATATATATATATATATATATATATATATATATATATATATATATATATATATATATATATATATATCCTATTTTAACAGTTATCCTGAGTTTTCTATTATTACGTATTTTCTGGTTTCTGTTTTCTCAATCTATTGCCACGTTATAATTGAGTAGTGCCAAACGCTTCCTTTCATGTATGATTCTATTCTAACATTCGATTTTCCACACCTCTCTATCGTTGCCTTTATTACTTTTACTTCATATTCAAAGCTGGTTCGTCATTCTTTGCTTTTCGTGATTACTGAATTCTTCATTTTTTCTCTCCCTCTGCTCTCACTTCGTGTTACAAAAAGTTTTGTAGTCTGTGTTCGTTTTCCAGAGTTGTTAAATTTGTCTTCAAAGTTGACTACTTCTTATAATTTAAAATCACATTCTGATTTTCATGCGTTTGAGACCTTTTTTTTTTTCTACGTTGTTTCTTTAAGTGTATGATTCTCTTTCCCCGCTATACGCAAATAATATTTATCATTACTTCAAATCAGACGTGGGTTCCATTTCTCCTCTGAAGATTATTATTATTACTATTATTATTATTATTATTATTATTATTATTATTATCACGAGAGAGAGAGAGAGAGAGAGAGAGAGAGAGAGAGAGAGAGAGAGAGAGAGAGAGAGAGAGAGAGAGAGAGTCAGTCCTCATCTTTCCCCTTTGGAGTTGATTCTTTTCCCAGTTTCAATTCAATAATCAATTTCTTTCCCAACATGAATAACATACAGTATATCTCATTGCAGCACCTGAGAAACCCCCCTTTCTTTTCATCACCTTTTTCCAGGCGAGTTTTGTCTGCTCCTTCCTTTTCCATTTATTATTTTATTATCTACACTGACCTATTGTTACACTTTATCTCACTGCTTAAATGCAGAAAATGAAACATGTATTTTTGCTATATATAATGTGTTCACTGCCATAAATTTAAAGTGTCAAAGTTTCGCTAATTTGAACAACATTTTCGTCCTACGTCTATCCTCCTCCGATAAAAGCGTGCACGACACGGGACTCTAAATGACAGCGCTGAAAAATAGGAAGCAAAATTTTTCATGAAAAAAAAGGGAGGAAGAAAATTTTTTAAATGAAAAGCGACGCGAAAATTTTTTAAAATATAAAAAAGGAAGAAAATTTTTTAAATGAAAAGCGACGCAAAAATTTTTTAAAATATAGAAAAATGGATGCAAAATTATTTCAAAAATGAAAAAAGGATGCAAAAATTTAAAATGAAGAAAGAATGCAAAAATAAAAAAGAAAAAGTTAAAAATCTAATGATCGAGGCCGTAGCCTATCGTCCGGCGATACCTCTTGTTCGACATTCCGACTACAATTCTGAGAATGCTAATTGAAAAAAAAAACAGGAGAGTGAAGGGGCGTGAAAAACTGATATGCAGCGGCATTATGTGATACGGAGACTTAATTCTTTACCATGTCCCCAGATTACCTAAAATGTTCAAGCAAAGTCCTTCGGAGAGGGCAACGCAATTATAGTATTAAATAATGCTCGTAAAACTGCTGGGAAATATTAAAATAATATTGAAGAGGAAAAATAAAATAACTAAGTAGTAAACAATAAATATATTCTTATTCCGTGAATTGAATTGTAATCCCTTCAATACGTCATTCATTTAAATACTGCTACTGTTCGTCTTTACCTACTCTGACCTCATTTGCAATAGGATATTCGTTTTAAGACAAAAAAAAAAAAAACATTCTGTACAGGTGCCTTCTGCCCTATATACCTTGGGTAGCTAAAAATGTAATTTCACCATTCATGTATTTCTGCATGTAAGTTAACGTCTAATGGCGAGTTTCTGAAATCCGTAATTTGATTATTTTTCTGCATTCTACATTCATATTCTCCATATTCACCTTTACTAGATGCCCCCCTCAGCCAATGAAAGGTAGTGTTTCATCAGGAAGCGTTTTATGGATATAAATTTCACAAATACAGAGATAATCTATCTTTTTTTTCTATCCTTGCAACACACTAATATCCGTTCGTAGATAAATATCAATATCTTATTTGTATTAAAATAAAAAATATGGCAGTTTGTTGCTCTATGGAAAAATAAACAGCATTCATCCAAACGAATATACTTTGTGTGTATGTGTGTATATATATATATATATATACACGAGTATATATATATATATATATAAATTATATATATATATATATATATATATATATATATATATATATAATACATATATATACATACATAAATACATACATACATACATACATACATACATACATACATACATACATACATACATACATACATATAATTACAGTACTTTTTACAACACACCCGAGAAATGGACGCATCGAGGAAAGCTGATGCGTGTTCAGACACTTTACATGGAACTACAAATAGAAAATTGTTTTGAAATTTGTTCATGTTTCATCTACTTTTTAAATATTAATGTCAAGCGCTGAGGTATATTTTATAGTGCTGCGTTAAGAAAATGAATTTTGTGAGCTGCCTGTTAGTATGATGACATGAAACAATGCCTTTACGTTTTTGTTACAATGAAGATTACACAGGATTAAAAGAGGCAAACACAAAAAGACGAGCAAACATTATGTAGCCTTAGTATAGCTATATACTTGTTGTTTCATCTACTATTTTTACTGAACGTAGTCTACACTATCTCCAAATATTTTCGTATTTCCAGGTTCTCTATTAACTTGAAAATTGTCCTCTCCTTTGGCAGAACGGGTACATGACAGCGAACGGCGGGCTTCAGTACGACAGCTTTTCCGAACACGGCCTGACGATGTCACAGCAGCAGCCACTCTCGAAGAAGCTGTCGCCCTCGGGGAGCTTACCCACCCCTAACACTGGCCCACTAGGTAACTGCATCTCTTCTGCAGCAGAAGGCGCAGGAGGAGGAGGAAGAGTGGGAGGAGGAGGAGGAGGAGGCCTTACCGGGTCTCCGCACGCCCATCCTCAGAGCATAGTCACCCAAAACCAACACCGGTTTTACCCAAACTACAGCGACTTCGACGCGACCGGAACCCACGAATCCACTCCTGACGGAGGCCACGGGTTCTCGCCCGGCTTCCCTGGCGGACTGACCAATCAGAGCTACAAGGCCTTTTCCGGCTCGATCCCACTGTCCCTCCACGTCAACACTCGGAGCAACGGCATCGCCGGAGGCAATGCCACGTCCACCTTGCCCAGACTGGGTTTGCCCGCCGATCCCAGCCAGTACATCGTGCCCCCGAGAAACAAGGTGATACAAGGAGCTCTGGCCACGCACGTGTAGTTCTAGAAGAAACGGCCTCTTGCGGCCACAAGTGTTCGTGTCATGTTAGAAACAATGTCATAGTTTTATATAAACACGATCTCGCCAAGGAGGATTGGGGAGATAATTGTTTGTGAGGGACATTTGAAGAGCCCACGCTCTCGCGCCGCGAGAGGTCTGAAGGGAAATAGCGAGCGCTGGAAACCTGGAAGCGATCCTCCGCTCTCGCTGGATCGATCCTGCGAGGGAATCGAATGCTCAGAAACCCCTGGAGGATCTTCTGCCATCCTGCCATGAAGGATGTACGTGAAATTTCCAAGAGGAGTACTGGGAGACTTGATGTACAAAGGGGCTTTCCTGGGAATGGCTGAGACGGATAGAGACGAGATATTATTAAGATGTTGTCATTTCTACAGACTACAGAGATGACTGTTCCTACAATGGTGCGATGTAGACTTAGAGTTTTGTGTCTCACATCCAAAAGGTTTGATTTCATCTTCATCATATCTGTGTTTTTTAAAGTTTACAGAATCCACTCTAGTGTTTTTTTTTATATAAATTTCAGACGTCTCAGTACCTTGTTAAGACTCAGTTAAAGAGTCACCGTACTTAATGCAACCTAGCATAAGGGTTAAGTACTTTCCCCTGAATCACTGGTGCCCAGAAGCTGAATCATCAACGTTGATCTAAAATGAAATATGGAAAATCCAAATGCCCCTGGCAGTCAATTTGGCACAAAAGTGAACAATCACAAAACGGTTATTAATTGCTTTTTACGTCGCTCGGTTTGAACATACACGTGAAATTGCAGTGTGTTACAAGTTCCATGCAATGCGAGGAAACTGCAAACATGTTTGGTTGTTCTTTAAATCATTATGAGTTATTTTTTTTATTTACTATTTCTCGACTCGACTTTGTACTTCTTTATGCCATTCCAATTCGCGAAACCTTTGTATCTTTACGAAATCAACATCAAGAGATACTCCTATATATTACTGACTAAAATTTCAAAACTTACAGGAAATGGGAGATCGCAGTATTAAAAAAATGTTTCCCCAATACCATTACTCTCGCTGTATATATATATTGAAAAAATAAGAGGTGTTTAGGAATATGGCGTAATATATTTGTTAAAGGCTTTAAAAAGATTTTATAGTTTCACGTTCCGAGTTTTTTTACGAAAAATAAAATAGAACTTAGGTAAGACGAAGTGTGTGGACTGGAAGCCACATTTTGACGAGGTCAGCCAACAATTGGTCTCATTCTTCGGTTATTATATATACTTAACCTTTCAATACAGAGCCTTATTTGCCTCCCAGGGAGTCTGACCTTCGTTAAAAAAAGATTAAACGCGTTTTAAGTCCAGAATATTTTGGGACGGCTCTTCACCGAGCGAAGTAAAGAGTGAAAACTATTCATGGAAGGAGGTTCGCAGATTCAACAGTATATAAATGAATAACATTCTAACATGAACAGTTAAATCAAACTACTCTGATGGAGTACATTCTGTTTACAAGTAATTCTACTAAACTATCTCGTTCCTCTCAGTGACGTATAAACGAATATATCCAGTAGCGTTATTGCTAAAAAAAAAAAAACAATGTTAACGCCAGAAATGTTTAAATGATAAAATGCCAGTTTGATTAAGCACATTTTTTTTCTAAATCGTAAAAATCAAAATGTATGCTCTAATTAGTCGAGTTTATTAAGTGTAAACGAAAAAAAACTGATTAGTCTCCGATATTTCACACCTGAAAAAGTTTATTGAGCAGTTGCAACGCGTTATGATTTTCATTTAATTCTGGAAAGAGTATATCAAAGGGAACGGTGATTCTTCCGTAATTTTAGTTTGCACTAAGACTACGTGCGCGCGCGCGTACACGTACATATTTTATATATATATGTATATATATATATATTTATATACACATATCTATTTAATTATATATATACGTGTGTATGTATGTATGTATGCATATATATGTATATATATACAGTATGTGTATATATATATGTGTGTGTATATATATACACACACATATATATAATTATGTATATATAATATATATATATATATATATATATATATATATATATATATATATATTATATATATATATATATAATGTCATCACACATACATTGAACTGTGCGACCTACCACAAAACATGGTTATTCCAGTGTCGAATTAAGCAACATTTCATTATCGTTCTTTTTTTTTCTCTCTTTTTTTTTAATACCAGTTTGGTACCACCCTGATTGTATATGGCTTCCAAGTTCACCTTCTAAACACACTGTAACTAATTGTCCCTTTGTCTTCCTAACTGTTAACTGACGTCTGAGGGTGAAAGTAACTGATATTAAGAGTATCAAGGTAAAGAGAGCTCTGGGTCTTCCCTTTACGGACCTAGAAAGGCTGGGTTGATTTATCATTCGTTATGCTTTCATGCAATATGCGTACATTCTCCTAAGCCTCAAGTCATCTTTAGTGCTTATTCCCAGTATTCAGTAAGTCTGCGTTGACTCATGTTATTCCTTTACCTGTGTTATTCATTTTTATTTTCCAAAATCTTAAACCATGGCTTTTGTTCATTAACTTTCTCTTTCAAAAGTTAATGCAATTTAATGTGATTAGTTTGTGATCTTTTTTTGTTTCTTTAGATCTGGTTTTATAGTACTTTCTAAGAATGAAATTCAAGTTTTTTTTTTTTTAATGACTTATAATGGCAATGAAAGTCTTACGCGCTCAGGTGATGAAAAAAAAAAATTAGTACATTGTCTCCACTGACGGACTACAATACTACTATAATTTAGATTTTATAGATGAGTCATTCTATCTTGTTGTGAGGTAATGAGAGTATACTTAAATGGAGAACTGAATCAATTCAGCATAGTCAGAGAAGTGTATGTGCAAAATGTATGTTTCTGATCGCTAATGTTAGCACAAAACTCTATGCTTCGACGCAGAGCGATAGTCCATTTTGTTAGCAGTGGCAGGAATGAAGCCACATTTCCTCAAGAACATTTATCTTTATATTTGATGCTAATGAGAGTATAAAAAAAAATAAATATAACGCTTCGATGTATTTACAAATGTGCGTCTTTAATATTATTATCATTATATTATCTTTCGATTCGCATTGTAAATATGGTTCTGTGTGCATCCGTGCTATGTGTCCCATATCAATCGTTGACTCTATACAGTATATTTATGTTCACAGCATATCGTTGTACATATCAAGAAATTTGTAATTTTTGTAAATATGCGAAAAATTGTAATAAATATTTTTTTACGTAAAATGACTCGGAAGACTGACTTCCATCCTTTGATGTAAAAAAAAAAACTTAGGTGCTTCTGTGCTTGAGAGGACCTACTGTACGCAAGTGCTTAAATACATGACTATTAAAAAATAAACAAAAATATTATTCTTATGTGCAAATACTCATGCTATGGACCAAGACAGACAAACAGCAATTGTGCTTGGAGGTGTTTGACAGAAATGGAGCTAGAAAGCAGGTAGCACTTGGAGCGTCAGGAAGCCAAGGGGGACGAGTGCAAGCAGGAGCAAGAATAAGTGTGCTCAGAGAGAAGGCTTGAATAGTGTTGTAAGTGTGCATATGTATATGTGTGTATGTGTATATATATATATATATATATATATATATATATATATATATATATATATATATATATATAATGTATGTATATATATATATATATATATATATATATATATATATATATATATATATATATTGTATATATATAAAGTATACATACATGCTATATATATATATATATATATATATAAACATATATATACATATATATATATATATATATATATATATATATATATATATATATATATATATATATATATATATATATATATATATATAACAAGCACGAGGACGAAAAGGAGGTGATGCACATTCAAATTTATTTCCAGCCAACGCTTCAAAGCAAGGCTTCATCATCAGGGCTAAAATACAAAAGTAACAACAACTAAAATCAATGCACAGAACTCAGTAAAATTATTAATGTTAAAATACAGATATTAGAACAGAAACATGAAAGTCAGAACCAACCTAATGCCTCTGGAAAAGAAAACTGAGTGACCAAGAACGGCACCAAAGGGACGAAGAAACCTCTCAAGCTATAATCAGAGGGGCAGAAGAAGACTGACTATTCAAAGATGGAACCAGTTGTTCGATGGTTAACGACTCGAGGGTATGGAGAGAGGCTTCATCAGCAGCTTCCTCTAAGATTTGAAAATCGTCATAGGAAATACAAGATTTACATTGTTTAGAATGTTCCCTAATGTTAGAAAACTCCTTCTTACTCAAAGTACACCCTGTTCTATGGCTAACGCCATGATGAGAGTCCACTCGCACTTTCAGTATTCTTTTGGTGTATCCAACGTGTATATATATATATATATATATATATATATATATATATATATATATATATATATATATATATATATATATATATATATTATGATGATGAAGGCAGAAGCCTAATATACAGAGAAAAGGGCAGATGGAAAGGCACACGAACAATTAACAGGATATTTTTTTTTGGCTGACGACGTTTCGAAATAATCCATTGCATTTTCAAGGCTGCAGTGACATATATTTTCGTTTAATAAGTATACATACATATATATATATATATATATATATATATATATATATATATATATGTATACAAGTAGTACATTAATCTAAATGCAAAATTACTTGACAAAGGAGATGGCGTGGTCGGTAGGTATGGAGTTTCTGGACTCAATGAAAATGGAAAGAAAATTGTAGAAGGATGTTCGGTAAGGGATTTGGGTGTTGTAAGGACGGAGTTTCCTAATCTTAGTATTTAAAAGTGCAAATTTTAATGTAAAAAATGGTTAGGGAATTTTTTTTTTATTGTAAGATTACTTGGCACTTTAGAGAAGACTGAAGGTCAATCAACTTGGCTGATATAATGGTGAGAAGAAAGACGAGTGGCTGGAGGTATGGCAACTCATCCATTCGTAAAAAGAGTCAAAAGTAAGTTTCAGTTGAAGAGAAATGGACGTAAACGATGTTATAACTATAATTAATGCTTGTCGAAAAATTCCATTGTGTTAGAATATGTAGAATGGGATAATTATGCATCGACCAACATTAGTCAGAGGAAGGACAAAAACTTCAAGTGCAAATTTGTGAACGGGAAAACTGGTCTTCAATGAAACTAAGTTATTGCTTTTTGGCGCGTAATTCAGAAGTGATTGGGGACTGTAAAGAGAAACTAGGAAGATTATTATATAGTATTAGGAAAATGAGAAATCTGAAAGACATTGCGGCTTAATAACGGGTATGAGGATTAATGGATACCAGGAAGATTGGGCAATGCATGTCCACTTGGATGCTGGAAGAGTGACAGTAGTTGAATCATAAATGAATCTGAGAGAATATGTAAATGATGATTGTAGGATGTGATATGAGTTAAGTCACAGGTGAAGAATAGAGATGATTAAGGGATACCCAAGACATCAGGAATATAATTATTGTCTAGAAGAGATGTTACACTAAATAATGGACTGGATAAGCAGACTCTCTGAACGATGTGCATCCTGCACGATGCATGCAAATGAAATAAAAAAGCAAAAGGTACGTACTTGAAAAGAAATTTTTAGCCCCAGAATATATGGCACAAAAAGTATTGTAGGGGTGAGACTGGTGGATATGCACAGACGCAGATAAGGTTTATAAGGGTGTTACCAGATGGTGTGGTCATATTAAGAGAATGCAAGATTTTAGGTTCCCGAAAAGAATGTCATCTAGATGACTGGTTCTCAACCTTTTTTGACCCATGCCCCCTTTCACCATATGTCAGACAGTCATCCCCCCGCCCCCTTTCCAAAATTGTCTGCTTCAAAAGGTGCATTCCAAATAATATGCAACAAAATAACATAAACACACAAGCCAGCGGAGAGAAAGCCCAGCATGACCTCTCAGCAGTGCGGACCGAAGCACACTGCGTTTTGTGTAGTCCTAGAGCCAGTTTGAGCCTGCTAATTTATGGTCACAATTACACCACCCCCCGCCCCCGGGAAACTTTGAAATCCCCTCCTAGTGGGGAATTCCCCTCTGGTTGGGAACCACTGATCTAGAAGTATCGGAAGGAATGAGTTGCAGGCGAACTAGAAAATGGTGGATAAAAGTGAATGGCCATATGCACACAAGGAGTCGACGAGCAGCTAATGAGCCGTCTGTACAGGTGTACAAAGAGTCTTAGGATAAGAATATTTTCATACATGGCTTCATCCTCGATTCCAAAGTTAAGAGTAAGAGATGTACATTTTTTTTTTGTCTGGCGCTACCTAAAGAATTAATATATATGTATATAAATATATATATATATATATATATATATATATATATGTATGTATGTATGTATGTATGTATGTATGTATGTATGTATGTATGTATGTATGTATGTATATATATATGTATGTATGTATGTATGTATGTGTGTGTGTAAAGATAAATGCCACAAAGGAAAAGTGAAACAACGGGGTAGTTGCTAGGCCTTTCAACACACGGTCCTTTACTAGCAGACTGCTAGTAAAGGACTGTGTGTCGAAAGGCCTAGCAAACACTCTGTTGTTTCACTTTTCTTTTGTGGCATTTGCCTTTATTTATACATTCATCACGTTCCATATCTTCGTGAATCAGTTATACATACATACATACACACACATACACACACACACAAACATATATACATATATATATATATATATATATATATATATATATATATATATATATATATATATATATATATATATTAATTTCTATACTTCTCAATCACTAAGACCAAAATATTTCGATGTACCCCACAATGAAAACGAAGGAGAAACCAGAGAGGAACAAAGAAAATTCAGCACTTAATTTCTCCCAACCTCTCTGATGGAAGGCGAAGCTGTTGGGACAAATTAAGAACTGTATTTCCTTATTTCTTCACTGGTTCTCCTTCTTTTTCATTGTGGAGTAGACACACACAAACACACATACACACACACACACACACACACACACACATATATATATATATATATATATATATATATATATATATATATATATATATATATATATATATATATATGTGTGTGTGTGTGTGTGTGTGTGTGTGTGTGTGTGTGTGTGTGTGTGTGTGCACCGCAAATACGTCAGAAGTAAATCGTACGGTTCAAAATAAAGTTCAGGTACAAACGCAGAATACGTTTAGGCTAAGCCTTTTAGAGAAACCAATTGTTTCCTCTCTTACATTGCTCCCTAAATATATCCTGCTGCGAAACGTCGGGTATAAATAAATATCTTCGTTAGTAACCTCCCTCGATATAACCCACGTTCATTGTTAACGTTTTATTCCTGTTTGCCTTTTATTCTCTTCTTTGGACAGTCGTTCTAGGTTTGAATGAGGATATTTCTGAATAGAAATATATATATATATATATATATATATATATATATATATATATATATATATATATATATATATATATGTGTGTGTGTGTGTGTGTGTGTATATATATATATATATATATATATATATATATATATATATATATATGTGTGTGTGTGTGTGTGTGTGTATGTATGTATATATATATATATATTATATATATGAACCTTTTTACAATACGGGTTACGTAAATATTCATTGAGCTAAAGCATCATCGAACATATGGTTTTCGATGTGGAAATCTACTTTTTGAATCGTGGTATAGGCTCATTTTGAAAACTGAAAAGGAACATGAAATATGACGTTGATCCAACACAATAAAAGTATTTTTTCTACTGTAACAGAAATAATCTTTAGGAACTTTATTCTTTTCTTTTTTCATCTTGTGATTATGGAATGAATATAAAATTAAGGCCAAAATCCAAGCGCTGGGACCTATGAGGTCATTCAGCGTTGAAAGGGAAATCGAGAGTCAAAAGGTTTGAAAGGACTAACAAGAGGAAACCTCACAGTTGTACTAAGAAACAACTGTTAAGAGAGTGTGGAAAGTAAGATGGAAAAAAGAAAATATGAACGGAGGTACAGTAAAAGGAATGGAAAGGGTTCCAGATAGGGGCCGAAGGGACGCTGCAAAAAACCTTAAGTAATATGTACAGTGCACCGCGTGAGGTGCACTGACGGTACCGTCCCTTTCGCGGATCTTGTGATTATGCAAATTTAATATATCAAACCGCTCTTATCCGTGTGGCAGGTTTTATTATAACAATAACTAAGTGTATATTTGTTTTTCAAATCATTCATCCCAACTGCAAACAGTTTTCACCGAGAAAAGGTTCTTTACTCTAATATTAGTTTTCAGAATATCCAAAAAAAATCAGTCATTTTTATTAGCTAAACCTTTCGTAATGCATTCTTATACATACAAATAATTTGTATTTTGTTTTTGTCATTCATTTGTCCAGAATTCCATCTCTCTTGATACACACACATTTTTCCCACGCTAACAATTACCCGATGAATACATTGCTTTTTTAGAACCTCACACCATCAGTAAAAAAAAAAATACATCACGATGAACAATCACAATTTCTCACAAATCGCAAAATTCCTCACAAATCCTGGATATTTCCGCAAAGCTCTCTTCATTATTTACACGTTTTAAAAGTGTTCACTCACATCTCACATTTTTATGCCTCACACAGATCACAGCCTCCGTGAAAATCACATTACATTACTGGATGTCAAAAAGCTTCGCAACCTTTCCATGCGTTTGATCTCGGTAAGTGCTTCAATTATCCATCCTGCATGTTTCTGAAGCTCCGGGAATTCTTTTCGACGGTATTCGATCGTTTGTTTTGCATAGTTGCGCTCTCATAGCACAGACTGACTTTTTAAAAAGTCTTTAGATGTGTTTTTTCAACGTCAAGCAGTTTCCCCTACGCAGGGGATGGCTCCCAAGAAAAGAAAATATAATGTTCCCTGCCTCATCTTAACTGCTGAAATGTGGTCGAACTCCCTGTGCAGAGAACGTTAACAGCACTCACCGCTTCGTTAACCTTTACAGATGCAACTAGAACCCACCAAACACAACCCTTAATCATCTTTATCGTGCAAAAACCTCCTTGCGTCTTGAATGCTGAGGAACCGCCTTTCAATCCATCTATACACATCCCTCTCTAGGTCTTTACCTCCTTCTTCCACGCGGCAATTCCGAATTGTATATTCTTTCCACCAACCACCACCCTCCATTCTTTCCAGATGACCGAGCCATCTCCACAAAACCTGTGGGTAAAAGGTCTCTACATATCTCACCTTTCCAATTCTTCGTCAACCACATACCTTAACGATCCTGGTCAGCCACTCAACCAAGCAGTCACTGTCATACTGCAACACCTCAGTAGTAATTCCATCAACTTGTGGGAGGGAACTTTACACAAGCATTTTCAGACTGACCGTAATCCCTTCCACTCTTGCCAATTTCAGCTCTGCCTGCCTGCTTTCATTTATGCTCTCTCCATCGACCCAGGAGTGCATTCTCTTCTGACAATATTTCTCCCCTTATATCGCTTATTCTGTGATCCATTTGTTCATTAACCTTTGTCTCTGCATTTACTGTCGTGTGGAGTAACTTCTTATTCCCTTCGAAGAATAATTTACGTAAGTATGTATGCATATATGTAAAGCATGGGCATGGGGCTCGCAGCTTATCTCTACAACCTCGCTGAAAGCTGAATGGCGTAGGGTGTATATATTATATATATGTGTGTGTGTGTGTGTGTATATATATATATATATATATATATATATATATATATATATATATATATATATATATATATATATATATATATATATATATATATATATATATATATATGTATATATACACACACACACACACGCAAGCACACACATGTGTGTGTGTGTTTATGCATTATGATGCCGGGTGTATTCCTACTTGTTTACATGACTATAATATTACAGTTTCTCCTGTATTCGGGGATGCCCCCTGAGTGCCTTGTGGATCTCATTACCATTTTGTTGGCTCAAGTACTGGAAAAAGAAAATAGCTAACATGGGTACCGGAGATAATGGCCATGCACCGCAGGGATATTGCCGGCAATTGTCTTCCCCTGTTGGAAGAAAAAAAATAGAGGGATAGAAGAAAAAATGGAAGATAAAAAGATATGGAAGACAGAAAAGTGAAAAAAAGCTATCTTCTGGTTTACATTACGATAAAATGCATTCGAGGGGTTGAACGATTTGCCGCAAAAATGGAGATTCTTTTATTTTTAGTATTTTACTAAAAAAAAAACTCAATAGCCTACGTAGAAATATGAACGATATAAAGTTAGATTTTGTTTTCATTGTCAGAATAGATGATAATGCCACCTGCTCTATAATAAATGACTGACTGACTGATTGAAATGTTCACTGCGGTATTCACGTAGCGACACGTGAAAGCCGACAAGTAATATTATCTCTCATTTTCAACTTCTAGTCTGTCCTCTGAGATTTTTCTAACCATTAACTAAAACCCTCGTATTATTTAACTCCTAAGTTTTTGAAAGACTGCACCAAAATCAAACCTTATGAAATAAAGATGATATTCAGTCATTAAAGGCAGGAAATGAAAGCAATCTCCATTAACACGTGACAGATTTGAAGTAAGATCCTCTATTTTGTAAAGATGATGAAAAGTATAAAAACATGTTAACCTCTAATAAAATTTTATAACTAAAATGAAGATAACTTGGTAAGGTATACATATTGTGGCCCTTGATCACCCCTACATCATTATATCTCAGTACTATTTGGGAAATGGAACATGAGATTTAGGTCCCAGGCCAAGAGCTGGGATCTCTGAGGTTATTCGGTGCTGAGAGGAAAATTATGGGATCTCTGAGTTTATTCAACGCTGAGAGGAAAATTATGGGATCTCTGAGGTCATTCAGTGCTGAGAGGAAAATTCAAAGTAAAGGAGGTTTTAAAGGTGTAACAGGAGAAAATCTCATGGTTTCACTACGAAATAATTGCTAGGAGAGTTTGGAAAGTAAGATGGAAGGAAAAACATGAACGGAGGTATAGTAAAAGGAATGAAAGGGGCTGCATCTAAGGGCCTAAGGGACACTCCAAAGAACCTTAAGTAATGCTACATTACACCGCGTGATGTGCACTGATGGCATTACCCCCCTTATGGGAACAGTACTATTTACTTCACCGTAGTTGAGAGAGAGAGAGAGAGAGAGAGAGAGAGAGAGAGAGAGAGAGAGAGAGAGAGAGAGAGAGAGAACATGTTTAAAGTATTTTCAGTAAGACTACTATGATCCACCACATTCTCGTCATTTCCCACACTCTTCTTCGTATTATAATTTCCCACACTATTCTTGGCATTCTCATTTCCCGCACTTTTCTTGGTATTTTTATTACCCACACTTTTCTTGGTATTCTCATTTCCCACACTTTTCTTGGTATTCTCATTTGCCACAATTTTCTTGGTATTCTCATTTCCCACACTTTTCTTGGTCTTCCCATTTCCCACACTTATTTTGTATTCTCATTTACCACACTTTTCTTGGCATTTTCATATCGCACAGTTTTTTGGTATTCTCATTTCCCACACTTTTCTTGGTATTCTCACTTCCCACAGTTTCCTGGCATTCTCATTGCCTACACTTTTCTTGGCAATCTCCTTTCCCACACTTTTATTAGTATTCCTTGTTCGTAAGGCGAATAATCGACACGGGTTAAGAAAACCCCTTTCCCGTCCATAAACAACATTAAACTCAGCAGGAGAGAGAGTAGAGCTAAAAAAGTATACGACCACCTTCAAAGTTCCTATTGGCTTCCAATGAAGGTGCGTTCGCGCTGTCCCCTTTAACCACCTCTAACCCCTATGATGAGCATTGTGGCCTTCATTAAAGGAAGGACTAACCCTCTCTATTCCGGCGAGTGGATGACCCTCACCCGATGCTGATCATCTCAGACCACACGGGGATTACTTGCTGGGCGTTCTCTTGTCCAGCATAGTAAATTCTTTGTGTCATTCCCACACACACACACACACACACACACACACACACACACACACGCACACACACACACACACACATATATATATACATATATATATATATATATATATATATATATATATATATATATGTGTGTGTGTGTGTGTGTGTGTGTATAAAACGACATTTTTAACTAAGTATCTAGGAATATAAAAAAATGTCCCAGTGTATGTGACATTATATATATATATATATATATATATATATATATATATATATATATATATATATATACATATACATATATATATATATATATATATATATATATATATATATATATATATATATATATATATATATATATATATACGGTACTATGTGTGCTTGAAACGCACGTAGGTACATTTACCTGCCTCTCTCCCGCGCAGGTGACCAAGATTCTCATGGCGCTACTTTGATGCACTGAATCGATAAATTAGTTTCCTAAGGATGGCTTCGGTTCGTGATTCAATTAGGTCTTCATTTTACTATTTTCTCCAAATGAATTAAGGAGGTAAACATAACACGCTGCTTCTTCCTGTTTTCCCCATTTTCTGGGTAAGAGAAATCTTCTTCTTCTTCGTTTAACGTGCTTTTTCCCATTTTTCATATGGGGTAAGCACGATGCCTTCTTTTGAAGGACTTTGATTTGGCGTTGGGGTAGACCGTAGCCTCGATCGGCCGCCCTGCCTAGCATCGCTTAGACCCCGGTAGCAATTTAAATAAATAAAACATTAATCTAAGACAATTTTTAAATCCTTTTGTCAGAAAAACTCGAATATTGCAAGTTCTTAAAAACAGGAAACCTCGTTAAAAAATTAATTATTTTACTGATGCAGAAGCTTATCCAAGATTACACTTTCTGTTATGCAAAATTTAAAACAACAAAGTACAATTCAAAAGCTTCACGTTGTGCGCATAACTAAATGGTTTTTTGAACGAGTGACTTCTGAATATCAATTGTTCCATTCCTAGTTGGTTACGAAAGAAATGAGAAAGAAAATCAGATAGGAGAGAAAAGGCAAATTACAGCAGGATACAAAAAAATAAGTGCTTTTTCAATGGCCACTTTCATTCCTTACATCTCAGTATACACACTAATGAGATAGAATTTTAGTTTTGTATCTTTCTATTCCATTTTTATTCGCCTCGTGGTGCCCTATAGGCATTACCAAAGGTTGTTTGCAGTGTCCTTATGACCCCTAGCTGCATCCCCTTTTAGTTTTCTGTAAAAGAAAACTGGGGATGGCTTTGTCTGTCCGTCGGCGCTTTTTCTGTCCGCCCTTAGATCTTAAAAACTACTTAGGCTACAGGGCTGCAAATTGGTATGTTTATCATTCACCTTCCAGTCATCAAACATATCAATTTGCAGCCCTCTGGCCTCAGTAGTTTTTATTACATTTTAGGTTAAATTTAGCCATAATCGTACTTCTGGCACCGCTATAGGTACCAACAGCACAGGCCACCACCGGACCGTGACTGAGTTTCATGGTGCTGAGGCCACCACCGGACCTTTGCTGAGTTTTATAGGCCGCGGCTAAGAGTTAGGCTACATGAGCCGTGGCTGAATGTTTCATACAGCATTATACACTGTACAGAAAACCCGATTGCGCCGAAGTTTCTTCGGCGCAATTTTTACTTGTTCAACCTTGTACTTTACCTGTTGCCACTTCTTTTCTTTCATACTGCTGTCCAACCACTCCAACTCCCTCTTGTCGCCTTAAGCACTGAATGGTTGAACGTGCCTCAGTGCTTTAATAAATTAATTTTCCTCATACTTCAGACAATGTTCATCATGCTTTCTTCTTTACATGCAGAACATTAAATGGCTAAGGTTAAATGCATAGGGCCCATACACCTGTTATATAATGATGTTCAGGAATACACTGGAAAATAATGAATCTTCCTCTACTTTATTCTTGCTATTACGGGAATGACGTCACGACCGAAATTCATCGGTTGAAAATACCCGATTTAATATTCATTAGCAAATTATACTATAATTAGAGTACAATTTTATAATAGGAGTAATTACGTATTATTAGAACAATTAGCGAGACAGTCAATTGTATCACAAGTTTTAGGATTCGAGGTTATGTAATTTATAATGAAACAAAAGGAATTCTTAATGAGATCTACATTTGCTGATGACCGCAATGGAGAACAAGTGGAACTGCCGGCCATCTGATGAAGCGTTTGCAAAAAAATATATACATATTTCTTACAACGGTGACATTCTTGTTTCATTCTGTTATGAACGTTGAAACGAGGGGTTTCTTTTGCTGAATACACGTAAGTTACCCAGAAGACTTTTAGATACTATAAACAACAACAACAGCAATATGCCTTCCATGTTACTTGAATCAGAATGCAAGATTTAGGCCAAAGGCCAAGCGCTGGGACCTATGAGGTCATTCACCGCTGAAAGGAAGACTAAGATTGTGGAACTGTCTCCCTGAGGATATTGTGCGACTGAAACTTCAAAAGTTCAAGAACGGATGCAAAGCATTACTGTCCTAAAACAATTCGCCTCGTATTTTAATAACTTAGTTATATTTCCATCTGTTTATTAGTTACTTTGTTAATTTTTTCTTCTAGTAACTGGTCTCTTCTTTCTGTATTTCCTGTTACCTTCTGTTACTTCTTTATCATAACCCCGAAGGGGGGGGGGGGGAGTTTAGTGCCGTAAGAGCACCTCACGTAGTGCATTGTAGGCATTACTAAAGGTTCTTTGTGGCATCCCTTCGGCCCCTAGCTGCAACCCATTTTATTCCTTTTACTGTGCCTCCATTTATATTTCTTTCTTCTATATTACTTTCCACCCTCTTCTAACAACTGTTTCCCCTTCATCGCTGAATGACCTCATAAGTCCCAGTGCTTGGCCTTTGGCCTAAATTTTATGTTCCATTCCATTCTTCCAAATGAACGCCATATTCTGTGGAAGCTTGAATTGTAAGTCAAAAGCCTCTGTGGATTCCGTTTGGATAGGGTTCATAATAATAATAATAATAATAATAATAATAATAATAATAATAATAATAATAATAATAAGAGTGTGTGTGTGTAAGTGTGGGCTTGCGTTTGCATTCTGTTCATCATAGAAGAATACAAAGCCTCAAGACTTAAAAAACATTGGAATTCTATCCATAACCTTTAAGAAAAGAAAATACTTCTCGAATACACGCAATGATAAGGATGTTTCTCTTTACACCGCTGATTTCCCGGAAGTCACCTAATCACAAGAAGGTTTTCCGTGACCAAAAATACGATATAATAAGAGTAAAAGGGGTCCTCCCTTAGATGTTCAGGTCTTTACATAGCATTTTGCACGAAGGGAATTCCTCGCCCTTGGATGATGTAAGGTAAGGGAGGAAGAAGACAATTGCTGAAATTATAAATACGATGACACATAATCTTCAAGTTATGTTTGATAATGACTTCTGAAATTCATTCCGGTTTCAAATGCAAGGTTACCGTAGGCAGTGAAATGCAGCACGCTTCATGCTAAGGCATGAATTTATATAATAGTAACTTACGAAAAATTAATAAGAAAAGTTCTTCAGCTGGAATTGAAATTTTAAAAATGTGGGCCAAAGGCAAAGCTATGGGACTTATGAGGTCATTCAACGCTGAAAGAGAAATCGAAAGTGAAAAGGTTTGAAAGGTGTAACAGGAGGAAAATCTCGCAGTTGCCCTATGAAACAATTGTCGGGAGAAGGTGGAAAGCAAGATATAAGAAGGAGAATATGAACGGACGTGCAGTAAAATGAACGAAAGGGAATGCAGCTAAGAGCCAAAGGGACGCTACAAAGAATCTTAAGTAATGCCTACAGTGCACCGCGTGAGGCGCACTGATGGCGTTACCCCCTAAGGGGAAAAAAATCTCAAAGGCTTGTATTAGCTTCGGGTTGCGCTGTCATCCTTGAATAAGGGACGACTGTGAAGGGATTGATTAAAATCCTTTCTAGGTGGCGATTCCCATTTCTCGAACTAAAAGAAAAAAAAATGTTTCCTTTTTAAATTATGACTACTAAAGCCCTAATTATCCTATTTTAGACATTTTCTCATGAAAAAAAATTGTCTTGACGTGATATATGAATGAAAATAAAACGTGATCGCGGTGTAATTGGCGACCTTTTAATAATTGGATATATCTGTCAAAAATATTGGGAATTGTAAATCACATGCTTCACAGATTGTGTGACAGAACCCAGAGAAATTGAAGTTTGAGTTTTGAGATTCATCACACCCTTAACCTTACCGTTACAAATAGATTTACACTACTGAATAAACAGTCACAATACATTACGATATCATACTTTATTATTATTATTATTATTATTATTATTATTATTATTATTATTATTATTATTATTATTCAGTAGATGAAAACTATTCTTATGGAACTTTATTATTATTATTATTATTATTATTATTATTATTATTATTATTATTATTACTCAGTAAATGAAACCTACTCTTATGGAACAAGCGCACCGGGGCCACTGACTTGAAATTCAATCTTCCAAAGAATACGATGTTCATTAGGAAGAAGCAAGAAGAAGTAAAGGGAAATGAGGAGAGATTAACCGTGTGATAACTCCTCACAAAATGCGCACCAGTGAAGTTTGCTACAAAATTTCAGGAACCTGAATAGCACCGACCAACAGGTTTTTCGAATGTGATAACCAAAAGATGAAACTTATCAGCATATTTGGAATTGGGGACCACATGCCATCGTACCTGTCGATGCCTAGTGACTTTACTTACCATGAATTTTGATACTAATGAGTTTTTTTTTTTTTTTAAATTAACATCAGATACAATAAATCTGACATGCTATCAGAACAGGGGTATGGAAGGCCCAAGAAATTTTTCTTGTTAAGAAGTATACCTTAGTTTAACCAGACCACTGAGCTGATTAACAGCTCTCCTAGGGATCGCCCGAAGGATTAGACTTATTTTACGTAGCTAAGAACCAACTGGTTACCTAGCAACGGGACCTACAGCTTATTGTGGGACCCGAACCACATTATCCCGAGAAATGAATTTCTATCACCAGAAATAAATTCCTCTAATCCTTCATTAGCCGGTAGGAGAGTCGAACGCTGGGCCAACAGCGTGCCAGGCGACAGCTCTATCCACCCCTCCAACGAAGAACTATTTTTCTTGTCGGTTACAACTACTTCTGACGAATGATCAGATTGGCGTCTTTTCTTCTTAATTTCCTTGGATTGTTCCCCTTTATGTTCAAAGTTGACAATTCTCAAAGGCCTAAGTTACCCAGAAGCGAAAATTTGACGTTCAGTCTGAACACTGTGGCCTGAGTAATGATGTATTGACAGATCATTAGCTGTAACATTCTCTATTAACCAGTATACGAATGGCAGGCTCATCTTGTTTTCAGCTTCTGCTGTTGAAGGCCTATCACAGATGAAATCTGTCATTTACCTGAAGTCAGTGTAATTTTTCACTGAAACAAAATAACTTTGTTTTTATTGAAAATTTCTGTTTCCATTAAACAAAGAGAAATTTATTTTCAATGAAAATTTTGTTGAAATCAACATAATTTGCCACTGTCGATCAGCCTAAGCAACTGTTTCTCATCAAAATGCTTCATATATAGAATGAGAAGCATCACCATCCCGCTGTCAGTTGTTAAAATTTCCAACTGAATGCAGTACTGCATTTACTATCTCACAACTGCACAAAAACAGCCGTTTTCCTAGCTTCCGACGCAAGAGTGTTCGGGCGTGTGTGTGTGTGTGTGTGTGTGTGTGTGTGTGTGTGTGTGTGTGTGTGTGTGTTTGAGCGCTTGCGTGTTCCTTCTTTTCCTTTCATACTTAAGGAATGCGAGATGTCATTAGTGGATCTATAGTACAAAGCAATCACAGATTCTAACACACTAAATGGTTATTTGAATGGACAGACTTTATGTCGGATAAAGGGTAAGCGTTACGTCATAAAATGAAAAAAAAGTACTTAAAATTACTAAACAAAACTTTCCCTGTTAAAGATTACACCTAAGTTACCTTTCGCTAAGTGTCCACGACAACTCGGAAAAATGAAGCGAAGTCCGTGAATTCTCTCAGTCCACACCAAAAAAGCCCATTATCTTAACATAATGAATCTGAAAATGAAATTATCTGCCCGAAAAAAGCCGATTACTGTCCTTTTAAGACATCACTATCGCCACCCTTCAAATGAGAGAGAGAGAGAGAGAGAGAGAGAGAGAGAGAGAGAGAGAGAGAGAGAGAGAGAGAGAGAGAGTCCTCATCCGGGAATATAAGAATCCATTTTCCAGAGGGATCTTCTATTAAAGATTTGATTTTTCCTTTTGTAATACGAAATCGCCGACTCTTCTGTACATCCGAGATTTTACTGGTTTTAGCTTACATTATCGCCTGTTCACATTTTAACTCTTAATACTTTCCTATGTTCTCGCTTCCATGAACTATGTATTGTTTTGTAAATTGAGTTGTCCAGAAAACACCGAAAAGGAATGATGAATAATAAAAGAAAGATGATACGAGAGAGAGAGAGAGAGAGAGAGAGAGAGAGAGAGAGAGAGAGAGAGAGAGAGGAAAGGTGGACTATTGACATAAAAAGCTGATTTTCTGAACTTGAAATAAGACGATTTTATCTGTCAACAAAGATCACGAACATTTTGTTGCACATCATATTCAGAGGAATCCCAGGCATTTTTTCCTTTATCTTTAAGCAAATATGCTTTTCCAGTACTTACTTCATGTATTTTTAACAAAAATATTGAAAAAAAAGACTATAGTAACAAAATCATTACGTAAAGTAGTGGATTACATTTGACTTTTTTCTGTTCTCTTACAATCTTAAGAAAAGTTTAATCGACTGCACTGAAGGTTCCCAGCCAGGAAATCAGCCTTTCGTAAGGTATTCTCGTGACGTAAAAAGATAGCTTTCTGTCAAACAGCAAACATTCTACCATTGCATGATTTAGGTTTTTTTTTTTCTCCCCAGATAGACGGAATAAAGCTGGCTCTTTAGTTGGAGGAGAGAATACTGAATGTGAATGGGGGAAAAAAGAAAAAAAAAGGAAAAAGGGAATTATAATGACTGTAAGAACAACTTGCTCCTCTGATTAACAAGTTTTAGGCATTAACAAGTTTTATTGGCCACAAGAGGATTATGTGATTTCGCCAATTTTTGTGCGCCATCAGCCTCGTTTAAGAAGGGCCGAATAAGAAATAGAATAATGTAATTGATTCTTAATAATTTAGTACAATAAGTATTATAATGTAATATAAAAGATTCTTCATAATAAATCCTACTTTATGTGACAAAGAAAGAGCCCCCAACCTTGACGGGATGTGGTATTAAAATCAAGGGGAAAGGAGAACAGCGAAGCGTAGAAAACGAGACGCCAACGATGGATTTAAGGGGTAACTGTAAAGGGATGAAAGTCCACGCCAACCTTTCATTACAGGAATGGATTCGGGGACGGAAACGTCTCATTCTTTTAGAAGAATCGATTAAGATCCTCTCTGCACATCAGTTCTACTGCCCTTCAACAAAAGACGACCGTCTTGTGATATTCAAAGAACGGGCGCATTCATTATCGCACAACCAGTTCCAAATGATTTAAGCGGCGCCTTTTAAATTAGGACAGTAAGGCTTTATATTTGAATAAAGCACACCCTCGCTAGTCCCTTTTTTTGTTGCTTCCTCTTCCTTTACATGAAATCTTTTGGCTTGACACTGAATACATCTTCATATCCTTGTTGCTAATTAGCAAAGGTATCTGATGTGTGGATTTGGCAATCAGTGTACTGCAATTGCTTGAGTAAGGGTTCAAATTTTAGTAGTGACTGTGAGAAATTATCAGTCCTTATCTATTCCACGATACTTGAGCTGACAATTGTGATTTATATCTATGAAGCCATTATTTCATTTTTTCACTAAAACAATATCTATAATGCGGCTGATTTTATTTATCATTTAAAATAAAAGTTGAATACTTGGAATATGATGCAATAAATTTAATGAAATTTTCTCGACAGGAAGTGATGCGAATACTTCAAACAATTATAGAAGAAGTACTATACCAGTTTCATATCAGATAAATCACCCTCATTCAATTAATGATGAAGATTAAACATAAAACGAAGACTAGAATGCAAATTACGTTTATAACAAATCGAGGCTAACACAATTGCATAATTATTGTCAGAGAAGAAATTGCTTCCTCTAAACAGTTATTATAAAAGTTTTCTGCCGCCTGCCAGCCTATGAAATTGTAGCATGATTCCACTGAATATAGTGTATCTCTTCTAAAAAATAGTCTGAATGAAGATGTACATATATTTTCCAGTTTTTGAATCCGGTTTGGGCAGAGTTCCGTCCGTTCTATATGTATGAATGTATTTCTAATACATACTTTCTAGTAGCCACAATGACCTCTTTAACATCTCCATCTCCCCCCCCCTCCCCCGCGCCCAAATGAAGAAACACATGCAGTAACAATAAATCTAGTGTCTTCAGCGTTCAAATTTAATTGTCGCACGGCTGCACTCATTTCAAATCCATGTTGTGGATAACAAAACGTAATGACTTTGTATCCACTGAGTAGGCAACATAGTTTGCCTCATGAATTTCGGATTTTCGGTATGCATCACGGCAAGCTAAAGATAGAACTGGCAAACTCTACAATGAACCAGGTGATATACCAGCGTTTAGCAAACGCAGCGTTACCTGTGTAATAAAGTAACCAAATATGTGAACACGTGACAAAAACACGTTCACCGAATGACAAAGTAAAATTAATTAAGTAACATTATCAAGTAACAACATCGTAAGGTTGCCAGATGTCTCCACAGCTTGTTTAGATGTGTACCAAAATTCATGAAGCCAACTAACTGCACAATGCAAGCTCAGTGTCTCATTTCTAAAGTCTTTATTATTATTATTATTATTATTATTATTATTATTATTATTATTATTATTATTATTATTCAGAACATGAACCCTCTCCATATAGAACAAGGCCACCGGGGCCACTGACTTGAAATTCAAGCTTCCAAAGAATATGGTGTTCATCTGAAAGGAGTAACGGAAGGTAATGAAAATACAGAAAGAAGAGATCGGTAATTGGAAAAGAAAAAATAAACTAACAAAATAATAAACAGACAATGTAAGTAAATTATTAAAATACAAAAATGTTCTTGCAAATGAGCCTCCTGTGGGTGGGAGAAAAACATAATCTGGTTACAGCGCTACAAATAAACAAGTAAAAAATGCGCCGAAGTTTCTTCGGCGCAATCGAGTTTTCTGTACAGCCGCTACAGCGTATAATTAAAGCCACCGAAAACAGATCTACCTTTCGGTGGTCTCGGAATAAAGCTGTATGGGCCGCGGCCCATGAAACTTTAACCACGGCCATGTCCTATATCGTTGCCAGAAGCATGATTATGGTTAAATTTAACCCTAAATAAAGTAAAAAAAACTACTGAAGCTAGATGGGGTGCAATTTGGTACGCTTGATGATTGGAGGGTGGATGATCAACATACCAATTTGCAGCCCTCTAGCCTCATTAGTTTGTAAAAAAGTGCGGACAGAATAAAGTGCGGACGGACAGACAAAGCCGGCACAATAGTTTTCTTTTACAGAAAACTAACAAGGGTAATTTGAAAAAGGATGAAAACCAATCACACGAGGAGTGGGGTGGAGATGAGACACACCGGTAGATACAGTGAAGAATCACCCAAATATCAACGTGAGCCTCTGGTGACATCCAAGGCTGCGCAATCGTGTCGCAGGCCTTCAGAAGTGGAATGATCAGCAGGGGAGGCAGTACTCCAGTCACTAGAACCCAAAGGGATGTTCCTCTCTCTCTCTCTCTTAATGAGGGCGAGGTACTCGTCCCAAGGGCCAAAGGAAGAAGCTGAGGGGAAAGGGGGATGATTCTGAAAGACACTGCGAGTCGACAGGAACGCCCCAGAGGGTCAGGGAAGGGCCATTCACCCTGTTAACGATCAAATACATCTCATCTCATCTCCTTACAGCTAAATGGGGAAAAGATACGCCATTTTGAGGGACGGATAAGGGGGTTTAAGAGGGCATAATCCTTCTCTCTCTCTCTCTCTCTCTCTCTCTCTCTCTCTCTCTCTCTCTCTCTCTCTCTCTCTCTCACACACACACACACACACACACATGATACAATAAGTTTATTTCTTGAAAGGTGTGACTCACTGAAAATGCAGAATATACTTCGTGACTTATGCAATCCAATTACTGTTTATAAATATATAAATATTAATATTTCAAAGTTTTATGTATCATACAAAAGATTTTTTCCTCTCTATTCCCAATGAAATTATGCATGAAATATTTTCCATTCCGCACTACTGGATGAGGAAAAATTGCAAAAATCACTTACATCTTGCGATGAGACAAACTCGAACCATAGCTTCAAATAAAAAAAAAAAATCTTCAACATTATAGCTCTTATTAAATGAAGCCATTTCTCTCAGTAAACTGATTGCACAACGACGAAGAAGAGGTTCTGCTTGAAAATTACATAATGGGGAACGCCGCCGTTGAAGCGGAACGGGACTGACGGCGCTAAGAGGATCTTAATCTGTTCTTTTAGAAGAATAGACATTTCCATCTCTAAATCCATTCCGGTAAATGGAAGGTTGCTTTGGACCGTCAGTAGTTTTAAAATTGCTCCTCACAGAATCTAGATTTTACACTCCATTTCCTTCATTTCACGGCTGACTTATCTCCTAAATTCTAATGTTAATCCCTCGTTACAAGGGAAGACTTCTACTTAGCGAGGCAGGAGAATCGGAGCGGCACCGATAATGGATGCAAAGGAGGGGGGGTTGATTTTTTTACAGAGCAATCCCTTCAGTG
>JANJGK010000011.1:9399694-9405347 GCA_039081455.1 Macrobrachium rosenbergii | reverse complement strand
GGACCTGCAGCTTTCTGAGGCACGAGGGGTGCACTTGACCACTCATCAAAGAACACAAGAAAAATACATTCAGACCCCATTCGAAGTGTAAGGAATGAGTATTGCAGTTTTTCTTTTAAGGTTGATATTTTGGATACCGATAACATTTTCATTATATTAAAATTCGTCTTAACGAAATATTTTCATCTGACTGCAAGATATTTTCATGTTTAGAATTCTGCCTAATGATCCTTTAAGATTCCTAATTCCATATTTTTCTTGCTGAATTATATTCAAAGACCTCACTAAGTAATACCAGTTGATTTTTTTTAGTTTTGAAAGACTCGCTGTCTTTCAGAGGAAATGTGAAAAATCTTTGGCTTGCCCTAGTTCATAAACTAACTAGGATTTAATTTGTCAAGAATATATCATTAATAATTTTAAACATTTGTCTAATGGAATAAAAGGTGAATAGTTTTCTTTTGAGTCTTACAGAAGTTATAAGGAAGATCCTACAATGGCACAACTTGAAATATCCTCTCAATATTATTCATTCTACTGCCTACTGGTCCGCTGGTATAATGGTTAGCGTCGTGGATTGTCACTCAGATGTCGTGGGTTCGCGTCTTCCATAGGGTGATGAAAAATCACTGGCTCTATTTCAAGATCAGTTACTGCTGTAGTGTGGGGTCTGCCCAGGGCGATGAAAAATCACCGGCTCTACATCAGGATCAGTTACTGCTGCAGTGTGGGGTCTGTGGTGGGAGGTTGAAACCAACATTCCTTGGAAGCTTGAATTCCAAGTCAATGGCCCCTGTGTGCTTGTTCCACGTGAATGGGTTTTATCTACTGAAATAATGATAATAATTATGATAATTATGATAACCTTTGCCTTCGCTTGGATTCTTCAGTCTTACTTTCCACCGTGCAAATGCCAATTGCACATAAGGAAGCTGCCTGGGGTCTGCCCAGGGCGACAAAAAATCACCGGCTCCATATCAGGATCAGTTACTGCTGCAGTGTGGGGTCTGCGGTGGGAGGTTGAAACCAACATTCTTTGGAAGCTTGAATTTCAAGTCAATGGCCCCTGTGTGTGCTTGTTTCAAGTGAAGAGGTTTTATCTGCTGAAATATAATAATAGTAATAATAATTACCTACTGTCATGATAACCTTTGCCTTCGCTTGGATTCTTCAGTCTTACTCTCCACCGTGCAAATGCCAGTTGCTCATGAGGAAGCTGCTCTTTTCAAACGAATTAACATTGCCTTTCAACTGAGCATCCTATCCTTTCCCTGGCCCTTCTCTTCATCAAGAGTTCCTCTTATTCTGAGCAGTGTGATTCATTCCTTACAGACGAGGAAGATGAAGAGACGTTGAAAGACGAAACGCAATACCAACGTAAAAATATAATAAAAAATATTTATAAATAAATAAAGCGCGCCCACGCACAAAAATTGTATAAGTCCAAAGAGCTCACAGAATCTCGACTGAATTTTCTTCCGTGTATTTACGCAAAAACTTCTGCTCATGACGGTGATTATAGATCGACTTGAACTATTATGATAAAATTTACACTCGAAAAGTCACATTCTTTCTATTATGCCAAATTAATTCGTCTTTCTTAATATTAATTTGATATTAGTCTATCTCTCCTTACATACACACACACACATATATATACATAAAGACATACATACATACATACATACATACATACATAGCCTATATATATATATATATATATATATATATATATATATATATATATATATATATATATATATATATATATACACACACACACACACACAAATATATATATATAAACATATATATGTATAGACACACACACACACACACACACACACACACACACATATATATATATATATATATATATATATATATATATATATATATATATATATATATATATATATATAAATATATATATATACAGTATATATATATATATATATACAGTATATATATATATATATATATATATATATATATATATATATATATATATATACAGTATATATATATATATACTGTACACACACACATATATCAGTATGTGTAAACACTCGGCTTATTCCTGAATCAGAAGCCTAAAGACACTCAAAGGTAAAATATTATACTATCACCGTTTGTAAGACTTCAAAGTTAAGAGGAGCTGAAAATAGCAGGAGTAAAATTTCACCTAAAGTGGAATAGTTCTCGTTTAGTAAAAAAAAAAAAAAAAAAGTCCCGGTCAATAGTCCAGAAACAAAGGATGGCAAAAAAAAAAAGAGAGGCATTAAGAAAAGCTGCGAATTTGCTACTTAGTATTTTTCTTCCTCACAGAGAAGCAAACTGAGGAAAAATGACGTTGACATCAAAGAGGGCCCCGAGATGAAAGTTGAAAAATAAAAAAAAAAGGAAAACGAAAGATAAAAGGAATGGAAGAAGTAAACATGAAACAAGTGGATTCACCAGATAAGAAAAATAATAAATGAAAAATTTAAGTGTAAAAAATAAAAAAAAAGAGTTGTTTACGAGTTTATTGACGTATTTCAGCGGAAAGGAATAAGGTACCAGATTCACAAGACTCACAAAAGGTGAAATAATATGTAATATTTTCTTTCATGATTGCCATGAGCTGTATTTATGGTCGAATGATCTGAATTATACCGCACAAAATTAAATCAATACTGGCTCATATGAATATACATATATATATATATATATATATATATATATATATATATATATATATATATATATATATATATATATATATATATATATATATATATATATATATATGCGTGTGTGTGTATATATAGATATGTGTATATATGTATATATATACTGTGTATATGTGTATGTATATATATATATATATATATATATATATATATATATATATATATATATATATATATATTATGAACATACGTAACAGGGTTCAGTAATCATAAACAATCAAAGCAGTACTTTTATCTTACCAATGTACCTGGAAGAAGTTCATGCATTAAAATATACTTCCAAAGTCGTACACTGTCTGATAGTGAATCAACTACTAATTATGAGATTATCTGAAATTACAATTACAACTCTTCTCCATTATATTTATGCATGCATCTGCGCGTTTACCCGTATCTGTAAAAACAAAATACGCCTATCCTGGTTGACACCTTAACGAAAAATATCACGGCATGAAGCGACGAATTACCACGAAGATAGTGAACAGTAACAGAGCACCCATTCTTTAGAAAAGGTACCCCACCAGAGCACACACCCGTAAGAAAGGGGACCTTAACAGAGCACCTATCCTTTAAAAAAGGGAGCTTAACAGAGCACCTATCCTTTAAAAAAGGGACCTTAATAGAGCACACACTCGTAAGAAAGGGGACCTTAACAGAGCACCTATCCTTTAAAAAATGGACCTTAATAGAGCACACACTCGTAAGAAAAGGGACCTTAACAGAGCACCTATCCTTTGAAAAGGGGACCTTAATAGAGCACACACTCGTAAGAAAAGGGACCTTAACAGAGCACCTATCCCTAAAAAAAGGGACCTTAATAGAGCACACACTCTTAAGAAAAGGGACTTCAACAGAGCACCTATCCCTAAAAAAAAGGGACCTTAATAGAGCACACACTAGTAAGGTAAGGGGCATTAATAGAGCACCTATCCATTAAAAAAGGGACCTTAATATAGCGCTAATCCGTTAGAAAAGGGACTTTAACAAGCACCTATCCCTTAAAAAAGAGACCTTAACAGAGCACCCATCCATTGGGGAAAAGGTACTTTCATAGACAACCAATCCATTATAAAAGGGACCTTAACAGAGCACCCATCCAGTAGAGAAGAGACCTTAACAGAGCACCAATCCATTGGAAAAGGTACTTTAATAAACCACCAATCCATTATAAAAGGGAACTTAACAGAGCACCCATCCATTAGAAAAGAGACCTTAACAGAGCACCCATCCATTGGAAAAGGTACTTTAACAGAGCACAATCCATTATATAAGGGACCTTAACAGAGCACCCATCCATTAGAGAAGACCTTAATAGAGCACCTATAAGTTAGACAAGAGACCTTAACAGAGCACCCATCCACTGGAAAAGGTACTTTAATAGACCACCCATCCATTATAAATGGGGCCTTAACAGAGCATCCATCCATTAGAGAAGAGACCTTAACAGAGCACTCATCCATTGGAATAAGTGCTTTAATAGACCACCAATCCATTATATAAGGGACCTTAACAGAGCACCCATCCATTGGAAAAGTTATTTTAATAGACCACCAATCCATTATAAAAGGGACCTTAACAGAGCACCCATCCATTAGAGAAGAGACCTTAACAGAGCACCCATCCACTGGAAAAGGTACTTTAATAGACCACCAATCTATTATAAAAGGGACCTTAACAGAGCACCCATCCATTATATAAGGGACCTTAACAGAGCACCCATCCACTGGAAAGGGTACTTTAATAGAGCACCAATCCATTGTAAAAGGGACCTTAACAGAGCACCCATCCATTGGAAAAGGTACTTTATTAGAGCACCAATCCATCATAAAAGAGACCTTAACAAAGCACTCATCCATTAGAGAAGACCTTAATAGAGCACCTGTCCATTAGAAAAGGGACCTTCATAAAGCACCCATCCATTAGAAAATGCCCTTTATTATCATGGCAACAAAGGTGGAAAGAGTAAACACAGTCAGTTTTTGTTTTTAAACCAGCTACCTGACAGACGAATGATCTGAAAAATGCCTCTTCTCCAAATCCATCAGTAAGTCTAAAACGCCTCGTCTAACTGTTTACTTTATTCCTCACTGAGAGGCCGAGCCTCCCTCCACTACTCTGCATACAGAGCCAAGATCCTCGAGAAGTCTGATATCGATCTTCAATTGTTTATTTGCTGATTCGATTGACAAATATTGAAGTTTCGTCGGCATTTCTTCATTTCTTCTATAGGTGAGAGACTATTTTCATTGCGTTACTCGGGACTTAGAGAGAGAGAGAGAGAGAGAGAGAGAGAGAGAGAGAGAGAGAGAGAGAGAGAGAGAGAGAGAGAGAGAGAGAGAGAGTTGGGATTACATAGCAGTAAAATGTAGCATGAGTGCATTCTCCATATGCTATGGCAGAGTACCACGAATATATATATCTAATATTAATGGGAAATTGTTATACATTTCATCTTCTTGGAACAAAACTCCTCCACCTTCGAATCAAAAACTAAATTTAAAAAAAAATCCAAGACACCACAGAATTAAATTAGGAGTGAATTTCCTCATACCTGGGAACGAATAGGAAAAGGAATCAATGATTTTCCTTATGTCTGGGAACGAACACGAAAATGAATCACTGATTTTCCTTATGACTGGGAACGAATAGGAAAAGGAATCTGGTTTTCCTTAGCCTGGGAACGAATAGGAAAAGGAATCATTGATTTTCCTTGTTCCTGGGAACGAACAGGAAAAGCAATCACTGATTTTCCTTATGCACGGGAACGAACAGGAAAAGTAATCACTGATTTTCCTTATGCATTGGAACGAATAGGAAAAGAAATCATTGATTTTCCTTAAGCATGGGAACGAATAGGAAAAGTAATCACTGATTTCCCTTATGCATTGGAACGAATAGGAAAAGGAATCATTGATTTTCCT
>JANJGK010000011.1:9389694-9392194 GCA_039081455.1 Macrobrachium rosenbergii | reverse complement strand
CAGACGCTCAAGACAAAATTTATGGAACCTACAAAGATATGCATCACGTGAGATAACAGAAGCTGGAAACGCAGATAGAATATAATACTATGAGGATATACAACGTAAAAGTATAATTGCTGTACTACTATACAAGGCGAAACACGCCTAACATATCACTGAATGATGATGAGACAACCAATCAACTGAATAAAAACAGGGAAACTGAGGAAAGTTCTCAGGAAGAGAGGAATGAAAATTCCATGAAAATATGGAATAATGATAATGGAAAAAATGGCACGTCTAAAGAGCAGGAAGAAGATATACGAAGAACACCCAATTATGTACAACGAATGACATGGCTGCTCGATGATCGTGTCCAGACGGTGACTGGAAAGAAGACGAGACCTTTCCAGGTCTGGAAGAAGAAGAACTTGCGTGGAAGACAAAAAGGTGTAGAGGGATAAAATCAGGAAGAACAAAGATACATGGCAAGTTCAAGGGCGATAATAGGAGAAGAATGGAATAACAATCTTGACAGTATACAAGAGAGAGAGAGAGAGAGAGAGAGAGAGAGAGAGAGAGAGAGAGAGAGAGAGAGAGAGAGAGAGAGAGAGAGAGAGAGAATATTTCTGGAATAGTGGAGGTAATGAGGAAAAAAGAAAGCATAAAATGAAAAAGTTTGAAGAGGATAACTAACAAATCACATGGGAAGAGCCATTTATAATAAAAAGAGGGGGAGAGTAACTCAATAATCCACTAAATGAGAAAAATGAATAAAAAAAAGTGGAGAATGTTGACATCAACGAAGGAATAACAGAAAATGTGACGTCTTTGAGCATAAGGAGAGGCCTTGAGAGGATGAAAAATAATGAGGTCCCAGGAACAAATGTAATTTGGTTAAGGCATGTAAAGCCGGTATTTGGAGAGTTGGTCAAAATATATAGAAAAAAGGGATACAGTGGACACATTTTTTCCAACAAAGTTCCTTTACAAGGTATAAGGTATACATCAGCATATTTATTGGTATGAAATTACTGAAGCAGTTGTTGGGTGACAGATTTTGAAATAATATCAAAACCGCCCATTTTACTTAGTGCCATGGAAATCAACCATAATAGCCATATTTGTTGTTGTTATTATTATTATTATTATTATTATTATTATTATTATTATTATCGTTATTATTATTATTATTATTATTATTATTATTATTATTATTATTATTATTATTATCCATTTCACTTAGTGCCATGGAAATCAACCACAATAGCCATATTTGTTATTATTATTATTATTATTATTATTATTATTATTATTATTATTATCCATTTTACTTAGTGCCATGGAAATCAACCACAATAGCCATATTTATTATTATTATTATTATTATTATTATTATTATTATTATTATTATTATTATTATTATTATTATTATTATTATTATCCACTTTACTTAGTGCCATGAAAATCAACCACAATAGCTGTTGTTATTATTATTATTATTATTATTATTATTATTATTATTATTATTATTATTATTATTATTATTATTATTATTATTATTATTATCCATTTTACTTAGTGCCATGGAAACCAACCACAATAGCCATATTTATTATTATTATTATTATTATTATTATTATTATTATTATTATTATTATTATTATTATTATTATTATTATCCATTTTACTTAGTGCCATGGAAATCAACCACAATAGCCATATTTATTATTATTATTATTATTATTATTATTATTATTATTATTATTATTATTATTATTATTATTATTATCCATTTTACTTAGTGCCATGGAAATCAACCACAATAGCCATATTTATTATTATTATTATTATTATTATTATTATTATTATTATTATTATTATTATTATTATTATTATTATTATTATTATTATCCACTTTACTTAGTGCCATGGAAATCAACCACAATAGCCATATTTATTATTATTATTATTATTATTATTATTATTATTATTATTTTTATTATTATTATTATCATTATTATTATTATTATTATTATTATTATTATTATTATTATTATTATTATTATTATTATTATTATTATTATTATTATTATCCATTTTACTTAGTGCCATGGAAATCAACCACAATAGCCATATCTATTATTATTATTATTATTATTATTATTATTATTATTATTATTATTATTATTATTATTATTATTATTATTCAGAAGATGAACCCTATTCATATGGAGCAAGCCCACAGGAGCATTAACTTAAAATTGAAGCTTCCAATGAATATGGTGTTCATTAGAAAGATGTAACAGAAAGTAAATGGAAAGACAGAAAGAAGAGATTAGTTATTAGAAAAGGAAAACTAATTTAACTAATTAATAAATACATAGATAAATAGATAAAAAGGTAAATAAAATATAAATAAAATATAAAGGACGATTTTCTCGCTTGATGCTGCGGTGTGCATCGCCAATTGTAGATCTAAACAAAACATTTATGCATTAATCAAATAACCGGAATT
>JANJGK010000011.1:9367194-9382194 GCA_039081455.1 Macrobrachium rosenbergii | reverse complement strand
TTTCGCTTCGTAACCCCACCTTATATTTATCACTTGTATTGCCACTTACTAAGATCATTTTCTCCTTTGCAACCCACAATAAAAAAACAGAATACTCAAGGGGCCATATATACGTCTCACGGCAAAAAGGCTACTGAAACTTCAACTACAGCCAGTTTTGCATACGACGTGGTATTTGCACCACTGAATATGTAATAGAATGTATAGAATAAAGTAGAATAGAATATAGACTTTAGGCCAAAGGCCAAGCACTGAAACCCATGAGGTCATTCATCGCCGAAATAGAAGCTGACAGTAAGGAGGTTTGAAGGTGTAACAGTAGGAAAACCTCGCAGTTGCATTAGGAAACAATTTTTGGAGAGGGTGGAAAGTCAAATGGAAGAAAGAGAATATGAACGGAAGTAAAGTAAAAGAAATGAGAGAAGCTGCAGCTAGGGGCCGAAGGGACGCTGCAAAGACCCTTAAGTAATGCCTACAGTGCACCACGTGTGGTACACTGACGGCGCTGTCCCCCTACGAGAACTGAAATTATAAAGACGCCAGCCAGCACAAAGAAACGCAAAACCGACAAAATCAGCTGGAAAAGCAAATCAGGCAGTGATTCCTGCTAATGAATCCCTGCATTTACTCACGTCAACAGCCACGATGACCAAACTTGCAGTACCGTAACAGAATGAGATCCAATCCGTGCGAAATCAAAGGAAATTAGGTGAACAACGAAATTAATAATGCTACTTATTAGTAAACAAAGAACCAGAATTTTCATGCATTTAAATCGGACTGTCAAAGTCCTTCAACCGTCCCTACTTCACACGACTTAGGCTAAAAGACGTTTCCGAGTGATTTTGGAAGTGTTTACTTCGTTCAATCACAATTTTAACCGTACGCTTACCTTTTTTTTTTTTTAAATGACGGCACAGGTATATTTATCGTAAATTAAAAGGCAACATTGGCGATACGTTTTGTATCGGATATATTTTAGAAAGCGCCAAAATTGAGTTGAGTATCTTACAATTATCAAATATTAATAATCAACTCTAATGATTTGTCTGTAGTTTTTATGATCTCTTTGTCAAGGGAAACATACATTATCAAGCCAGTTTTTATTTCCCGGATTTGTTTTTATAACTGTCTACTTTCACGAGAACGGCTGCTGGTCCTTTCATCATTTTAATAAGTTAAATTCCTTCCCACTGAGTTAGCTCCAGGCACATAAATGGCTAAGATGGATAAAAAATATCTTATCTTCAAAGTACAGACGTCACGCCCATAACAAGAGGCATATATATGGGACTCACACGGTCCATTCGGGAAAACAGCTTTCCTGGGTATCTTTCGTCTTCATCCCCTAAACTGGGATTAGCTCCATTTTCCGTCAAGGTTCCTATGAAGAGAAATTAGACCCAGGCCCTATTTATTCTTTCATCGTGCCTTCGCAATACATGTTTTTCTTTTCTTTATTCCTAATTGCTATATTAAAAGTCAAGAACTTTTTAAATCGTTCTCGGGCACTTGCGTCTGTTCATTTTACACAGTATCATTAATTAAAATGACCCTTTGTTTCTGCTCTAAGACTATTAGGAGACCGGAAATCAGTCTGTCACATTTCGTCGTTTTTCACCCAGACCAGTATGTTTTCAAATCCTCATGTTTCAGTTCCAGTTTGGTCACAATACGTGACGAATACCAGTGCCCATCGTATGAGATGCTCATTCTTTTTATGCCCCCAAAATTCCTGTGCTAACTGCATAGAGACGTCTGGTTATTATTATTATCTTTATTATTATTAACCTACTGAAGACATTCTTACTACCATCTCTCAAGCCTGAGGGTTCTCGGGAAGAGGGTACGCTCGGACAGGTTAGGTTTTGTGATGTTCAGTTGGGTCCGGTTAAGGTTCATTTTGATACGCTCCCCGTAGAAGGGTAGTGACGTCAGTGCACCTCACGCGGTGCACTGTAGGCATTATTTGAGGCTGTCTGCAGTGTCCCTTCGGCCCCTAGCTGCAACCCTTTTCATTCCTTTTACTGCACCTCCGTTCATATTCTCTTTCTCCCATCTTACTTTCCACCCTCTCCAAACAACTGTTTCAGTGCAGCTGCGAGGCTTTCCTCCTGTAACAGCTTTAAAATCTTTTTATTCTCAATTTCCCCTTCAGCACTGAACGACCTCATAGATCCCATGGCTTGGCTTTTGGCCTACATTTTATACTCCATTCCATTCCATTTGGATACGCTAGTCAAAATATATACAACCAAAGAGAATCGTAGGTTTGGGGAAGCACGCTGGGTTCGGCAACATTTCTTGCAGATTACAGAAGCCCATTTTTGCACGTGAAAGTTATTTTTGTCGTGCCTTTTCATCATATAATTTTCCGGAATTTTTTTCACTGGGCTCCCCCACACTGTTAGAATAAGGCATGAAAAAAAAAAAATGAAACTCAGGCACTTTATTCCAAGGCATGTACTATTTACAAATAAAATACTAATTATTTGCAAATAAAATACTAACACATTTATTTCCATAAACCTTGCTCATGCTAGATAATGGAAGAAGCTATCAGATGCATGATTCGCAGCTGGATGAGGATAGATTAAGAAGTGAGAGAGAGAGAGAGAGAGAGAGAGAGAGAGAGAGAGAGAGAATCAGTTCTCTGTCACAATGTATAGCCACCCTGCAGGAACTACTTATCAGACTTCCACCACCCAAAAAAAGGTTTATACTTCTGTATATACAGTACTCTCTCTCTCTCTCTCTCTCTCTCTCTCTCTCTCTCTCTCTCTCTCTCTCTCTCTCTCTCTCTCTCTTTCTCTCTCAGTATTCCAACTATGTGAGTCTGATATACGTCGTGCTTCTTCCTTAAGGACCATAAACGTCCGTAACTTCCCTAAAGGGGCCTTAAAAGTAAGAGGAAAGTCAAGCGAGTCTTAAGGAAGTGGTACTGGTCGGTCTTGCGCTGGATTTGAAGAACAAAAATGAATAATGCGAGTAATATTTACTTATAGATGCGAGGAACGCACGCGCACGGGCTAAAGTAAAACTATGCACTGAAGTGTATGCATTTACAACTACAGCAATGGCGTGAATGCGTTGTGGTCTTTGAGCGTATCTGCGTGTATACACACAGTATATAGATATGTATGTATGTATGTATGTATGTATGTATGTATGTATGTATGTATGTATGTATGTATGTATGTATGTATGAGTATGTATATATTGTGAGTATATATATAATAATATTATATATATAAATATATATATATATATATATATATATATATATATATATATATATATATATAATATTCATATAAGTTTTTTCTAAGTAAGGAAATAAACCTATAATGCAAGACCTCTGCTTGAGAGTTCATTTGTCGGATATCAAGAACACTGACAAATAATCTTCAAGTTTATTATGGGCGCTTGTCTCCAATAATTGGAAATTGAATTTGCCGATGCTGACAGACACATGAGAGGGCTGCAAATTGGTACGTTGATCATTAACCCTCCCATCATCAAACATATCAAATTGCAGCCCTTTGCAGCCCTCTGGCCTCAGTAGTTTTCATTTTATTTAAGGCTAAAGTTAGCCATGATCGTGCTTCTGGTAACACAACACAGGTCACCACGGCCGGCTAAGAGTTTCATAGGCCGCGGTTCATACAGCATTATACCGAGACTACCGAAGATAGATCTGGTGTCGGTGGCCTTGATTATGGGCTGTACAGAAAACTCGATTGCGCCGAAGACACTTCGGCGCATTTTTTACTTGATTAAGATGGATGCGAATAACAATGATTTGGGGACTATCGTGGAGACAAGAACAGGCGAATTACAAAAGACTCAAAGTGAGTGACTTTCAAAAGATGCGCAAATTAAGCATTACAATATGAAAAATAAATGCATACAAACCGCATTCGCCAAATTCATAATGAACATGACGAAAAGTGAAAGAACTAACACTGGAGAAATACTTTCATGACATTCTTGTGGGAATAGAAAATAGAAGTTGCTAGGTTTTTAGAACAGGAAACAGACACACAATGACCGTTTGTTTCGAATTCATACAGCAGAACATTTTTCTGATACATATATATTCTTCTGTGAAGCTTAAAATGTATAAAAAAAGAGTGCTTATGACATATCGTTGTTTTGTTGGTTAAGATACATTCTCGAAAACTAATTATCTCCCTCTATCCTTCTACGAATTTAATGATTAATAATTACTTTAACCCTAACATTTTCAGGTTACTTGAGTGAAACGAAAGTATAATTTACCAGTGTTACATTCATTGGATGATAAAGTTTACAACGAAAGACGGTAAGCACCTCGATAAAAAAAAAAAAAAAATATACAAGCCACTTGATTTCTGGGTTAGTCAGAAACGCAAGAATCCCCATTCTCAAAAACGTATCACTTCGAGTCATCTCCTCTCCCCCTCAGGAGTGAGGCCTGAGAAACAATACCTCAGAAAGCGCACAAAGAAGAGAGGAACCAAACTTGTGAGTCAAAGGGAAGACAGAGGCGCCGCCGTATTTGCCCGGGGAACATTCCCGCAGCCCCGTCGCCCGTTTTCCAAGGGCCATGAAGGCAGAGAGGAACCGACAGTCCTGCTGGAGGGCTTTTCAATCTTGGGCAAAATCTCCGGTGAAATCCCGGTGATCTGCTCTACACTGCATCGCCTTCTGCATGAAAGGGCACCAGGAGGGGAGATATTTATATACGATGGAGGGATGCCTAAGAGAAAATAAAAGTGGGTGAGGATTCTTCTCTTTTTCGTTCTTTCTTCTTTCCCTTCCTCCTCCTCCTCCTCCTCCTCCTCCTCCTCCTCCTCCTCCTCCTCCTCCTCCTCCTCCTCCTCCTCCTCCTCCTCCTCCTCCTCCTCCTCCTCTTCGTTTCATGTATCTTTACGAACTTGCAGGGGATTGGTGTCAAAGAGAGCTCATGGGTCTGTCCAATTCCCTGGGGGACCTATCAGCGAGCGCGTGGGGAGAGGGAAAAGAAAATGTACTGTGTTTCTTGGCCCTGATGTTTTGAAATGATCAGGGGATCCCACGACAGGGAGAAATGAGAGCTTACTATTTTCTTCCTTCTGGTTAAGATAGAAGTCAAGTTTGTTTTATATACATACACACACACACACACACACACACACACACATATATATATATATATATATATATATATATATATATACATATGTATACATATATTATATATCAATGTCTATCGCTGTAAACTTACAGTGTACTATGAGAATATATATATATATATATATATATATATATATATATATATATATATATATATATATATATATATATATATATATATATATATATATATATATATATATATATATATATATATACAGGGTGTTTCGAAATTAGAGGCCCCCCCTCTTCAGCATAAACTAAAATTGATATGGACAAAAACAAAAGTAATTCAGAACAGTTATTTATTTAAGTTTCTCTCTGAGTACTTAATATTTTGTGTGGCCTCCATCTGCCTGTACCACAGCCTGCATTCTTGAGGGGCATGATTTCAGCAAATCGCAAAAAAGCTGAGACTTAAACTCCATTTCCCTGAGCACTTCGGTCACCTCTCTTCGCAGGTCGTCGAGGCTTGGTGTACCATCATAGTTCACTGTGTGCGTTTCAACATGATCCTTTAAGATACTACCAATGTTTTCCCACACATTAAGGTCAGGGGAGCTACCTGGAAATTCACTTGACGAGAAGAAATCAATGCCACTGTTTTGAAGCAGCTCCTGTGTCTGAAGCCTTGAAACATGGTGCCTTATCATGCAAAAATGTGACTTCTTCGACAGATAACATATTTTCAGGACCTTTGAGGAAAGGAAATACTCCACCAGTAAGCACAGTTTCTCTGAAGAATTCGCCATTCCATGACTGTCCTTTTTCTTTGATGATCCACATTAACCGTTTGGCTGTGAAACAGAAAAATTCTCAAACATTCAAGAAATTTCACAACTTGGCGATAGTGCAAGTCATTGCTGATATCATCCAACTTTGCAGCCCAAATGATGTCATTTTTATGATTTGTCTTCCTGACTGTGTAAATGAAGAATTCATCTGTTGCGGCAACATGGAGAAAGTCAGTTTCATCCCAATCTTTAAGAAATGAACCACAAAACCATGCACGGTCTTCTCTCTGTTGCTGAGTGATGTTGGGCTTGCTGATAACATGAAATGACTTGATACCAGATTTTTTCAACTCACGATATACAGCACTATAACTTCTGTTCTTTCCCCCTTTTGTTTCTAGCTCAAGTGCCAATTTACATAAAGACTTTCTTGGTCTTCCCACTGCCTCAGCTATGATGTCTTTTGACTCCTAAGAAAGGACTTCAGGCCTTCCAAGATTCTTACTCTTTTCGCGATGACAGTCATACGGATTTTTGTTCCAGTTTCTTTTAACAAAGGATTCATCTCTTTTAATGTAGCTAGCTATCCAGGAACGTGAAATGAAGGATGCGCCAGCATCCCTGGCCTCTCTGAAGGTTATAGCCCGGTTTCGGTCAATCCATCTGATTTCCTCCGAGTCGTTGGCCATGGCTGTATCTAACTCTGTCACTCAGTCTGAAAATACAAGAAATATAAAATGAAAAATAGCTTAATAGAAACTTAAAATAATGTACTTGGAGATAGGCTATAGCAGAAATCTTCATAAAATTTCCATTTGTTCTATGGGGGGGGGCTCTAATTTCAAAACACCCGGTACATATAAAATCAGCCAAGGCCAAAGGAAAAATAAAAGGAGTACCAAGCGCTTTCGTGTTATTTCAACACATTTTAGAGTATAATATAAGCATATATATATATATATATATATATATATATATATATATATATATATATATATATATATATATATACTGTATACGTAAACATATACCTTCTCTCATCAGATATCCAGATACGAATTACATATAATCTCATCAAATTGCTGATGAAAAATATCAAAGCCTTAGAGAATGGTCGACATTTTGAAGAATGAAAGGAAAAATAACAACGATAAGGAGACTTTCCACCTGACCGATTACCCGTTTCCCCTACCCCTCCCCCCTACAAAAAAAAGAGAAGAAAGATAAAACGCTTAATATTTCATAAGGACGGTACATCGATATTTTGAGTCCCACTTTTCCTTTCTACCTCGTATATGATCAATCAGTTGGCGGAAATATTCGTCCAATTACGCGACTTTTATTGAGGGAATCATCTAAGCTAGAACTGGGGGATTTGCCGATGACCATCAGGTCGGTGTAATTGCCCCAATTTATCAAGGCAAAATGAATTCATTACGGATATGAATAACCTCCATCACGTATCTCCCATCCAGCGTCCGTCCCTTTTAGCTCGACCCACGCGCCGAAAGGTGGCAGGGAGAATATTGGAACGCGTCTTTGGGTCTCGGCCGTACCAAATTAATGTTCAGAAAAGGGGACTGATTGATTGGTTTGTGGTCGTTAAAACTGGCGTCGCAACATGTAGGTTACTGACGCCGTAAGGAAATTGAATAGGGAATTTTTTGTTTAAATTATTTCAAAAGTCTCAAGTAAAGGAATGCTGTATATATATATATATATATATATATATATATATATATATATATATATATATATATATATATATATATATATGGGCCTACAGGTACAGTATATAGTAAGTGTTTCTCTATACAGCATATATGTATTTGCATATATATATATATATATATATATATATATATATATATATATATATATATATATATATATATACATACATATATATATATATATATTTATTTATATCTATCTCTCTGTCCTGTCTATCTATCTATCTATCTATATATCTATATATCTACATATATATACAGTATATAGATATATAGATATATATATATATATATATATATATATATATATATATATATATATATATATGCAAATACATATATACTGTATAGAGATGAACTTACTATATACTGTACCTGTATGCCCCGATATATGATCTAAATATGCATATCTCTATATGCAAATACATATATACTGTATACATATATACTGTATACATATATACATGCAAATACATATATATGCAAATACACTGTATACATATATATGTATTTGCATATCTATATATGCAAATACATATATACTGTATAGAGATGAACTTACTATATATTGTACCTGTAGGCCCCTATATATGATCTAAATTTTGTAGAGGATGCCACCCTCCTTAATAAGAACACATAACCTTTCTATATTGCATTCTTCCCCCAAAATCTTAGCAAGGATAAAAGAAAGAAAAACGCGAAAAAATTTTTAAAAAGAGAAACAACAATCCAGAGATTTTAATGAGTGCTACCAAGAGGTTCAATCACTACCTCCTGCAACATACGGCCGTTGCGAGGATCAATAGGAAGCGCGAATGCGTCTCCTTTGACGGTTTTGCATTATCCTTGATTAGAAAAACCTGATATCAGACAACAAACTGGATACCATACTACAGTATTTAGAGATGGGGTATTTACTTGTACATAAATAAAGACAAAATCCAGGAAGGAAAGAGGAACACTGGAGTGCCGCGAGGCCTTTCGACTGTCGTCCTTTACTTAGCAGACTATATACATATAAACACACATTAAATAGATTTCAACTATGCGCCTTGTTTCTCCTTGGACGAAAGAGAGGTCCCCGACTCCCCGTCAACCTTCCGGTTCGCAGAAATTCTTTTGGGATGAGGTTGCCGGCCCCGAGCCATTCTCATTCTGGCTGTCGCCCACTACATTTAACTAACTATCACGTGCTATTTCACTGCTAAGGTCGACAAGGGCTCATTGGGTTTTTCCGGGAACGGAACAAAGCTAGGGATCTAGCTGGCAAAGCTGACTGAGATGGCCCAATTTTGGCTCTGGCTAATTCGTGAGCGGGTGACCGCAACTGACATTACCTCACTTGAGTTATATAGAAGCTCTCGCAGGAAAGGAAAGATCGTAGACCTTGAACTTTCGTCCATATTTCAAGACCTGATCACAGCGACAGTATGTATGAGCTTTGAAAGACAGACCAAAAAAAAAAAAAAAAAAAAAAAAAATTGCGCCGAAGTTTCTTCGGCGCAATCGAGTTTTCTGTACAGCGAATAATCAAGGCCACCGAAAACATATCTATTTTTCAGTGGTCTCGGTATAATGCTGTATGAGCTGCGGACCATGAAACTTTAACCACGGCCTGGGAGTGGCCTGTCCTATATAGTTGCTAGACGCACGATTACATGTAACTTTAACCTTAAATAAAATAAAAACTGCTGAGGCTAGAGCGGTGCAATTTGGTGTGCTTGATGGTTGGAGGGTGGATGATCACCATGCCAATTTGCAGCCCTCTAGCCTCAGTAGTTTTTAAGATTTGAGGGCGGACAGAAAAAGTGCTGACAGATAAAAGTGCGGACGGACAGACAAAGCCGGCAAATTAATTTTCTTTTACAGACAGCTAATAAGTAAACTGCTTATGAGTAAAGGTGCAGTAAAAGAGAAGTGTTATGGATAAGTGATTTTTCGTCAGGGAGGGTCCTTTTTGAACAAATGTCCCCAAAAATCTAAGGTTTTCAGATGCTGTTAACTTAGCCAGTTCCCCTCACGTGGGTAACCAACTTCTCCTTTGTGCACATAGCGTCAATGGGTTTTCTGTAATTGCTTTTGCAGGGGCGAGATCATAATTCAACTTTTGATGGTTAAAAATAGCTTGTTACTATTATGTATTTCAGGAAGCTCGAGTCATCGTTTTTTGCCAATGTCTTTCAAATTGATTGATGGATCGGTGTGTTACTTTGCAACAGTGTGTGTCACACCCTCCCCTAATTTTTGGTAATAAATTCAGTTTCCAAATTCAGCTTTTCCAGGCACTTTACTCTTGAATTTGATGGGGTAGCCAGCAAACTGATCAACGCTTTCCGAGATACGAGCTCGATAACCACTGGACTTGTTCTGAGTATCTACTTATAGCAAATTCCTCACTAACCCCAATTTTCCTCTTCGACTCCACCATTCTTCTCCCTATTTTTCTTGATGTCATTACACTCCGTAGCGTGTTAATTTCTTCATGAATACGATTGATTTTATTTTGTTTGAATTTTTTTGTGATGAAAAGTTATTTCATGTTTATTCTAAATTCACTGTTCTATATATATAAATAAATATATATATATATATATATATATATATATATATATATATATATATATATATATATATATAGAATAAAAAATAATGGGTTAAAATCACAGAACAGTTTATAACCATTTGAAACAATGTACACGATATCATAGATGTATGTAAAAAAACCAGTTTTATCTTTCTCTTATTCCCTCATTTATATGACCGTGAAATATAACCACAAGCAATATCTTACCTATTCAGATTTACTCTTAATTTTTGGGCAGCTTTCACCCGGCCGTAAACTTCAAAAAGACTTTTAGCAAATGCATTTCTGCATCGACGGGGACATTTCAACATGTAACCCACAACTCTGAACGGCGACGAGACAACCTTCTCTGTAGTTACTGGATACACATGTGATAAACCCGTCGTTTAACCCGATATTTCATTCATCAACTACAAAGATTTCGGAAACCCCTAAATTCTGTATAACCATGTAGGTCGTTAGCTCACTTCAGCCTACATTGCTCAGTAGAAATATTGCAATGCTAATACGTGCCTGAAAACATTCCATTGCATAACAAATATTGCGAAGAGAGAGAGAGAGAGAGAGAGAGAGAGAGAGAGAGAGAGAGAGAGAGAGAGAGAGAGAGAGAGAGAGAGAGAGAGTGGGGAATGAATGGAATGACAGACGGGGAAATGAGGTTTAAAGAATGGGGAAAGGTGGGACAGACGGGGAAGTGAGGTTTAAAGAATGGGGAAAGGTGGGACAGACGGGGAAGTGAGGTTTAAAGAATGGGGAAAGGTGGGACAGACGGGGAAGTGAGGTTTAAAGAATGGGGAAAGGTGGGACAGACAGGGAAGTGAGGTTTAAAGAATGGGGAAAGGTGGGTGATGGGAGGGATAAGTACCCCAAGAGATCTTATCCGAATGAATTCGTAAATCTTGACTGGCTAGGTTTGGCTATGTCCTAAAATTCGAGAAGAAGTTAAGTATACCTTAGTTTAACCAGACCACTGAGCTGATTAACAGCTCTCCTAGGGCTGGCCCGAAGGATTAGACTTATTTTACTTGGCTAAGAACCAACTGGCTACCTAGCAACGGGACCTACAGCTTATTGTGGAATCCGAACCACATTATATCGAGAAATGAATTTCTATCACCAGAAATAAATTCCTCTAATTCTTCAGTGGCCGGCCGAAGACTCGAACGCGGGCCCAACAGAGTGCTAGCCGAGAACTATACCGACTCGTCCAACGAGGAACTAGAGTAAAGTGCCTTTAAAATCTGTCTTTGGACATGGAATGTTTCATCAAAAATTAGGGGAGGATGGTGTGAGAAACTCTGTTTCAAAGCACCATACCAATCAGTCGATTGGTCTGAAAGATATTGGCAAAAAACTACGACTCAAACATCTTGAATACATAGTAGTTTTCCATTGGCCTTTTTTGACTTTTAATTAAGAAAACAGGCATAATTATGAAATAGGTAAAAAAAACTTTCCTCCTAACTAGAGCCATTCAAGAAAAAGTTTTGCAGTTCCCAAGAGTCATTAACGAACGTTCTCTTAAATATGCTTTGTTCCTGACTGCCTTGAAACAGTAATTCTAATGACATTCTACTTTACATAAATAATTATTCAATTTACATGTACCCTGGAAGAAGGTTCACCCCAGTAAAATGCTGTCATTAATTTTTCCTTCAAGTTTGAAACGCAATTAAATCGTGTAAAATAAATGTGTAAAATTAAACTTGTTGTTGTGTCCTATGTAAAAAAAAAAAAAAAGTAAAAAGGCCTGCAAAATAAAAACAGCAGATGAGTATTATAGTATTGGAATGGCAGATGAGTTTTATAGTATTGGAATGGAATAGAGTGGGATATAAAATTTAGGCCAAGGGCCAAGCACTGGGACCTATGAGGTCATTCTGAGTTGAAAATAATGTCGAAATAATTGTTAGGAGAGTGGAAAACAGGTTGGCACAGAGAATGCAAACGGAGTTACAGCAAAAGGAATGAGAGGGGTTGCAGCTAGGGGCCGAAGGGACGCTGCGAAGAACCCTAAGTAATGCCTACAGTGCATCGCGTGAGGTGCACTGACGGCACTAACCACGTACGTGGTTAAAAAGCCTGATCGCTAAAAGGATGAACAACAAAACGTCGATATTTTCACGGACACACAATCATCAGCCGTGCCCCAAATTCAATTACAAATGATCCATATCAAAAGTCATTTGGCGATTTTAATCCAGAAGGCATGATTAGTTCATTAGTCATTTGCAATAGAAATAAGCATAATTGACAATTAATCCCGGGGAAAATTTTTTTTATCAAATTATTTGAAACACTCTTCTCCCGTTCCTCTTTTTTTCCCCTCCACTAAAAAAAAATAAACATTTCCGCGCGACTTTTATTTTTTGATCCGGAGAGAGAGAGAGAGAGAGAGAGAGAGAGAGAGAGAGAGAGAGAGAGAGAGAGAGAGAGAGAGAGAGGGCCTCCCTTCGAAGAGAGATGGAGACAGGGGCTGCTCTTTTAACGTTTTTTACACTCTCTCATCTCCGTTATGGAGAGCAAGTGGCAGCTCAATTTCGCCGAAGAACGAAGAAAACGCTCCCGGCTTGCCTGCGATTTTTGTTGTAAACGCGCCAGGATCTTGGTGATATATTGCGGCTGTCTGAGAAGGCTCCCAGCCACAGGAAGTCTTGTTTATAAACTGAGGATATTCTCTCTCTCTCTCTCTCTCTCTCTCTCTCTCTCTCTCTCTCTCTCTCTCTCTCTCTCTCTGTTTAGAAAGAGGTATGTATACATGCACAGACAAAACGACATACAAGCAATCACACATATATATACAGTCCATGCATATACATTTTACACACACACACATATATATAAATACATATATAAATATATCATATACATATATATATAAATATATATATATATATATATATATATATATATATATATATATATATATATATATATATATATATATATATATATATGTATATATATGTATATATACATATATATAATAATAATAATAATAATAATAATAATAATAATAATAATAATAATAATAATAATAATAATTTCCAAGTGGATGTTATCCTCCCCGGGGTGAAATTTTCTTGAAAACTTTATTACCACGAAAATAACAATATTTAAAAAAGTAAGGAATATAAATTTACGTCGGGATACATACACACACACACACACACACACACACACACATATATATATATATATATATATATATATATATATATATATATATATATATATATATATCCCGAAGACGACAGAAAAGGATACAATGATAGTGATTTTTCGATAAATTTATATTTCTTTCTTTTTTTAAATATTGATATTTTCATGACGATAAAGCTTTCAAGAAAATTTCATATCATCTGCTGCGAGTAGGAATCACTGTCGTCTGGTATCGTAATATCGTTGTGTTTTCCCTGAAGACGCTTTACTGATGAAAATCTGGACTACTTCGCGGAGCAGTGTGGAGTCGAGGTTCCTGCTTTCTGCGATTATGGATTAATTCAGCAGCTGTACAGTTGCGTTGTCACTTATGGACGCAAGTTCTTCATTCGAAATAAGGAAGGAAATAAGCAAGAAGAGAGGAAGACAGTGACGTGGAGGAACTGAAGAATTTATACAAAATAAAAGGAAGAAGACTGAAGTGTTTTCAAAGCTGACTGAGAGGAGGAGATTTTGGATGCCCAAAATTACCACTTGGAGCAGTTCTTCGCTCGAATAAGAAAGAAAAGTAGTAAAGAAAAGAGAGGACATCGGCGTGGAGGTAAACTGAAGAATGTTGACGAAAACAAAGTAGAGAACCTTAGGTGTCTGAAGCTGCTTTATAGATTTTGGATTCACGTAATTACTTTTTTGGAGAGGCAAGGTAAAATCGAAGGGATGATCAATGTCGTCAGTAAGAGGGAATCCCATAGTATTATAGAAGACGATTCGTTAAAGGCAAGAAACAACTTGTGTCAGGGAAAGAACTCTAAGCAATGGTTAATGAACTGTTAAAAGGATCTAAAACCTTAGTGATTTTTTTTTAAGACATTTTGGACTCCTTCAGTCTCCGGTTCCTGGAAGGACGAGAGAAATTCCAATCGCGAATGCGCCGAAATAAAAAGTCTCCAGAAACAACGCCGAACCACTCCAAAGTCACCATGAACAACGCTGAACCACTCCAAAGTCTCCAGGAACAATCTCCGAGACGCTTCAAATCGCCTTGAAGCCTTCGGAGAGGGCAAGTGTCATATTTGAAAAGCTGGGTAAGAGAAACCAGAGTATGGTGAAGGGACTTGGATATCAAGGCAGATCATTTAAAATGAAAAGATACAGAAGCTAAAATAGAACTTCCTGAAGAAAACTGCATCAAAACAATGGAAATGGAAATTCAGAAGAGGACGAGAAAACAAGAAGGCCCTCCTCACGATGGAGTCCAAAAGTTGCCTACGAAGGGTCCGACCCAGAGGCTGCTTCCTCGCAGGAAGGCAGGTATCCAGCCTGGCTGGGGAAGCGGGCCTGGAGAGGGCCCAGAACTTCAAGGATGAGGTCCAAAAGCCCTCAAGTCTCGCCAGTCTCTTGAGGGCAGCCTTGAAGGGAAGGTTCCGACCCAGAGGCTGCTTCCTCGGAGGAAGGCAGGTGTCCTGCCAGGCTGGGGAAGCGGCCCTGGAGAGGGGCAAAGAACTTCAAGGATGGGGTCCAAAACCTTTCAAGGCTCCCAGTCTCTTGAGGGAAGCCTTGAAGGGAAGGTTCCGACCCAGAGGCTGCTTCCTCGGGGGAAGGCAAGTATCCTGAATGGCTGGGGAAGCGG
>JANJGK010000011.1:9356753-9359594 GCA_039081455.1 Macrobrachium rosenbergii | reverse complement strand
AAAAGAAATGGGTTCCAAAATGAAAAGAATATTCATACAGAATACCCATACACTCATATACAAACTAAACATACATGTATACATGTACACACATCCAAACACACATACACACATATATATGTGCGTGTGTGTATTTAGGCTATATATATATATATATATATATATATATATATATATATATATATATATATATATATATATATATATATATATACATACATATATATATATATATATATATATATATATATATATATATATATATATATATATATATATTATACAACTTTACAAGGTTGGCCTCTGAAATTGCTATACACAGTCGACTAACTACCAGATGCCTAATCTATTACATAAGCAAGGGATGGCCAAAAATTTTAGAGAACCCTCATCGCTATTCTCTAACGCAAGCTGCAAAGAAGTTTTTCCTTTCTATACCTTTCTTTTACTTGCTGCCAACTATAATGACCTTTGGTCACGTTGACCGAATTTACTGAGTGATTAAATATTGTTAAGGATGATATTACACTTGTTACTTTCGTGTCTAGACAAACAGGTAAAAATGCTCCGAAGTTTCTTCGGGGCAATCGAGTTTTCTGTACAGCGTATAATACTGTATGAAACTCTCAGCCACACCCCAAGAAACTCAGCCGTGGTCCATGAAAATTTCAACCACGGCCTGGTGGTTGCCGGACGCACGATCATGGCTAACTTTAACCTTAAATAAAATAAAAACTACTGAGGCTAGAGGGCTGCAATTTGGTATGCTTGATGATTGGAGGGTGGATGATCAACATACCAATTTGCAGCCCTCTAGCCTCGGTAATTTTTAAGACGTGAGGGCGGACAGTAAAAGTGCAGACGGACAGACAAACAGCCATCTCAATAGTTTTATTTTACAGAAAACTAGAAAAACTGTTTTGTGGTAATTCTCAGAACTATGTTAACTGCAAATCGCAACATCAGAAGAAACAATCATCAGAAAGAAAGAGGAAACAACAACATTTTGATTCAACCCATTTTTATCTTTTAGCAAAACCAGTTCCGCCCAGCGCTGGCACAAAAAAAAAAAAAAAAATTTTCCTCCCGGATTATAAAAGAAGAGTGGACCATAAAAATGGCAGCATTTCGGCACTTAATCTTTGAAATGTGGCATAATGAAGTTATTGATGGCAAGAGCTGATACCGTTTCATCGTGTGACGAGAATCACCGGAGGGTAATAAGGACATTTTGGAAACATTTCCAGAGTTCTTTTTTTTTTTTTTGTTTGCTGTTTTATAATCGTTGATTACAATTTGTTTTGTTATCCTTTCAAGTGATGGAAACTGATTTTTCAATCAAAAGGGTGCGAAAGAAATGAAAAACATTTCAGTTATAAATGATTAACACCTCTCTCTCTCTCTCTCTCTCTCTCTCTCTCTCTCTCTCTCTCTCTCTCTCTCTCTCTCTCTCTCTCTCTCCACTGTATGTGTAAGTGTGGCCCTGTATGTGTAAAGCTCTTGGTCTAATCGGTAGCACCCTCGCCTACCGTGCGAAAAGACCCATTATCGAAACCCACTCTTCTTCAGTTGAGTTCAGAAGTATGGTATATACCTAGTAGGTCACAATGGGTGTTACCTACAACCCAAAAGTCTTGCATAAAACCGGGAGGCTAACACTTTCTCGTGCCAATCCCCTCTATAAAGGGGAAAGGGTATCACGGGTAAAATATATACATACAGAACTTATGATATGTCACTGGTTCGAGTCCCGGGCGTGAAAGAAACAACCTGGGGGCAATTATGTGGATACATGTTGGATGTCAGACCTCAGGTTGATTTGAGAGAGAGAGAGAGAGAGAGAGAGAGAGAGAGAGAGAGAGAGAGAATGGGGGGGGGGTGATATGTAAAATCATGATTACACTGGAGGCCAACGAAGAGGTCGCCTAAACCCTAACCTCTCCGATGGAAGGAGGGCGAGATTGATGGTTTCAATACTACAGGATGAAAGAGGGGTTTGAAAAATCGGAAATCAATGATTGCCTATAAATTTAGAAGGCAACTATACCTGGTTCAATTTTTTGGTTCGTCAACTACGAGTCTTTTAACAGAAATAAATACGGTGCCATTAATCCAAGTGGTGGTCTATCTGAAAGTCAGATCTTGATGTGTGAGGTCCAATGTGCACAGCTCAACAGAATATCCCTTTCTATTACTGGACCATATTCACTAATTCAAGTGTTACCAACACTTAGCATTACCCACACTTAGTGTTATCCACAATTAGTATTGCCCACATTAAGTATTGCCCACACTTAGTTTTACCCACAACTAGTATTACCCACAGTTAGCATTACCCACATGTAGTGTTACTCACGCTTACCATTACCCACACTCAGTGTTACCCACACCTACCATTACCCACAATTAGTGTTACCCACACCTACCATTACCCACAATTAGTGTTACCCACACTTCCATTACCCACACTTAATGTTACCCACACCTACCATTAACCACAATTAGTGTTACCCACACTTACCATTACCCACACTTAGTGTTACCAACAATCAGTGCTACCCACATTAAGTATTGCCCACGCTTAATGTTACCTACAGTTAGCATTGCCCACATGTAGTGTTACCCACGCTTACCATTACCCACACTTAGCGTTACCCACATCTACCATTACCCATAATTAGTGTTACCCACACTTACCATTACCCACCTTAGTGTTACTCACAATTAGTATTACCCACATAAAGTATTACCCACACTTAGTATTACCAACATGATACTTGAACTAGAACATCTCCAGGCTTTCACCAGTCACCGCAATCTTTCTGACGCTATAAGGACTAC
>JANJGK010000011.1:9344253-9354253 GCA_039081455.1 Macrobrachium rosenbergii | reverse complement strand
GTTTAAAAAAATATTTTTTGTATTGTTGCAAGAATAAACTTACCATTAAAAAGATGTTTAATAGTGTTGCAAGAATATAGTTACGCTTCAAAAGATCTTGATATCGTTGCAAGAATAAACTTAGGCTTTAAAAGATGTTTTATTATATTGTTGCAAGAATAACCTTAAGCTTTAAAAGATTTTATTATATTGTTGCAAGAATAAACTTACCATTAAAAATATATTTTATTATACTGTTGCAAGAATAAACTTGCGCTTAAAAAGATCTTTTTTATAGTGTTGCAAGAATAAACTTACTCTTAAAAAGACCTTTTTTCATACTGTTGCAAGGAGAAACTTAGGTTTTACAAATCTTTTTTATTATATTGTTGCAAGAATAAACTTACGATTAAAAAGATCTTTTTATATATTGTTGAAAGAATAAAATTACGCTTAAGAAGGCCTTTTTTTTTATACTGTTGCAAGAATAAACTTACGCTGAAAAATTTTTTTTATATTGTTGCATGAATAAACTGACGATTTAAAAGATCTTTTTTACATTGTTGCAAGAATAAACTTATGCTTTAAAAGATGTTTTTTTGATACTGTTGCGAAATACAATTACGCTTAAAAGACCTTTTTTATATTGTTGCAAGAATAAACTGAGGCTTGAAAAGATTTTTTTTTGTATTGTTGCAAGAATAAACTTGTTTTATAAAATATTTTTCATATTGTTGCAAGAATAAACGTACGCTTTAAAAGACCTTTTATATATTGTCGCAAGAATAATCTTACGCTTACAAAGATCTTTTATTATACTGTTGCAAGAATAAACTTACGCTTTAAAAGATCTTTTTTTTTATACTGTTGCAAGAATAAAATTACGTCCTCGTTTAGGCGTAGCAGCCATTCGGAAAAAATTACCGACAGTAAAACTGGAAGCTAAGATCGTTAACCGTCTTTTTCATTCCTAAATTGAAAACTAATTTCCTGGGTATCCAGAGGGCCGTTAAAATGGAACCATCATAAAAGGACGGGTGAGCGGGGGGTGGGGGATGGGGGGTCTTATGTGTTTACCCATGGCATTTTCTACTTTCATTATTATTATTATTATTATTATTATTATTATTATTATTATTATTATTATTATTATTATTATTATTATTATTATTATTCCAAACTCACACTGATATCGAACCCAGCGGTCCTGGTTCTATTACGCACGTGACTGTGTTTTATCAGCAATAGTATTAATAATACTAATAATTATTATTATTACTGTTACATTTAACATCATTCCTTATAACAAAATTTATAAGTAACATTCGAACACCAACAACTTGCAAGACAGGCCTTCACATAACTTCATGCCCATGCATATGCACATACATACACACATTATGTGTATATGTATATACGTATATGTATGTATACATACATATATATATAATGTATATATAATGTATATGTGTATATATATATATTTATGCATGTATGTATATATATATATATATATATATATATATATATATATATATATATATATATATATATATATATATACATACTGTATATATGTATGTACACATATATATATTTACACACGTAAACACACACGCACACACACACACGTATATATATATATATATATATATATATATATATATATATATATATATATATATGTATATATATATATATATATATATATATATATATATATCTATATATTTACACACATAAACACACACACACACACACACACACACACACACACACACACACACACACATATATATATATATATATATATATATATATATATATATATATATATATATATATATATATATATATATATATATGAGTAGATGAACCGCATGAAAAGCTTGACTTCAAACGAACTCTCTTTCCTCATCATTTTCCTGGATAAGTATATCTTGAAGCAAAGTGCTGCGTTGTGGTTTCCTGTCGTGGCCATATCAAGCCACCTATCCTACATCCTAATAGTGATAATAACTCCCTTAAATCAACATCCCACATCTCCGAATGAATCAAATTGGACATACCTTCCTCAGGCTTTATATACTGTAAGTGACACATAACCACTGCCATACCTTCAATGGTCAACTATCTGTAATAATGAAAGCAAAGTGGATCTTTCTTGTTTGTCTGCCCTGGGAGGGGCGGGGTAGGTTGGGGTTCGGGAGGGTAGGGGAGACATGACACATCCACCCTCCTCCTGCAAACCTGTTTGTCCGCCCCGGTGGGGGAGGGGTAGGTAAGGGATCGGGAGGGTAGGGGAGACATGACATATCCACCCTCCTCCTGAAAACCTGTTTGTCCGCCCAGGGTGGGGGCAGGGTAGGTAGGGGGATCAGGAAGGTAGGGGAGACATGACATATCCACCCTCCTCCTGCAAACCTGTTTGTCCGCCCAGGGTGGGGGCGGGGTAGGTAGGGGATCGGGAGGGTAGGCGAAACATGACGGGTAGTGCCAAGTTCCAGCACAGTGTAGCGCGCGCCATCAAGCTCGTAAGGAATAAAAATATTGCCTGCTGTAATGAAACCAGTAGATAATTACGGCAAACATGGCCATGTTTACCATAACTGTTCCTTAGAAACAGGTCAACAAGGCTGTTGAGTATACCTTCAGCGACTCGTATCAGCATGAATCCATTAAAGAATGGGAATGGACCAATGGACTATTTTAGTAAGAATTTCTCGGAAGATGCCCTTCTTACATACAAACTTCATTCAAAAGAATGGCCGTATGGAACTCATTGTGTTCATACTACAATTTTTCGATCTCACAAAAAAAAACCCAACCGTGAAATTGAGGAATTGCAGTATAAACTCAAAAGCATCCAGACGGCCTTTCTTTTCAATGAAGTAAGTAAGAATTCTAATTATCTATCATGACACTAAAATAAGTTCAATTAAGCATTTAAAATTTGAAAATAAATAGATAAAATGAAGTGATTAACAAGAGTCAGAAGTATCAGAGAATGGCCTCAAGGGTGTACCTAAGATCATGTTTATCACAAAATAGGCTACATGTTACTTCAAGTGGTTAGGACATTTCTACAGGTTAGTGAAATGTGAACTCTAATTCCGTAGAGTTTTTTCTTCCTACGAGGCGAGCGATTGCTGAAATTGGACGAAGCCTTGTAAGCCTAACCAGACACTCAATGGGAATAGTGTCGCTTTGGCACCCCTTCTGTGTTTCCGATTACATTCTGTTACTTTTTTTCAAATGAGCACCATGATTTTTGGAAGCCTGAATTTCAAGCGAATCACTCCTGTAGGACTGTCCCGTATGAATAAGTTTCAACTTCTGGATAATAATAATAATAATAATAATAATAATAATAATAATAATAATAATAATAATAATAATAATAATAATAATAATAATAATAATAATAATAATTCTGACAAATATCTTGCCCACTCGACAATGTCATCTCAGTACGTTCTTGCTGATAGTAATTTGCATGAACAGTTAACGTGAGTGTTTTTATTGTTTGACAAAAAATTACAGGCATTAACAATGGATAAGCCAGCTTTCAATAATACTTTTCAGTTATATGACGTACTGGTAACCTGTTTGCAAATCCATACATAAACAAACACAGACACATACATAAATATATATATATATATATATATATATATATATATATATATATATATATATATATATATATATATATATTTCTCTCTCTCTCTCTCTCTCTCTCTCTCTCTCTCTCTCTCTCTCTCTCTCTCTCTCTCTCTCTCTCTCTCTCTCTCTCTCTCTCTCCCTCTGAGCCTTTTAGTCTGTTCTGGAATAACCAGAAGCTGCCTCCATAAAAATTTCATAAAACACGTTTCATTATTTCTTCCAGTTTACTTTCACCAACATAATATTCTCCGTGCACTCATAATGGCATCATTAAATTTTCCACTTTATCTTCAACACTCACGATTAAAATCATTCTGCTGTAGGCAACAAGTGGACTGTAGATGAAGTGAGAATATAAATAATTTACTGTGCTGGACACCGCTTGATGATTTACATTTCACTGTACACACTCCAGTTGTTGCCTGCAGAAGAGTGATTTTAATCATGTGTATTTAAGATACAGCGGAAAATCTTATGATTTCATTTTTAAGTTCATGGAGAAAATTACTTGTTGAAGGAAATTAGAAGACATCATGAAAAGTGTTTTAAGATTTTTTTTTTTATAGCAACTTCTGGTTGTCCAAGAATATACTAAAAACCTGAGAGAGAGAGAGAGAGAGAGAGAGAGAGAGAGAGAGAGAGAGAGAGAGAGAGAGAGAGAGAGAGAGAGAGAATACGTGTGTGTGTGTGTGTGTGTGTGTGTGTGTGGCTTTGCGAACAAGTACCAGTTCGTCACATGGTTTTCAATAACTGATAAAATAAACAAATTTTTTTTTGTATTACCTTAGAAACTGATGCCATCAGCGCTTTATGTAGCTTAACACAGGAAAGACAGCAGCGTTAAACAATTCTTTTTACTCATCAGTTCCAGTTAATTTAAGGTTCAAAACACTTACAGCAGCGCTGAACGCCCTCTCCTTATTGATGTGTTTATCTGCACATCAAAATAATGTTCTCTCTTTACGAAACACAGACGAGTCGGCAGTTACCAAACACAGACGAGTCAGTAGTTACTAAACACAGACGAGTCAGTAGTTACTAAACACGGACGAGTCAGTAGTTACGAAACGCAGACGAGTCAGTAGTTACTAAACAAAGACGAGTCAGTAGGTACTAAACACAGACGAGTCAGTAGTTACGAAACGCAGACAGCTACTGACAGATATTCTTATTTTTATTTTTCGTAGAAAGCGGAACTTTGAGACCGTGCATCACAAATTACTTCAAGCCGAGATAACTTCGAGTGGTTCCTGGAACATCAGTTTTTACTAAATCTACATTAAGTCTCTGTTGTGAAAAATCCAGTATGTGATGTCTCTATTGTAAAAACAACAATATACGACGTCCCTTTATTGTAAATACATCAATATACGACGTTTATTTATTGTAAATAAATCAATATACAAAGTTTCTTTATCTTAAATACACCAATATACGACGTCTCTTTATTGTAAATACATCAATACACGAGGTTAACTTTATTGTAAATCATCAATATACGACGTCTATTTTTTTGTAAATACATCAATACACGACCACTTTTTATTATAAATACATCAAAATACGACGTCTCTTTACTGTAAATACATCAATATACATCTATTTATAGTAAATACACCAATATGCGACGTCTCATTATTGTAAATACATCAATATACGACGTCTCCTTATTGTAACAATAAACAAATGAATATGCGACGCCTCCTTATTTTAAATACATCGCCATAAGACGTCTCTACAGTAAATACATCAGTATATGATACCTCCTTATTGTAAATACATCAATAAACGATGACTCATTTTGATATATAAATCAATATGCGACGTCTCTTTATTGTATACACATCAATATACGATGTCCTTTTTGGTAAATACATCAATATACGTCGTTTCTAAATTGTAAACACATCAATATATGAGGTTAACTTTATTGTAAATACATCATTATGCGACGACTCTTTATTATAAATACATCACAACGACGTCTTTTTGGTAAATATATCAATATACGTCGACTCTTTATTGTAAATATATCAATATATGAGGTTAGCTTCATGTTAAATACGTCAATATGCGACGTCTCTTTATTATATATACATCAATATACGATGTATTTTTGGTAAATACATCAATATACGTCCTCTCTTAACTGTAAACACATCAATATATGAGGTTAACTTTATTGTAAATACATCAATACACGACCTCTCTTTATTATAAATACATCGGTATACGACGTTCCTTTATTGTAATTACATCGATATTCGTCGAATCTTTAGTGTAAATATATATATCAATATATGAGGTTAACTGTATTGTACATATATCAATATACGACGTCTCTTTATTGTAAATACATCAATGCACAAAGTCTCTTTATTGTAAATGCATCAATGCACGACGCCTCCTTATTATAAATACATCAATACACGACGTCTCTTTATTAAAAATACATCAATACACGACGTCTCTTCATTATAAATGCATCAATACACGACGTCTCTTTATTATAAATACACCAATGCAAGACGCCTCCTTATTGTAAATGTTTTAATAAATCCATCATTATTGTCAATACACATGACGTGAGAAGAATGACCACACCATTTTTCCTTCGAATAACTGGATAAAGGATATTCGAAACTCACTCACCGCGTGATCATGCAGCTCTGGTCGTTGAGAACAGGACCAAGCCGTTAAGGTGTAATATTCGCCCTGTCTTCCGCTGATAATGGTCCTGCCTGGGACAAGGCCCTGAGAATACCCCTCCTCCAGCCAAACCCCCAAAAGTCCCCCCTCACCCCCTCCCCCCACAATCCCAACCTGCAGTAATTACTCCTATACGGCACAAAACCGACACCAAGAGCCATGGTGCCAAGTCTCGCTGCTGCTGTCCATTCACCGTTTATCATGGCACCATACTCCGACTCCCTCTCCCCTCCCCCGCCGCTCATGGCACCATACTCCGACCCCTCTCCCCTCCCCCACCTCATGGGACCATACTCCGACCCCCTCTCTCCCCCCCATATTCATTTCGCTATTTTGATTCGTACTTCCCCGTCTTCATAACCTCCAGCCAGCCGGACCAGCACAGCCCTTCCCTCCCCCCTACCACCATTCACCTCCACTCCACCAGATCTCCCCCCTCCCACCCACCCCACACCCCCAAACCTCCACTTGAGAGAAAAGAAGGTAAAAGTGAACTCGAAAACAAGAAACGAAATGTGTGAAATGATGGCTCCTACCTATTGTTTCCAGTCACAATGATGGCCCGCAGTTAGTTTATCTCCTTTCGTCTGAGCTGGATAGAGGTTTTAATAACAGGGGAGAAGGAGGCCGGAATAGGTGCAGGAGCTGCAGGCAATGGCTGAGAGGAGAGACCTCCTCACAGGGTGATGGAGAATAAACGTGCGCCTGGTGGAGAAGAAAATGTGAAGGAGAGAGAGAGAGAGAGAGAGAGAGAGAGAGAGAGAGAGAGAGAGAGAGAGAGAGAGAGAGAGAGAGAGAGAGAGAGAGAGAGCAGAATAAAAAAAGAAAAAAGTCATGTGGAAGTGTGTGTGTGTGTGTGTGTGAGAGAGAGAGAGAGAGAGAGAGAGAGAGAGAGAGAGAGAGAGAGAGACGAGAGAGAGAGAGAGAGCAGAATAAACAGAAAGCCATGGGGAAGGAAGCGAGAAAATATTCCTTGAGAGAGAGAGAGAGAGAGAGAGAGAGAGAGAGAGAGAGAGAGAGAGAGAGAGAGAGAGAGAGAGAGAGAGAGAGCGTAAAACAAGAAAAAAGCCAAGGGGAAGGAAAGAAAAAATGTTCATTGTGAGGGTGAGAGAGAAAGTGAGAGACAGCGGAATAAAAAAAAAAAATTCAGAGGGCAGGAAAAGAGAAAATAATCATTGTGACAGAGAGAGAGAGAGAGAGAGAGAGAGAGAGAGAGAGAGAGAGAGAGAGAGAGAGAGAGAGAGAGAGAGAGAGAAGTCATGGAAAAGGAAAAAGACATAACGTTCATTAATATCGCTGCAGCTGGCGCGGCAGTGGAAACCCACAACAAAAAACAACGGCACAAACAATAACAACAACGCCAACAACACTTACGGTGTATTTCAAAGCATTCTTGAGGTGCGGACGGTAATAAAAGGAGCAAATAAAAGAAAGACTGGAAAGGGAGTCCTTACTGTCTGGACTCGGCTCATTCCCTATTACTCAAAACACCCTGAGTGCAGAGAAAGATGTTGGTATATACATTTACACTACACATAAATTTCAACAGTAAAATTGAGAGTGGGTCACAAAAAACTGAGCACGGATCACAAAAAACTGAGCGAGGAACAAAAAAACTGAGCATAGATCACAAAAAACTGAGCGAGGAACAAAAAGACTGAGCATAGATCACAAACAACTGAGCGAGGAACAAAAAAACAGCATAGATCACAAAAAACTGAGCGAGGAACAAAAAACAAAACAGCATGGATCACAAAAAACTGAGCGAGGAACAAAAAAACAAAAACAGCATGGATCACAAGAAACTGGGCGAGGAGCAAAAAAAATTGAGCATGGATCACAAAAACTCAGCGAGGAACAAAAAAACTGAGCATGGATCACAAGAAACTGACCGAGGAACAAAAAAAAACTGATCATGGATCACAAAAAACTGAGTGAGGAACAAAAAACTGAGCATGGATCACAAGAGACTGAGCGAGGAACAAACTGAGCATGGATCACAAAAAACTGAGTGAGGAACAAAAAAAACTGAGCATGGATCACATAAAACTGAGCGAGGAACAAAAAAATTGAGCATGGATCACAAAAAATTGAGCGAAGAACAAAAAAAACTGATCATGGATCACAAAAAACTGAGCGAGGAACAAAAAACTGAGCATGGATCACAAAAAACTGAGCGAGGAACAAAAAAACTGAGCATGGATCACAAAAAACTGACAGAAGAACAAAAAACTGAGCATGGATCACAAAAAACTGAGCGAAGAACAAAAAACTGAGCAAGGATCACAAAAAAACTGAGCATGGACCACAAAAGCCTGAGCGAGGATCACAAAAAACTGAGCGGGGAACAAAAACTGAGCATGGATTACAAAAAACTGAGCTAGGAACAAAAAACTGAGCGAGGAACAAAGAAAACTGAGCAGAAATCATGAAAAACGAGTGTGGATCACAACAAAAATGAACGCGGACGACCAAAAGTTGCACTTTGATCACAAAAAACTGAGCGTGAATCACAAAGGGTCTGAGGTTAGATCACGAAAGTCTGACCGTGGATCATAAAAAATTGAGCGTGAATCACAAAAAAACTGAGAATAAAACACAAAAAACTGAGCGTGGATCACAAATGCACATATGGAAGAAAAAAAAATAACTATACTTACAAGTGTAAATATGCTTTCACAGAATTTTAGGATGGGGTCACAGCTATCAGTGTGTGTGTGTGTGTGTGTGGTGTGTGTGTGTGTGTGTGTGTGTGTGTGTGTGTGTGTGTGTGTGTGTGTGATTTTAGGAGGGTAGGAACAAGGAATAAAAACAGTGTGTGGTATGATGAGGGAATGTGAGGTTTACCGAAGTGAAAAAAAACAGAGACTATATGAGGTAAAATTGCAAGACAGGAGGGAGGATCGTGCACAGGAATACAGGAGAATGAATAAGGAAGTCAAAAGGAAGGCAAGAGAGAAAAAAGAAAGCATGTAATGAAAAAAAAAGAGGGGGCGGGTGAGCAAGAACACTGGCAAGACTGTGTTCTACAAGGAACTACAATCTGCGAGAGAAGTTAATGAGCAAATGGATCTCAGATTACAGGATTCAAGTGGGAAAATGCTGCCAGAAGAGGGTTTAATTCTGGGTCGATGGACTGGGTTTACCCGAGTAAAAAATAAAAGGGTTTTATCTACGAAAATATCTGTGAATATTGCATTTTACTCTCAGTCATAATTTTGTCTTTTATCAAAAGAGGACCAAATGTCGGCAATAAATCCAACTAAACGACTAGGAAGTGGAACGGAAAAGAAGGCATTATAAGTAATGCAAAATATAGAAGGGAAAGGTACCGGAAGCTGATACGATTACAAATGAAATGCTTGGGGTACAGTAAGTGAAAGTATGATTCAGTGGCTGACCAAGATTCATAAGGTAGGCAATGTCTAGAGGTGGGAAAGGTTCCTAAAGAAACAGGAAATATGTCTAATTATTCCTTTCTAAGAAAATCAAATTAATAGGGGAGATGAAGCATTATAGAACCATAACATTACTAAATGCACCAGGGAAGGTGTTTGCAGGACCTTGAATAACAACATAAGACAGACGGCAAAAGGATCAGTAGGGGAAGAACAGTGTGGGTTTAGACAATTATAGAGAGTTTTGG
>JANJGK010000011.1:9336753-9339253 GCA_039081455.1 Macrobrachium rosenbergii | reverse complement strand
AGCAGCCCTCTAGCCTCGGTAGTTTTATTTCAACGGTATAACAGGGAGAAAACCGCGCAGTTACACTATGAAACAATCGTTAGGAGAGGGTGAAAAGTAAGATGGGAGAAAGAGAATATGACTGGAGGTATAGTAAAAGCAATGAAAGGGGTTGCAGCTAAGGGCCGAAGGGACGCTGCAAAGAATCTTAAGTAATGCCTACAGTGTTCCGCATGAGGTGCACTGATGGCACTACACCCTTCCTGGGACTCTTCTTCTGTGTCAAAATTAACTGAACCTGCATGGTTCGGTGACAACTCTTAAAATAAATGGGCTGTATGGACAAGAAATGGTTTAAATTCACGTCTCTCCTTACACATAGAAAATCCAAATACATTTTATAACAGGTAAAAAACTTCGGCGCAACCGAGTTTTCTGTACAACGTATAATCTGTCGGTCGTCTCGGTATAATACTGCATGAGCCGCGGCCCACGAAACTTTTAACTACTGCCCGGTGGTGGCCTGGCCTATATCGTTGCCAGATGCACGATTATGGCTAACTTTAACCTCAAGTAAAATAAAACTACTGAGGCTAGAGGGCTGCTCTGGTATGTTTGATGACTGGAGGGTCGATGATCTACATAACAATTTTCAGCCCTCTAGACTCAGTAGTTTTTAAGATCTGAGGCGGGGGGGGGGGGACAGAAACAGTGTGGACAGAGAAAAGTGCGGACGGACATACAAAGCCGGCACAATAGCTTTCTTTTCTGGAAACTAAAAACTGAGTCATAAAGTGAAGTGGGTTGGTACTTTCTTTCTATGATGAGCCACAAAAATTGCAAAAATCACCTCAATCACTTTCAGGTATAACAGGTTTACTAAACTCTAGTGTGACATCCTATGAACAAGAACCATCCTTAAGTACATCCAATATCACCATAGGTGGGTTAATAAGCAAATGTCAGAGTCCCGAAAGGTGAGCTTTTGTTCTGGGTGTCCATAACACCTTCGTCATGCGTCATCACAAAAGGGTTCCAAAGTTCCCTCCGTCATAATATATCAGTTTATTGCCAGCCGATGAAACAGGAAACAAATAGATGCATTAAGTATCTATTAATTATCTGTTTAAATAAAAATAATGCCGCTTCTGAGATAAGCAAAAACACAGATAGTCCCTACCATATTCATACTTTAAATAGTAAACAATGGTAAACCCCTGCGCAAGAAGCTTAAGTGTAATCACACTTCATCCTTGTAAAAACACAACATTCAGCACTAAGATAAACCTCAGAACACGCAAAATACTGCAAATACTGCATAATTTCTGTTCTTCTGGCAATGCTAATTACTAAAAAAAAAATGCTAAGACTGGGTAAAGGACCTCACATAATTCCCAAAATCTAATGGGAAACTCCATCTGAAATCTTTTCCACCCCAATTGCCAAGGTTATCTAGGTTCTTGGATGTCTCTTGAGTGAAGATTAAACTTGGTTAAAAGTAGCTCACAAAATGACATCACCAGGAAAAAGGGTGTCCTCGAAAACTTTCCTGCTTAAAGTGCCTATGAAGCAGCTAAATTTTGTAGTTAAGATTGTTTTCAGTGAGCCTAAAGTGGTGGCCAGAAAGATGGTACAGTAATCTAGGTCACCCATCCATCTTTCAAATCCACTTCATCCACCCTGCCATCACATTATCCATTATAGACTTATATTAATTTCATAAAGTGATCCTTGAGATCCCACGAAGTCAAGATGGCCATACCCAAAAGTCTTAAACTCCCTATACCTCAAAACTGTCGACCTGACCTTTTGGAAGCCTTACAGATGCTGATACTCCTCCCAGATTTAGGAATAGCTTTCATACTAATTCAAAGATTTCTGCACTACTGTCTTAACTTATACTTTACCCGCCAACTGTTTATGGAAGGAATTTTGTCTATCTTTCCATGATTTGTCTTTTAGTGGTACCTCTTTATCTGTACTGCGTACTGCCTTACTTTTTTTTTTTTTTTGCTATGCCCCCTTCCTCTTTGGTATCTTAGCAATCTGTCCCCTAAGAAGGTTTTCAGGAAATTAGTTACCTTTCGGGTAAATAAAAACAATACTAGATAATCCCATCTCTGATTACTTAACTTGATTAGATGAAGTTCCTTCCTTATAATATCATCCAACAATCTGGTGGCCTCCCGCTTCAAATGCCTTCCTATTTAAGTAAAAATTAACTTTATATAAAGAAATACAGTATCTGGTCTGTACAGTACTCCCTGTGAGCACATTCATATAAAAAGTACAAATTTCATGTTTCACATGAATACTGATAATGCTGCTGGGAGAAGAAGGGAGGTTCTTAGAAGCCTGTAAATGCTGGGAATCAGAAATACTTTTCTTCTCTGTAATTTCAAAATGGTCTGTCTTTCGAGTTATCACAATACACAACCACCATAAACGCAAAATTAATTATAAATAACATCTAAATTCTAAATGACAAAGTTAATTTTCAATTCCTAAAATTATTACCTAA
>JANJGK010000011.1:9321753-9331753 GCA_039081455.1 Macrobrachium rosenbergii | reverse complement strand
CACATCCTCTCTCTCTCTCTCTCTCTCTCTCTCTCTCTCTCTCTCTCTCTCTCTCTCTCTCTCTCTCTCTAGCCTATATATATATATATATATATATATATATATATATATATATATGTGTGTGTGTGTGTGTGTGTGTTTGTGTGTGTGTATTGTTTACATGTGTTATATATAAGTATATATTGAAATAAGTTCTTTCCTCCGATACAGACTGGCTACAAAAAAAAAAGGCCAAAGCAACAGTTTCTTCTTTATCAAGTAGGCTAATCAAGATTGAAATCCTGTGAAGTAATCCTTCACAAGATCATCCCATTCCTTGACAAAGAAGACTCATCATCAGTCTGTTGACAGCCCATAAGCACACACATGAGCATCCACGACATTATGGCCCTTCAATCACATTTCGCACGCAAATGAAGTGCTTGGAATATGCCTGCTTTAAAGAAAGATGGAACCAGAAGTGCATCGTTAGCTAGGCCCGGTATAATACAGTAGAAGGAAGGATGTGGAATAAAGGTGAGCATAGGCCGAAGAAAGCGATACACCTGGCTTTCAAAAGCTGGATTTATAAACCAATGCAAGACTAGCTTTGAAAACAATTCACAAATAGGCTAACTGACATGATAAGATGATTATCCCCGGTGTGTGTGTGTCTATACTATATATATATATATATATATATATATATATATATATATATATATATATATATATATATATATATATATATATATATATATATAACACTCGGTTTTAACATGACTTTTGAGCTGAAGTTCCAACCTACTGTACATTCCTTTCTCAACTCTGGTCGCAACAAGCCACATCCACAAACTAAATGGTGCCTGATTCACTGATTAAGTCCAAGTTGGCACCACTTTCTTTATACGAACCACAACCTGATCAGTCTACCTCCTTGCTGATGAGGGAAGCGTTCTAACCAATGGACTACGGTGGTTGGGGGGGGGGGGGGGAACACGCGCACAAACACACACACACACACACATAGGCCTATATGCGCCCTAATACATTTCTAACGTCAAAGACGGAAGGCTTCATTTAGCATCCCTTATCATCATGAAAACCGAAAAACATGAGGACGCGAATAGTAGGCTTAATGTAAAGTTCTTCACCTTGCTATCTTGTAGTTCAAACAGAGACCCCATAAACCGGTTTCTGGTTTAAAGTCCAACTCCAAAACCGTCAAATGGCATCGGGTAGGTAGATATCTCGTAGAGCGAGGTGCTTACTAGGCCACTGGATAGTGCAGTGTTGGGTGCATTATTTCATCCCTGACACGAAGCAACAGCATCACTCAAGAACAGCATATATGTATCATTCATGTGTGACAAGGGGAGGTAGCCCTCTGAACAAGCCAAGATACATTCGGGGTTTATTGTCAGAGTAAGTAAGGGGTCTTGAATTCAGGACTGACAAGGTGTGGCAACAAAGGGAATCCCTTCCCTCTTTCCGGGAAAGTGTTTAGCATAACAACATGTAAGCCATAAGATTTATTCAGCCTTAACAATTCTGAATAATAAGCAAATAAGGAAAAGATTTTACGATTTCCTTAAAAGACTTCAGCCTCAACAATAATATTCAAAAGCAAAATTTTTGCCAACACGTAGTATTAGTTCCCCATATGCTTTGCATATTCCCTGAGTAATCATTCTTAGCAATTTCTTGACTCACAGTGGGATGCATGGACATCACGTGAAAATAATTAGTTATGTTAGCAAAGGCCTATTCATTAGTGCACAAGGTATAGAAAAATAAAATACGCATGTTACCCATTAACTATAAATGTAACATACAGAAAATAATACATGTGCATACACATATATTCCTACACCATTCTCACATTTATGGGGGCCAGCAGCGAGTGAGGCTGGCACGGGCTGGACATACGGAAGAAACATTTACATACACATGCATTCTCCCATCTTGCATTGTTAAATAGGGGCCAGTAGTGATAGGCTCTAGCCCAGGCTGAACGACAGCAAGTCTAATTAGCTTATATACTGTATGCATATACATGCAAACACAAATCTATATATACACAAAAGAGGATATATATATACAAGAGAGGTTTTTGTTTATATATATATAGCCTACATACATACATACACACATATATATATATATATATATATATATATATATATATGTGTGTGTGTGTGTGTGTGTGTATGTGTGTGTGTGTGTGTGTAAACCAGGAAAAACATATGCATTCACATGCAGTCCTCCATCTTGCATACTTATACAGAGGCAAGTAGTGGGTCATGTAAAGAACCAACCGTGAGCAATTTTCATTAAGACTGTTTTCATTATAAAGCTAAAAGCTAAAGCAAAGGAAATAAGTCCATTATGCATTCAACGAAACGATCTCAAAAGAAAAAAAGTCTTGCAAAGCTCCAGAAATAGGGATGCCCCCTGGAGTCAAAACAACTCATAATACCACCATTAACATAAGAGGCTTTCGTCCTCTCTCTCTCTCTCTCTCTCTCTCTCTCTCTCTCTCTCTCTCTCTCTCTCTATATATATATATATATATATATATATATATATATATACACCACCAATCTCTTGTCTATACATAATTACCGGACGTTGTAAAGATCCGCAACCCCAGAGTACCCATGTAAAGATTGGCTATCCTCAGAATGAACTTGTTAACATCAGCCACCCCCCAGTACTGAACACGGCGAAGGGACATTCCATTTGGCCGACAACAAACAGATGCACCGCCAGTATCAGAATGAGCTTGTTAACATCAGCCACCCCAAATATTAGCTTGTTAAGATAAACAACCCTCAGGTACTCTGGGGTTGCTGTTCTTTACAACGTCCTAATTACCTTTTGCCCTTAAAATGTGTACTGGAAAAACAGAATACGAGATACAAGTTGATTTTTAGTTTTGTGTAAGAGAAAACTATTGTCACGGCTTTGTCTGTTCGTCCATCATTCTTCTGTCCAACCTCAGATCTTAAAAACTACTTAGGGTAGAGGCCTGCAAATTGGTATGCTGATCATCCAACCTCCATTCACCAAACATACAAAATTGTAGCCCTCTAGCCTCAGTAGTTTTTTTTTCTATTCAAGGTTAAAGTTAGCCATGACCGTGCGTCTGGCACCTTTACACGTACCAACAACACAAGCCACCACCGGACCGTGGCTGAAAGTTCCACTGGGCGCGGCTGGAAGTTTCATACAACATTATACGCTTTACAGAAAATTCGATAGTGCCGAAGAAACTTCGGCGCATTTTTAACTTGCTTTTAATTGAGAATGCTCAAAGCTGCACAATGTATGTGTGTGTTTACGTGTCACGAGTTTTTCGAAAACATTTAAATTCTGTATGTACTAAAGTTGATGAATTCAACGAGTAAAAATAATTGTGATCGAATAGCTTTGCCGTAAAAGACGTTGTCATAACACTCACCAAATCCGCGGCAGCAGCCTCATGATACAAGCGCCTACTGCAGAAGTGCAAACACGAGCTCTTCCTAAGTGTTGCCCTTGGTATTCCAGCGATGTTCTTACGAAGCGCTGCCCCGGTAACCACAAGAAATGCTTTTTCCAAAGTGTTGCTCTGGTATCCACAACAAATGCAAATCCTGGTATCAACAACAAATGCTTTTACAGTGTTGCTCGGTATCCACAATATATGCTTCTCCAAAGTGTTGTCCAGGTATTCACAACATTTGCTTTTCCAAAGTGTTGTCCACAACATTGCTTTTCCAAAGTGTTGGCCTGGTATCCGCGACACATGCTTTTCCAAAATACTGGCCTAGTATCCACGACAAATTCTTTTGCTGGTATCCACAACATATGCTTCTCCAAAGTGTTGGCCAGGTATTCACAACATATGTTTTTTTCAGTGTTGCCCTGATATCGACAACATTTGCTTTTCCAAAGTGTTGGCCTGGTATCCACAACATCTGTTTTTCCAAACTGTTGGCCTGGTATCCACAACATCTGTTTTTCCAAAGTGTTGCCTGGTATCCACATCAGATAATCGTCATAGAGACGTTCAAAGTTTGCCCCTTCTTTCTTATACGGCTTGATCTTGGCACGCATGCGCTATATAGGCGACTACAATAAAACATTTTACTGCGCCCATGTGGGCGCTCGGGAATGCATACCGCATTTTTCTGACATACGAACCTCAATAACGGGAGGAAACCTTTGTTATTTTATACAATATACAGCATTTGGACAAGGCAGGCAACACGGGTTTTGTTGGCCTATACCACTACTAGCGAGCACTTTTCTTCCTTGTAGCCTATGTATTAGCTTTTGTTTACCGGTCACACTAATTACGTTATCGTTCGGTCCCTCAGAATGACTTGCTGCCTTAAAAGTATCAATATGTCCCTAATTGCCACTTTAATCCTCATGCAACAACCACTTTTACAAAATGGGCCAATCTTGTGAGCGTAGGCCTAGCGTTTGTAGGCACGCGTTACACGAGTTTTTTCTTAGCATTTACAATTTACAATTTTTTTTTTTATCAGACTAGTAATTTTCTGCTTCGGTATTATTCAAATCACCAATGGTCATAAAATATCTTAAACTTGTCATTTTCAGTCCACTTTTATAGCTTTTAAACCACGAAAAAGAAAGCCGGAACTCTTCTGCAGGTGGGCCGGAGCAAACAAACATTCGACTTCATTTGTGTTTTCGTTACGGCCGTCTTCGTTTCCCATTCATTTACTCTACAACGGTTTTACTTTCAATGTTCCTTACCCCCCGTACCTGAACGCTAACCTCCCCACCACCAAACACCCCTTTAAACACGAACGTAAATAAATCGTCACAAATTATCACTTGAATCGCGCACTACACTCGTTTCACAGAAGCGACCCGCGACTACTGCCCGGTAGCCCATAGGTGACGGAAGGCCCACCCCAACACTGTCATCACCACCACTCATATCAGGATAGTGTAAGTGTTCTAAAACGGTTGTTAATGAGCAGATGTTCCACTATCGGAATAATGAGTATTGAAGCGTAATTTCCATGAAATATAAAACATGCTATGTTTGTTGCGTATTATATTTGGACTCTGAAGCGTTCCGACTATGTTACTGTTATAATTGCCCATATTCTTTGAATGTTAGTTTGGCTGGTGAACATTATCATCGTCAGCTTTGAAGCTATCTTAAGTATTTCGAATCATAAGCGTTCTGATTTTTACTTTAATTGCTCATGTTCTTAGCATTTTAGCTTGGCTGTTGTCCATTTCATCATTAGCGTTTATCTCTTCCCAGAACTGCACATTCTATCAATACTTATTATTGTTTTGTTGACATTACAGATGAAGACCAAGTCATTGTAGACTCAAGTACTTACAATATTTGTACCTGGGTTGTTACGTATGCAAACGTCACCAAAGTGCAACTTTGAATGCAAAAATGATTTGCGAAAATAACGGTACACTAGGTGGTTTGTAAAGTATATGAAGTAAAGGTTACTGAAACCGCCAAGTAGGATATTCAAACGGGGTTGTCCTCTGAACCTCTTCATTTGTAGTTGAGCTTTTTTACTCTTTTTTTATGATTTTTTTTTAGTATGGGCTATAAGAAAATCATTTCCAAGTTGTTCGTCCAGTTAGCTTTTACTATTTAAAAATAAAAAAAAAGGAAATAGTTCCTTTAAGCCCATATAACATGGTTGGCAGTTTTGTTTGTAGGCCTAGTGTACTTACGTTATGTCTGACAAAAACACCAGTCATAACTTTTCCCTCACAACTTTTTATTCTTGATAGCTATCGTTTTTACTCTGTTAAAGGACACGGCTGACTCAGTCACGAATCAGGATCAGGAATCATCAGAGGAGTCAGGACCTGTGTTGCCAAAACGTGGTCATTTTTCATTCCTTCCTGACTTATTGGGGAAAGTTATAAATGTCACGATTTGTGAGTGCAAGATCCATTATATATATATATATATATATATATATATATATATATATATATATATATATATATATATATATATGGTTTGTAAGGAGCATTCGGTTATCAAAACTCAAGCCAAAGTTCTAGAATATGTGATTCTAGTAGAACGAAAAGGTAAATGCTTTATCGGAGGTCAGTCAGGTTATATACAGTATATAATACTGAGATTGCTGAATGCTCTGTTGTGAATGACTTATTGGAAATGATGGATGAAAGCATATTTGGTGTCCTGGACTCAATCTTAGTGAGGCTTTTGATGCGGTCCACTGGAAGCATTTGAACATTTGAAAGACGGTCTCCATTACAGAAAGTATGATGAGAATATTGGAAATTCATATTCATCTTATTAAACATTGAGAAGTACCCCAAGGAAGTCTATTAGGTCTGACAGTATCTGCATAGTCAAGTTCAAATGAGTGTCGAAAACCCGTAGTGTTGGAGAGGAGTCACTGGTGGAGAAGAGGGAGGGAGGAAGCACAGGGGACTTGTTACTGGGGCTCCCTCCAAGTCCCCAGTACCCAACAACCAGTGATAGTGGAATGATGTGTTGTGCTATGACTCCTCCGAGGACTTACTTGACCGTATTATTTTCTTGTGTCATTTCTGTAATGGCAAAAGAACAGTTAATGAAAATTGATTGATTTATGGTTACTAGAACTGACTTCGCGACAAAATACCAGAAAAAGATGGTCTGAGTTTTGTTGGGGATTCAAGGAGTTCCGAAGGGGAAGTACTTGAAGGTAAGGAAAACCTGATGTAAGTTTGGCTAGTCAAACAAGCTGTTCGTATATGGTAAAAGTAATACGCATATTATTACTTGAAATAGAACACAGTGTTAGGTCACGTGTCATCAAGATAATGATAATGGTATGATAATAATTAAGATAATGATAACAATACCAAGAGCAGTAATAATGATAAAACTAGACACAAATGTTGAGCTGAAGCCCAGCAATCTTACTGTGTTATAATGGCTGGGTGTTCTTTTCATCATAATTATCTATAGAACACTGTATCTTAATTACATACATAATACTGATCGCAGTGATAACTATCCAAACATTACTGGTCCATATTGGTAGGTAGGAATGATGTCATAGCTGAGAGTATAGCAGGTTAGACCCATGTTTCCTTAGACTAGCCATAGGAGGTTGGTTTCTCCTACGGAGAAACCAACCGTTTTCTCAGCAACTATTTGAACTTTGGGCGGGGATTAATGAGAACCATAAATGTCAATGCTTAAAATAAAGAGAAATGAACAATTTACTGTGTTTATATCAGAGTAGGGTTAATTGCTAATACAGTTATAAAATAATAGTATAGCTGTCACTGCAACATTCACACTATAACACCATTTACGTTGATCTTTACCTGTAGTATTAGTGCCCTTTCTCTCCAAAACACTTGTTACTTTTGTATGTATACATTTCGAGATATATGTAGGCCTACACATATACAGTATATACCATATATATCACTCCAACCCCACCCCCGCGCCCCTCTTTCTCTCTCTTTCGCAGATAGCTATTGATAGGCAGAAGGGCGGCTTATTGTAAACGATTTAAGCTTTTCATATTGTAGTGTAGCCACGTTTTAAAGCAACCGTGTATACGGGCAAGTCTGCCGAGAAATTTTCTTGTAGATTTTGAGACGTGTAAAGCAGTGATTTGGGGAAAAGTGTTAGAATTGGTGCGTGATTCAGAGGTCTGGCAATTTTGTGTAAGTTATTGAAACTGTTCATTTTCGTCAGGGAATGTAAAAATATCGTTCCAGCATTTTAAATTGGTGTTAACGGCAAACCAAGTTATGTATTCAGAATTTTGTTGCCGATAGTGAAAATATGAATAAGTAATTTACTTTTTCTCTAAATATAAAACAAGTGTCTTTTTCAGGTAATGGCACAAATTGATGTAAATCGATGGATAAACAAAGGTACAACGTATTGCGAAAATTTCAGCCCGAAGGTAAGAAAAAGCGAGTATAGCCTAATTACTTGATAAAAGAGAATAGTTATAGTCGTCAATGAAGGGAGAATGAATAGATTTTTTTGTTGTTGTTGATAGGTGAACTGTAAGGGAAAAATGCTCTTACGATGATTTAAACCATTTAAGAAGGAAAGTTTGGCTTTGAATTCTGTATTATAACTTGTATATCTGATATTGCTTTTGGTGTTCTCTTTATTGAGTTTTTTTATTGTTTGTTGTTATGATGGACAGTTTATTTGTACATATTTATTTGTGTAGTTGTTTATATATTTATTTAATTCCGACGACTACCTCATTCTGTGATGATCTACTAAAATAGTTCACTTGACTCAGCTAACGTCTATTCTTCAAACCGTTTATGGTGGTGGTGACTAGTTTAAGTTGTCCTTATGCCAGCACAGGCCCTGTTCCAAGGAGGTAAAAGGGAGCAACAGGCCTGATGTGCGCATTTAACTCTTGTCAACCAAGAGAGACGCCCTCGTTAAGTTCCAGGTAACGGGTGCAAAAAGACTTATGAACTCGGAGTCTTTCTTATGCAAAATGCCATTCAGACCTTGTCGTCGTTGGCCCCTGGGGGTGGGAGTCAGTGGAGGGCCTTGGGGGTGGGAGAGGATGGGCTTGGGGTGGGAGGGGGCTTTGGGAAGGGGGAAACTATGGAGAAGGGGAGGGACGGGACAAAGAGGAAGAGATTTATCCTCCTGATGAAGTCCCACCGTTTGTTATGGTACAATCTCGGAAATAAAATGATGCTTTGAAATGCCTTGGCTTTTGTTGACCAAAAGCGGTCCTCTCTCTCTCTCTCTCTCTCTCTCTCTCTCTCTCTCTCTCTCTCTCTCTCACACACACACACACACACACACACACACACACACACACACACACACACACACACACACACACACACACACATCTACTTCCATATTGTTGCTATTGTTTTTATTGTGAGCAAATGAGAAAAAGATTATTAAAGTTGATGAGCAAAGTTCGTCCAGCCATGAGACCATTTTCCAATCTCCCCAGCTCAGTGACAGAGATTAGCACTGCCAAACATCAACGAAATATATAAAACTGAATTAACAGACATACTGTAGCGGTAATTTTCAAGGACACTCATGCTGAAATAGAGGGGTCGACTTTCGTAACTAAAAGTTTCCCTCCCTCGGCACCGCGGACACTTCTGGTCATAGAGAATTCATTCGGAAGAAACTTTACATTATCGAACAAGGAGACTCGAGCGAAGCCATGAATAAATTGGGCCTGGATTTCACTTGGCCCGGACTTGGAATGGGACAAAGAGCGGTCCATTACCCTCTGATAAATTATGCACGAGTTTTATACATGTATGACTGATGCGGGAACTTTCCCCTCTGTTGGAATTTGGACGATGCGGGCTTCACCTACATCGAAGCGTCATTACGAAACTTAAATTTCTTGCATGTGTAACTAGATTGCGCTGGTGTCTTCCTAAACTCGATTTCTTATGCGTCCATGGTTTGATTCAGTGCGTGTGTCTGTTCGTTTGAAGTGGGTCTGCTCTCGTGGATTCATCTCGTCATTCATGCTTCTGACAGAATTCATACGCTCGCCGATTTCCAATATGCGAACTCACAGAAATGTATGAAAACGAATGCATTATAGAATCACGCGTCTTTTCTTAGATATATACCAGCAGGGTATCAGTGTTTATGCAGTGAAGTACTTGAGAAAGTGCACCAAGTTTACTGCATATTGCTGTTTTCAAGTGATTTTTATTTATTTATTTTTTGCATTAACTAAAAAAAAAAAAAAAAAAGATATTCAGGGGTCGATGTTCACTTCAGAACCGATGATGTCAGGCCGCAAAAAAATGTCTGGGCCTTTATTATTTTTGTTTCTAGGAACAATATCTGAAGCAATTAGACTTCACTAATTACGAGACCGAATGATTACTGAAAGGTTATCATGTACAGCACTGAAATAATGGTATATGTAAACCACAGCCTCCCTTTGTCTCCTTGGTGGTATTATTGGCGAACCTTCCCACAAAATGCTATAGACATTAGTTATTTTAGAGT
>JANJGK010000011.1:9314253-9316753 GCA_039081455.1 Macrobrachium rosenbergii | reverse complement strand
TTAAACCATGGTGACCCAATTCTGAAAAGCATGATTGTCCATAAGGTCGATGCGGAATAAGTCACTCGATCAATTCCCAAATCCATCACGCCGATAGGAAACTACAGGTGATAATTGAATTGAATTAAATTGAACTGAATATGGAATTTAGGCCAAAGGCCAAGCACTGGGACCTATGAGGTCATAGGTCCCAGTGCTTGGCCTTTGGCCTAAATTCTATATTCAGTTCAATTCAATTCAATTCAATTATCACCTGTAGTTTCCTATCGCTGTGATGGATTTGGGAATTGATCGAGTGACTTATTCCGCATCGACCTTATGGACAATCATGCTTTTCAGAATTGGGTCACCATGGTTTAAGCCTCTGCCTGGCATGTACGACAAATGGCCCAAGTGGACCATCTAAACGCTCCTGGTTTGCAAAATTGCATTTTGGAAGTTGAAGCTTCGACGTGGACGTTCGACTAATTTGATTTATGAAATTTATGAAGTCTGTCAAACTTATCGTTGGGGAACTTTCGGCCATTCAGCGCTAAGATAGTGAAACAAAGGACTTGGAGTGGTTGGAAAGCAACATTCAAGAAAGGAAGCGGGGGTGGAGGTAAAGTAAAAGGCTCAAAAGTGAATGCGAACTAGGGGCCGAAGGGTTGCTGCATACAATCTTTAGTAATGCCTACAATGCACCACGTAAAGTGCAATGACGGCACTACCCCCCTACAGGGTACGTTCGTCTGATGTTTTAGCGTTGTTTATTCAACACTTTGTAGAGCATGAGGTTTTCGTACTCGTTACGATATAGTTAATAAAGACTACGATAGAGCGTACGGTTTGAATGCTTTTAAAGTGGTAGTCATAATGTATTATTCATGGCTGAAGAATCTGCATAAATATGTTTATAAAATGCTGTGGTAGTTGATGAGTTATTTTTCTTTTAATATTTAATCTTGTACTCAAATATCTCTCTTCAAACCAACTTTCCTTTAAATGAAGTGAACTTTTTTCTTTACTATTATTTATTTTCATTGAAGCTGAGCATGACTCTCGCGTCTCCTTACACATTACATAATCCTAAGCTTTCTTTCACTTCATGGTTTTTAATTAAAATCTATAACAGCTAAAAATCCCTTTTTATGGAGAGTTCAAATCGCCAAAACTTCCATCTTCTGCTTCGTCTCTACTAACTTCAAGAAAACTTCAAATCACCATACGCTTCCATTGACCTTGAAATAAAAAGAGTAGGCCTGCAACTTCCCCTCTTTTCACTTTCGTTATTTTATTTTCTCTCCTGCCTTATTGACGCACTGACCTACTGCTATCACTCGTCAGATGATTTTTCTGGGTCTGTTGTCCTATGTCGGGTGATTTTTCCGGGTTACTGTCCGGGTCTTGGATTATTTTTCTGGGTCCGTTTCCCCTAATGTCATGATGTTTTCTGGGTCCTTTTCCCTAACGTCATGTTATTTTTATGGGTTTCCCTAACGTCATGTTATTTTCATGGGTCCGCTTCGTAACGTCAGGATGTTTTTGTGGGTCCGTTTCCCTAACGTCATGATGTTTTTCTGGGTCCGTTTCCCTAACGTCGTGGTATTTTTCTGGGTCCATTTCCCCAACGTCATGATGTTTTTCTGGGTCCGTTTCCCTAACGTCATGTTATTTTTCTGGGTCCGTTTCCTTAACGTCATGTTATTTTTCTGGGTTTCCCTAGCGTCATATTATTTTCATGAGTCCGCTTCCTAACGTCATGATGTTTTTCTGGGTCCGTTTCCCTAACGTCATGTTATTTTTCTGGGTCCGTTTCCATAAAGTCATGTCATTTTTCTGGGTCCGTTTCCTAATGTCGTGTTATTTTTCTGGGTCAGTTTCCCTAACGTCATGTTATTTTTCTGGGTCCGTTTCCTTAACGTCATGTTATTTTTCTGGGTTTCCCTAGCGTCATATTATTTTCATGAGTCCGCTTCCGAACGTCATGATATTTTTCTGGGTCCGTTTCCCTAACGTCATGTTATTTTTCTGGGTCCGTTTCCATAACGTCATGTCATTTTTCTGGGTCCGTTTCCTAATGTCGTGTTATTTTTCTGGGTCAGTTTCCCTAACGTCATGTTATTTTTCTGGGTCCGTTTCCTAATGTCCTATTATTTTTCTGGGACCAGTTTCCCTAACGTCATGTTATTTTTCTGGGTCCGTTTCCTAATATCCTGTTATTTTGCTGGGTCAGTTTCCCCAGCGTCATGTTATTTTGCTGGGTCAGTTTCCCCAGCGTCATGTTATTTTCCTGGGTCCGTTTCTTAAATGTGTTATTTTTCTAGGTCCATTTTTCCCCAATGTGTTATATTTCTGGTCCGTTTTCTTAACCTCATGTCATTAATCTGAATCTTTTTCCTAATGTGATGTTATTTCTCTAGGCGCGTTTCCCCAACATCGTGTTATTTTTCTGGATCAGTTTCCCTAATGTCATATTATTTTTCTGGCTCCGTTTCCCGTACGTCATGTTATTTTACTG
>JANJGK010000011.1:9306753-9309253 GCA_039081455.1 Macrobrachium rosenbergii | reverse complement strand
TATAACTTCCTTTATGAAGTAAACAACCAATTAGAGTTTTTTCTTTGCCGCCGGGGAAAAAATAGAGGGTCCGATATTACAACTTTTTTTTCTCTCTCTTTTCTTTTCTTTCACCTGGCTCGATCTGCCGGATGGGTTTCCCCCAAATGGAAAAAGTTGTGTTTTTAAAGCGCACTTTAACGATGGCTAATATGAGCTCCATTTTTACCTTCTTCTTCTTCTTCTTCTTCTTCTTCTTCTTCTTCTTCTTCTTCTTCTTCTTCTTCTTCTTCTTCTTCTTCTTCGTCTTCTTCTTCTTCTTCTTCTTCTTCTTTTGGAAGAGTTTTGAACCGACTAATTGCATATGGGAATCGCGTCGCGGGTTCTTTAGTCTACGGAGCGTGAATATGCCCCTACTTTCACTTTAATTACCTCATTTGCATTTTTCCTTTCAGTTTTCTTACAGGTTGAGATATCTTTTACACAAGAAGAATAAAAGGTTGTCGGGGGGAAGGGAAGGGAAGGGAAAAAGATGGGTGGTGGGGGTGGTTTGGGGGGTGGGAGTTGGGGGTGATCGTAGCCAAAGAGAGACGTGTGGTATAATTCCCCACTACTACAGTACATCTCACCTTTTCTGAAATGCATTGCGTTACGTATGTAAAGTTGTATTTGTATGTTGATCATCATTTACGTATTATTTCTGCAGGTGGTGGGGGGTAGTACCGTCTGTGCACCATATAGTGTGCACTGTAGGCATTACTTTAGATTCTTGGCAGCATCCCTTCAACCCCTAGCTGCAACCCCTTTCATTCTTTTTCTGTCATCTTACGTTTCTCAACCCTCTATAACAATTGTTTCATGGGGCAGTTCCGAAGTTTTCATCCTTTTAAACCTTTAAAACTTCCTTTAATCTCAATTTCCTCTTCAGCGTAGAATGACCTCATAAATCCCAGCGCTTGGCTTTTGGCGTAAATTTTATTTCCATTCCTTTATTTACGTGTTACATATGCGAAAGAAAATGAGAGATCAGAGCCAGTATTGGTGGACGTCTTGAACTGATATTGAACAAAGTTTAATTTGGAACTAGAGAAGGAATTAAAGATACAAACTCGAATCAAGAAATTATTAGGAGCTCTGTCTAAAGACCAAGCCTCGATCTATCAAATACCACAGAATTGATCTTCGTTTGAAATCCCCTATTGGAAAATCCTCTACTTCGTCCCAGTGTTCTGATTTGCGTTGCTGCTTCCCATCTGAATGTGCGGGATTTGTTCACTGATGTCCTCTTATTTACTTGTTATTCTTTTCGTTCTGTATATGCTCGCTTTGCAAGTCAGTGACTTAAAATTCAGCTAGGTGGGAGTTTGCTCAATTTGAATTGTGATCATACCAGTAGTGATTATATTAATAAAAACATTATTATTTTGCTGTTAATATTTGTCGTCATTAGGAGATTTGATTGTGCACATGAAATGTTTTTAATCTGTCAGTATCCCGTCAATCGATTATATATGAGAGTTGTAGAACTGAATATAACTTCCACACGCAGCAAACAAATGTGCTAACACCACTTGCCTGAATGCATCATCAGATACACGCGTACACGAATACACACGATGAACCACGAATGAACACTTTGGGCTTGCACATAAATGAGTGTATCTGGCTCGTCCAAAAATGAATGATAATAAATAACAAAGAAATTTTGCTCATTAGTAACACTTGTAATATAGCAAGCGAATTATGTTGATCTTCATTTTCTTGCTTAGGAATTGTTTGCGAGCTAAATTGAGCTTAACCCGTAGGGGGTTAGTGCCGTCAGTGCACCTCACGCGGTGCACTGTAGGCATTACTTAAGGTTATTTGCAGCGTCCCCTCGGCCCCTAGCTGCAACTCCTTTCATTCCTTTTACTGTACCTCCATTTCCATCTTGCTATCCACCTTCTCCTAACAATTGTTTCATAGTTCAACTGCGAGGTTTTCCCCCCTGCTACACCATTCAAACCTTTCTACTATCAATTTCCGTTTCAACGCTAAATGATATCATAGGTCCCAGCGTTTGGCCTTTGGCCTAAATTCTATATCCCTTCCTTCTTAAATGGAGCTTATGACCCGTCAGCTATAGGGGCCACGCTTAGAAGAAAATAAATCGACTTCAAAAAATTGTCTTTTATATAGGTAATAATTGTAGCATGTACTAGACGCTTCACGTCAAAGTTTTTTTTTTTTTTTTAGTGTCTCCCTTATTTGCTCTCTGTGTGCGGAGCTTTAGAATAGTAAGGGATTTTCATCGTTCTTGTAGGAGCTATTGTACGTATCTGGAGTGGCTTCTTTTCCAATCCTTTGTGACGGGATGAACCAGTATTCATATTTACTAGATAGTGTAGCCATTACTTCTAAGTATGCTTCAGTGTTCATATATATATATATATATATATATATATATATATATATATATATATATATATATATATATATATATATATATATATATATATATGTATATATATATATGTATATA
>JANJGK010000011.1:9299253-9304253 GCA_039081455.1 Macrobrachium rosenbergii | reverse complement strand
ATCCCTCACTGAAGTGTGTTCATTTTTATATTATCCCTCTGAAGTTGATTCATTCTATATTAGCCCTCACTGAAAGTGTTCTTATTCTTAAATTAGCCCCCAATGAAAGTTTATACATTCTATGTTAGCCTTCACTGAGCATTTGTCCATTTTATATCAGCCCTCACTGACAGTTCGTTCATTCTATATTATCCCTCACTGAAAGTTTGTTAATTCTGTATCAGCCCTCACTGAAAGTTTGTTCATTCTATATTATCCCTCACTGAAAGTTTGTTAATTCTGTATCAGCCCTCACTGAAAGTTTGTTCATTCTATATTATCCCTCACTGAAAGTTTGTTCATTCTATATTATCCCTCACTGAAAGTTTGTTCATTCTATATTATCCCTCACTGAAAGTTTGTTCATTCTATATTATCCCTCACTGAAAGTTTGTTAATTCTGTATCAGCCCTCACTGAAAGTTTGTTCATTCTATATTATCCCTCACTGAAAGTTTATGAGATCTATAGTAGCTCTCACTGAAAGTGTGCTCATTCCTATTAGCCATCACTGGAAGTTTGCTCATTTTATATTAGCCCTTACTGAAAGTTTGTTCATTCTATATTAGCCCTCACTGAAATTTTGAAGATCCTGTGATGGCCTGACTGTGTATTCGACAACTTTCTTGAAAGGAATTATTTCATGTATCCTCTCGTACATCTTTTTTTTTATTATTATGCTTGCAGTGCCTGTTTTTTAATGATTCTTATAGTGCCTGTTATAGTGAGATTCCTCATTATTTTCATTACTAAATTCGCAATGCTTATTGTTGATAATTCGTAAGAATTCGATGTCCTCCCAGTTTAAAATTTGTACTTTCGTGACAGAATAATAAATTCATGTATGCCTTGAAATATTTCTATATGATATCTCGTTAGTGAATGCGTCGAAAGCACATATTAGTAAAATTATTTTCATGCGTTGCCATCGTGAAGCACACTCGCCTGGCAACGTGCATGAGGTTGTGCCTTTTGGATAGGAAAATCTTCCTGCTATTTTCTCGTCAACACATTTGATAACGAGTGAATCTGAACATGAAAATCTTCCAGTTATTTTCTCGTCAATACATTTGATAACGAGTGAAATTGGCTACGAAAACCTTTCAGCTATTTTCTCGTAGATAAATTTGACAATGAGTGTATTTGAACATCAGAATCTTCCAGTTATTTTCTCGTCAATACATTTGATAACGAGTGAAATTGGCTACGAAAACCTTTCAGCTATTTTCTAGTAGATAAATTTGACAATGAGTGAATTTGAACATGAAAATCTTCCAGTTATTTTCTCGTCAATACATTTGATAACGAGTGAAATTGGTTACGAAAACCTTTCAGCTATTTTCTCGTAGATAAATTTGATAATGAGTGTATTTGAACATGAAAATCTTCCAGTTACTTTCACGTAAATACATTTGATAATGACTGAATTTACGCTCCTTTTTGATTGAATTTACATCCCGTTTTCCTCAACTTAAATCCCGTTTTCATTGAACTTACATCTCGTTTTCATTTAACTTACATCCCGTTTTCATTACGAAGTTAAGAAACAGAAAGCCCAGCTCATTAATTCTGGTTTCATATTATACCAGTTTTCGCAGAACTGTAAAGAGCAAAAAACGTATTTCTGATCCAGCGTATTTCACCTTGACTCGGCTGCACAAAATTATGCGATATGAGTCCCTTGAATAAGTAAGTGCCCAAAGGAGCCAGGAATAATAATTGTTGGTACGTTGTTCCCGATAACACTGTTTAAGAGCTTGAAAACAGCCTCGTTTTCGAAAGTTAGGGAGTTCGTTCCCAGGTGAACATGGTAGTTAATCTCGAAATAAACAGCTCCTCCCATACGGGAGCCAGTAAGTTTTTAAAACATTTTTTCCCCTAATGATTCATAGATGTAGGTAATACTCATGCTCCGTGGGTGGATAGTGTCATCATTACACCTCACACGGTGCACTTTAGGCATTACTTAAGGCTCTTCGCAGTTCCTCGTTGCACATGTCGGTAGAGTTCTCGGCTAGCACTCTGCTAGGCCCGAGTTCGACTCTCCGACCGGCCAATGAAGAATTAGAGGAATTTATTTCTGGTGATAGAAATTCAATTCTCGCTACAGTGTGGTTCGGAGTCCACAATAAGCTGTAGGTCCCGTTGCTAGGTAACCAATTGGTTGTTAGCCACGTAAAATAACTCTAATCCTTCGGGCCAGCCCTAGGAGAGCTGTTAATCAGCTCAGTGGTCTGGTTAAACTAAGGTATACTTAACTTAAGTTGTTAGCAACATCCCGTCAGCCCTAGCTGTAACCCCTTTCATTCCTTTTATTGTACCTCCATTCTTATTCTCTTTCTTCCATATTACTTTCTACACTCTCTTTACAGTTGTTTCATAGTGCAGCTGCGAGGTTCTCCTCCTGCTACATCTTTAAAACCTTTTCACTCGCAATTTCCCTTTGAGCGCTGAATGATCTCTCAGGTCCCAGCACCTTGGGCTTTGGTCTAAATTCTATATTCCATTCCGTGCAGTTACAGAAGTATGGATGATGAATGAAACCGAAAGAAAAAAGATGAGTCTTCTAAGATGAATCTTTGGAAAGATATCGAAAATAATCGGCAGTTGGATTAATTCCTTAGTCTTTAATCACAGTGGCCTAAAGAAGATTTATACGCCTTGTAAATCCATAATCATTCGCGCGTCGACATTTTCCAGCGAGTTTTAAATGAGTTCTCCGAACGTTTTGCTGCCGCTCTTGTGTCTGCCTGTTCGTGGAATCCTTAATTATAATTATTCATAATTATTTGTGACGTGAGAGTAAGACAAAAATCTGGGGGTACGATGAAGTGGGAAAAAAGCGTTGCAAGATGTAAGGATGACTCAACATGTTTTTTGAGACGGAGACAATTGTCACGAGGGATTGGTGGAAACGGTAGGAGAGAGAGAGAGAGAGAGAGAGAGAGAGAGAGAGAGAGAGAGAGAGAGAGAGAGAGAGAGAGAGAGAGAGAGAGTTTGGTAAATGACTTGAAAGAGCTATTAAAAAGGAGAAGCCTCAGTATCTCGAGAATGCTGTAGTGTGTGCGAGATATGGGGGTTTAATGTACTGCTGATGACACTCCTTTGTAGGCGTGCAATCTTGTTACTGATGTGGATAGTTTCTGTGCAGGGGAGGGGTATGGAGACTGGAGGGGCATCCATGATTCAGCAGTTAAAGTATGAAAGTGACGATGACTTTTCTTCTTTTTTCACTCTAGCCACCCTCTTTCATGTTGTGTATGTATGTGTGTATATGTATGTATATATATATATATATATATATATATATATATATATATATATATATATATATATATATATATATATATATATATATATATATGATGTGTATATATGTTATATACATATACATTTATAAATATATATTTTATACACACACACACACACATATATATATATATATATATATATATATATATATATATATATATATATATATATATATATATATACACACACCGTATATGCGTGCTTGTGTATACACGTACGTGCTGCTCTTTTAAGGAGAGGAAAAAGTAAAACATCTTTGAAAATTATCCTAAAAACGTAAAGTTCGTCCAGACACACTTTCCCCCTCCCTCCCCCCCCAAAAAAAAAAAATCGCGATGATCACAGAAGATCTTATTTGCCGTAAAACCAACCCTACCTCAAAATTCAAATTAACGCTAATGGGGTCCATTCTTCCACGTCCGTTTTGATTACGGCGGACTAATTGACCCATTCTTCAAGTTCTCGCCACTATTCAGGCCCAAGTGATTGTAATTAAAAATAAAAATTGACCCCAGGTTCTTTTTTTGTTAGATTGGTTACTGCTAAGTTATTGTTGTAAAAGGGACGGATGGGTTTAGATTCCAGATTCCTTTATTCACAAAGTACACGTTTTCGAAAACATGCAGTCATCACCTTCTTCTTCTTCAGGTACCGATGCATCGGTACCTGAAGAAGAAGACTGTACGTCTATGAAAGCTTTAGTTTACTATGAAAATTAAAGCATCCGGAATCTATATATATATATATATATATATATATATATATATATATATATATATATATATATATATATATATATATATATATACATACATACATATACATATATCCAGAGTGAAGTTGTGTGGCTATTTCGTGATTATAAAAGGGAATGTGCTATCATATATTTTTCTTTATGCTATAACGATTATCTGCGGGTAATTAACTCGAATTTTAATGTATTACCACCGCGGAAAGTCCGAATAAGCCAAGGATTTAGGCATTTTCCCTTTACGGGGGCAGTGCCGTCAGTGCACCTCAGCGGTGCACTATAGGCATCACTCAAGGTTCTTTGTAGCGTCCCTTCTGCCCCAAGCCGCAAGCCCTTTCATTCTTTTTACTGTACCTCCGTTAACATTCTCTTTCTTCTATCTTACTTTCCTCAACCCTCTCCTAACAGTTGTTTTAAAGTGCAACTGCGATGTTATCCTCCTGTTACACCTCCCAAACCTATACTCTCAGTTTTTCTTGCAGCGCTGAATGGCTTCTGGCCCAAATATTATATACTTATTACTATTACGCGCTTACCCTTTTCCAAACAGCAGAATAAATTTCTGTTGATTCTTGAACAGTGGCTGCGACAGCTTTTTGTTTGCATGAGTAATCAGGTATGAATTTCAATAGCTGTATCCTTGACAAGACAACAAGAGAGTAAACTGGGATTGGAGCAACTAAATGAAAATTATTGTCATTGTAAAGGATAATAAAAATTCGCTTTTTAAATACAACTTGGCTATTGAAAATATATTCAGGAAATAAGGGAGAACAGGAAAGAACATACAAATTGGGGTTGCTGGCAGTGGTGTTGGCAGGGATCATGGCGTCCTTAAGACTTGACTTCTGGCATGAGGGGGAAATTTATCTGTATCCACGCCGTCAGCAATTTAATCA
>JANJGK010000011.1:9290025-9292525 GCA_039081455.1 Macrobrachium rosenbergii | reverse complement strand
AATGATGTCTGAGGCAGAAATGATTGTCATGAACAGATGGAGCCACCCCCACCCCCATATAGAAAACTGTAACTCTTAAACTCACACTTCCCTAGGAAAGTATGACGCCAAATCTACACGCCCTAAAAAGCTAGACATAAAAAGAAAAGCAGACTACCAATGGAAACGATAATAACAGCAAAATTACCATTCACGAGGGCGTTAATGAGTGGAACAAACGCAAAACTTCCTGTTTATACCCTGGCATTTATATCTGTGCCACAAACGAGTGAAAGCCCCTCCTGCAATCCTTTACTTTTTTGGCCACAAAATTCGCTGTTCAGAGAAAATAAAAGGAAATATCCAGTGATTATAATCTCGGGGAAAACGAGAACCTGGTTAAAATACTAATGGCGACTTATTCTGCCCAGCTGGGCATGCTAATAAGATTTGGCTTATTTCACAACAGAATAAAATGGAAATATGAGCATTTCGGGAAATAAGGAAATGGAATAACGCTATTGCTTGAACGTTTCGTATTATGGCTGGCGGTTCTTTTGTAATCTCAGCGTTGGATGTAATTTCCAGTTCCTGGAAATCGTTGTCTGTTTCGTAAGCGATTCCGATTTTTCATCCAGTAAAGTATTTTGATATCCTGCGGTAATGAAGCTCGTTATCAAATGCGGTATTTGTCGTAGGTATTGTTTGTTACACAAGTTTGGAATATGTTTTCGCAGCTTCTTTAGTAAAATTCAACTGGTTAATAAATATAAATACACAGACAATATACATACATACACACACACACACACACACACACACATATATATATATATATATATATATATATATATATATATATATATATATATATATATATATATATATATATATATATACATATATATGCACAAATAATCTATACATGCATATATATATACATATATATACATATATATATGTATGTATGAATATATATACATACATATATATGTATATATACACACATATACCCTCACAGATTCCTAAACAGCACATTGAGCTCCTCCTACCAGTACTATACCATGTAACTACATCCATGCACATCCTTGCTGCCTGGACATTAAGGCTCATTTGTTCTAGCACCTCTTAGATAGACTCCACCTGTCCAGCAGTTTGTAGGTCTTATTCTCATTCTCCCTGACGACACTTTAGAATGATGTACTTTTTTGAATATCTTATCATCCCATATTCTCTCCTTATAGCTTTCCACTGTCTTTAAAATTTGCAAATGACTCGGAATTTTTCATCAAACCCTCCATTACATTTCAGTGTTCCTTACTATGTTAAGACATAATTTCAACAACTGAAACATTCTTTTCATTCGCATTCAACATTTACTATTCGCTTCCATAAAGGAGAGTTGGCACAACATTCCCTTCATGCGTTCCCACTGCGGTTTAAAAACGTATGGCTGAAATTGCCAACCATAAGACTTCAGTCCTATTAACCGGTATTTCAGGTATTGCTGTATTATATTGGGTATCGCTGACGACTGTAGGAAATGTTATACAAAATATGCAAGACCTGGCCTATATTCAGTACTGGATGAATGTTTGACTGCATAATCTCAGATGGTAAATATAGGTTCTAGGCCTCGAGTAAGAAACGTTAGATGCGAGGAAGGTACTACTGAAGATAATGAAACGAAGCCTTACAAGAAATTCAAGAAGAATATGTGAGGTTTGGCAGGAGGCCAATTCTGCACTGCAGACAGGATAAGCGGGGAATGAAAGTGCAATATATATAAAACAAGTAAAAAATGCGCTTCGCGCAGTGGAGTTCTCTGCACAGCGTATAATGCTGTACGAAACTCTCAGCCACGGCCCATGAAACTCTCAGCCGCCGCCCATGAAACTTCCAGCCACGGCCCGGTGCTGGCCTATGTTGTTGGCACCTATAGTGGTGCCAGACGCACGATCATGGCTAAATTTACCTTAAATAAGATAAAAACTACTGAGCCTAGAGGGCTGCTAGTTGGTATGTTGGATGATTGGAGGGTGGATGTTCAACATACCAATTTGCAGCCCTCTAGTCTCAGTGGCTTGTAAGATCTGAGGGTGGACAGACAAAGTGCGGACGGACAGACAAATAGCCATCTCAATAGTTTTCTTTTACAGAGAACTAAATAATGAGTAAAAACTGACACTGAAGATTACAAATGAAAATAGAATTTGGACACGTAAAAAGCAAATATACTGAATAATAATGAATATGACAATCCTGAGTTAAATAGCCGTAGCTTTCGTAAAAAAAAAAATGCTTCAAGAGACGGAAATTAAAAACGAGGCATCCGCTTTCCCTGATAACTTACAGACTGATCCTTTATAATAATGTTTCCTTCAAGGTAAAATCTTCCAGCAGACAGATTTCTGTATGAGAGGAATCGTGATGAATGAGCAAATACAAATATGTCATGAAAGAATGTAAATGAATGAAGCCGAGAAAAATCAAGCATATTATTATTATTATTATTATTATT
>JANJGK010000011.1:9272525-9282525 GCA_039081455.1 Macrobrachium rosenbergii | reverse complement strand
CATTTCCTGTTCGGATTCCACAGTTTTCAGAATAGAAATGGCACAGAAGAGTGTACGGGAAAGCAAGACGTTGATTGCGAGTTTCATGCGGCATCTGTTTCGACACTGGTCTGGTCAAGTTACCGGTTGATTTTATTCACAGCACACCAAAGCATGTCAATTTTATATGTTGTCATGAGGGGTTATATATATATATTTTTGAATATCTTAGTGTTTGCTTTTCATTTTTTCATAGTTTTGAGTTTTCTCTTAAAGAAAACTATTGTGCCGGGTTTTTTTCCGCACTTTTTCTGTCCGCCCCCAAATCTTAAAAACTACTAAGGCTAGAGGGCTGCAAATTGGTATGTTGATCATGTACCCTCCAATCATCAAACATACCAAATTGCAGCCATCTAGACTCAGTAGGTTTTATTTCATTTAAGGTTAAAGTTAGCCATAATCGTGCTTCTGGCAACGATATCGTACAGGCCGCAACCGGGCCGTGGTTAAAGTTTCATGGGCCGCAACTCATACAGCATTATACCGAGACCACCGAAAGATAGGTCCATTTTCGGTGGCCTTGATTATGCGCTGTAGTGGCTCTAGAGAAAACTCGATTGCGCATTTTTTTCTTGTTTCTATACACACACAGTTCAAGGAATCCTTAGCATAGTGCATACGAAACTCTTAATGGTGTTTCAGTTACAAACAGCAACTATTATTTTTATCATTCTCGCGTAAACCTCACCCCCCCCCGCCCCAACACCTTTTCAAACTTCTTCACGAGTCGCTCCCAAAACAATAACAGAAGTGCAGGTAGGAGAAAAATAAAATCTTTTTCTAAGCATGAGGCTTTTACCTAATCTTTACTTTTTCTTCCTTTCGGTCGCTCTTCAAGTTCCTTTTCCGGGATGAATGAATAATTTATTCATAAGTCTTCGTGACGAGAGAGGGTAGGGAGGTCTGTATATTCAGAGAAGTGGAAGGCTTAGAAAATGAGCTTTCTCTCTCTCTCTCTCTCTCTCTCTCTCTCTCTCTCTCTCTCTCTCTCTCTCTCTCTCTCTCTCTTAGGGAGAAGTTTATACAATGATCAAAACAGCAAAAAAATGCAACAGCCGAAGTATTCATGACAATCCATATACCTTTCATGGCAGTTAGTCGAACGTGGTAAGTCGCAGCCATGTTGATAAAGGATGAGGCACGCAGTCTCATTCCCAAAACATTTACTGGGTGCAGGGAGTATATCTATCACTTTCTGGCAACTGAGAGACAGGGAGGGATGACCTTTTCTATTTTAACAGGCATGATTGTTTGATCAGAATTGCCTCACTGAGCAAACCTAAACTGGTCTCAGAAGGAGAAGGCTGGATTTTAATTTTAATTCAACAGATTAAATTCGTAGCTCAAATATGACGAAACTGAACTTCGTTACCAAAGTAAGCTGGAAAGGATACTTGACAACTGGAGGCAGAAGAGCTGTGGCTAACGGGAGCATTTACAAAACGTATAATAGAAATATAGTGTTTTATACGAGTTTCTATGTATGAAATTTAAGAGGTAAAAGACGAGATCTCTGAGGGACGCCTCTAGAATTGTGAAGGCAGTACTTGTCATGGCTATTGCAAGAAGGCTTATGAACCGAGTGAATAAAATCTTGAGAAATCAATGAACAGGAAATTCGTCTAAAAGAGACAAATTTCAGACTCATTCAAATATCTTTGCGATGCCGACTGAGATGAGAAAATGTCTTAGAAAATAACAATAATGGATGAAAATGTCATCCCCAGCAGCTATCCCTTACAAAGATAGTCACGTTGGTAAACCTACGCGTGAACTGCATTAAAATTGTAAAAACTAAATGATAGTTTCAAGTTTTTCGTGACACTAAAAGTCAGAGTATTAGAAAAATAACTTGAGAACGTGTGGTTGCCTCTTTTTGAAAGATAGCTAGACAAATAAAAGCATATATGAATATATTAATATATATGCATATCAATCAATCATTTCCTTTGGCACCCACGGGGATGCATAGGGCCTCGTTGAACTCACGCCGCCACATTCTGTCCTGGGCTAAGTCCTCAAGACCTCCCCAACACTCGTCTTCTGCTTCCCGCCTCATCGTCCTTAACCACGTCTCCTTTGGCCTACCTCTGCCTCTTCTACCAAGGGCAACCCACCCTGGTGTATCTCGCACTATTCCTGTCTTCTATACACATGGCCTAGCCACTTCCAGCGCGAGAACCTAACATACTCATATATGTGTATATTAACATTAAAATGTACAAAATCCAGAAATCCATTTCGCCTACAAACCATTTATGAATCGTAGAGCGAAAACAACTGACCGAGATGGTTTCTACATCTCGAAAGGCAAACACTCAGTCCTTGACCTTATTTATTAAACCACAATTGAGTGAGTTCAGTTAATTGAAAAAAAAAAAGTAAAAATATTCGACGTCTTCTGTCTAGAAATCACAGTTGCTGTGTGACCTCGCAATGAATTAGAACAATTACCTAATTAGATCTATTCTTCAGAAAAGGTGAATGAGGAAGAAGGAGGCTCATGTTTGGGGATCAAAAAATGAATCTTGATCCATTTGGTATAATTCAGCGACTGAATGAGCAAAGGGCAAAACGGACTTCATCGTGTTTTTTCCTCGGTGTTTGAATCTCTAAACAATTCATTATTGACTTAGAATGTCATTTACCTTACAAAAGAATTTTTCTGTCGTGTATGTAAGATAGCAAACAAGTAAATGAGTATGACCCTATGTTAAGCCGAAGTCTTCTTCGTAATCTGATTTGCTGGGTGAGGTTGGGGAAGGGACAGGAAAGTAAAGTAAAGCTGGAAAAATCTATTTTAATTCCTCCACCGACTTGAGAAATAGTGATGGGGAGGGGGTGGGGGAGGGAGAGGGGTAGGGGTAGAAACGTCCCCAAGGCTAATTAGGCGAGAGTTGATGACTTAGTAATTACTGTTTACTGAGCTTTCAAGAATAACCGTTTCTACACCGTCACTTGTCTCCGTGACTTATGGAAATGCGGCCGCTATGCAAATTAACGCCCATCCTTCTTTCCGTCTTACTGGTCTCATTTGCTTCTTTCTTTTTTTCCTCATCTGACTGAAATTTCTTCAGCGGGCCAACATAAAAGACAAATGGCTCCTTAAATGACCTCTTTCCCGTCAGTCAACCTCCACAATTTATCTCCCCGGGTAGTTCATTATTGCTCTCATGGTTACCTCTCTGATGTGTGCTTATTCTACTTTCTCTCTCTCTCTCTCTCTCTCTCTCTCTCTCTCTCTCACTGTCAGTGTCTGTGCGTCTTTTTATTATCCGTCTCGCTTTTTCAATCTGCTTCATTCTAAGGAAAACCTTTATAATTCTCTCAGCCACTTCTACTATCCTCTTCTTTATACAATCAACAATTATTTTTCTCTACCCGGTTACTTGGAACACTTCCATCAACTTGCCATACCTCACACAGCTTGGTCAGCCACTCCGTCGAGCTATCACCACGATGCTACGTCATCTCACACTTAATCCCACCGACTCCTCGTGCCTTTCATTTCTTCAGCCACTTGATTAAACTTCTTACATCTTTTCACATTCAGGACCACAAGCAATGCCAAACACATATTAACTCATGTAATCCTGACGAACATTGCACACAACCATACACACACACACACACACACACTGGTCAACCGTTCAATAACTTTCACAACACTACCATTTGTAATCAGATCGTCCTTCCATTCTTCCACTTCTGAACTGCCCCTACTACTTTCCTTCTCAGTCGTTTTCAAAAGCATTCTCAAGCCCCGTCTACTCTTGTAAAATTCAGCTCTGCATCTCTTCTTTCTTACTCATTCAGCAAACCGTCAAAATATTTACTCCATATCGACTCAGATATGGCAATTCCTTTTTAGAGGAGGCTACTAATCCCTTGTCCTTCTCTGCCAAGGCCTGACCCTCACATTCAAATGACTAATTCATTGCAAGGTCAACAGATGCGATGGGCTCTTACGGTGCGTGTCTAAATCATCGTCCCTCACTCACAAATCAAACCCGGGGTCACTCACTGGTGACGCAAATGCTCTAACCAATAGATAACGAGTATGGAAATATATATCTATATATGTGTGTGTGTAAGTGTTTGTGTGTTTGAGTGTGTTTTAGCAAATGAAACGAACGAAAGTGATGAAGACTCGGTTCTACTCTAGAAGAAATGATGGATCTACGAGGGAATAGTGCCAGGAATATGAGATTTGGTAGCTTTTAGGCATTATGGACTCTTCTTCGCCTTACTGGAGCAATGACCAAAATATAATTGGTAGGAAAACAGAGATGTTGTGTGTGTATGAGTGTGTGTTTATTTACTGTGCATGAGTATGTGTGACTGCTGCTATAAAATTAACTCATGAAATAAACAATCTACAACAATTCTTGCGTAGAAGGTTTTTTTTATGTCGTTAGGAGAAATAAGACAAAAATGAGGAGACAGGAATAATATCTCATAGCTCATTATTAGCTAGTCACTGAAAACGCCAAGAATTAGAAGCAAAAAAAAATTTTGTCCCTTTCCAACTAAACCACCAAAAATAAAAATAAAACTTTCGATACACCAGATAAAACGGCTTTTTCTGAACCCTTTAAGAAATGCCACTCATCTTTCCCCAGAGAGGCTAAATAATTCAAGCATGAAAAGAAGACATGGGAAAATTGTCCGCGACGACCCCAAGTGTGGCTTGGAAGTTAAGGCACCCAAACGCTCACAGTCCCCGCCGAAGGTAAAGCCAAAGTTAAGGAGAAAATTGACAAGATACACAAAAAAATTCTTCCTAGAAATCAAAATTCTTAAAACTGAGTCTCGCCGGAACTCTCGCCGGGAGTTCTTGTTTTATTTCGCCGTTTCTTTTCAGAGAATATTGTGTACTGGAAGGTCTGTACGCGTTAGTTCATTTGATACATTTTACTGGTGCGCTCTGTCAGACTGTATTTGTATGCCGAGTGAGAGTAACTTTGCATGAACTGCTTCGGTAGGAGCAGCCTCTTTCATTTTACTCGTTGAGATAGTTGAAGTACTTTCATGGTAATCCTGCTTGTGGATTTGTCAGTTATTTTTATGTAGTAGACACATATATAATATATATATGTACATATATAAATTTATAAATTTATATATATATATATATATATATATATATATATATATATATATATATATATATATATATATATACGTACGCATTTTGTGGAGATATGCAATTGCCCATGCGTCCACACACACACAATATATATATATATATATATATATATATATATATATATATATATATATATATATATATATATATATATATATATATATGTGTGTGTGTGTGTGTGTGTGTGTGCGTGTGTGTATGTGTGTGTGCCTATCTCCACAAAATGCGAATATCACTGAAATTAGTCCAGGAGGGAAAAACAGCATATTAAAAAACAAAAAATTAAAACAACATTGTACATAGATATAAAAATTATGTTTTTCCCCCATAAATTCAGTACACACATGGCGCATAGTTAATTAGATACGGACCTCTACAATTGTGAAAATAATCCACATTTAATTAAAACCTATTATCTGGGATGAACAGATCGCACAGCATATTACATAAAAAGAATGAGAGAGAGAGAGAGAGAGAGAGAGAGAGAGAGAGAGAGAGAGAGAGAGAGAGAGAGAGAGAGACGAAGAGGTCACGTACATCATTCATCAAATGCGGGAAAAAATAATTATTTTCCTGTTCTCACAATTAGGCATTTTGTCCATTGCATAATGAGGAGGTCGGAGCCTTTTATTGGATATCTGTAATTTATTCCGCCATGGACATGACAGCCACGAAAGATAAATAGTTCCAAATTCATGATTTGTTTTTTTGGTATCCCTCATTCTCTGTATTCTTCATTAATCAGTTGTGATCTTTCCTCTATTTGCCTCGTACAATATTCTAAGTATGGAAGTCACTGACTCTATGCCGTTCGCTTATAACTGGAATCTACCAACACAATTGACCTGTAGGCCTATGCTGTATGCTTTTCATGAAACAATTCACGGTTTTATTTCCTAATTTGCTTTTAATCAAGAATCTCTGGAATTCTCTATGTGCTTCCGTTTTCCTGTACTTTTCATGGCCATCATGCCTCGGGAAGCTTGTCTATCACTTCCTTTGGGGTTAAGTCCAACCTTTCTTTTTTCTTCCATCTCAAGGTCTACCGCTCCTCTGAGGTCATGTCCAAATCTTTTACTTCTCTCCACCAGTCAAAATTGCTTCCTTCACGGACAACCCCAGCCTTTATCCTTCTTTCTTGAAGCTTATAATTATAGTGCTTCTTTTAGAGTTAAATTTCACTATTTTTTTTTTTTCACAGCTAGTACTTACTCTGGTGTCAAGAACAACCTTTTTCTCCCTTGTGCTTGGCACTTCCTTGGGAGTCAAGCTCCAGTCTAGTGCTTCATTCTCCAATATATACATATATATTTACACAGTATATATATGTATATATATATATATATATATATATATATATATATATATATATATATATATATATATATATATATATATATATATATATATATATATATATATATATATATATATATATATATTATAAAGACAAAATCCACGAAGGAAAGAGAAACAATGGAGCGCTACGAGGCCTTTCGACTTGTCGTCCTTTACTCGTGTATTCTGTCTTTATTTATATATTCATCACCTTCATACAGTACAACCGTCATTAGACTGGCTGATAAGCGTCGGTGCGACGAATTGTATATTGGAAAAGGAGTAACAGTAACGGAACAAAGGGGAAAAAGAAAATTCCCTGACTGATTCTGTTCACAGAAAGCCTTCATGAAACCTAGAGAACACACTCGTGTAAGCAATTTTGCTTGTGGTAAATTTAATGTGACCTCATGAGTCGCTCGATCATCGGAACCCGCTATTATTGGATGATATATTGTCTATCCTAGCGTTATCATTAACGTCGTGTGCCGCTCACTCACAAATTCTTAATCTTGTCTTCAACGAAAATAGGACAAACTAACTAAGTCGTCAATTCTTGTCGACTGTAGAATGAAATGAACTTCCTTCTCTGCCTGGGAAGATTTTCAGGAAACTCAAAAATCTTTTATATCAACTGTTATGTTACAAACAAATTCTTAATCTTATCTTGAACGAATATACGACAAAGTAGTTCATCCATTCTTATAGAATGTAAAATAAAATCAGAAGTCTTTTGTGCCAGCAACATTACGATGGGACTCAAAAATCTTTGGTATTAATCATTACCCCTTACTTTTCAAGGGACGGCTACCTCGAAATCTTTCATTCATTTAGTATTTCTTTCAAGCGGACGCCTACAGCAACACCTTTCACCGTTCTTCTTTTGCCCCGTATTTGTGTTCGTTAAATTATTATAATTTTGAATAATATTTCCTCTGGATATGTTTTATTATGAAGCCTTTTTACTGGAATTACCTTATACAAGAACGATTAAATACAAGTAAATGGATTTTTTTTACCTTATACAAGAATGATTAAATACAAACAAATCGAATTTTTTTTTACCTTATACAAGAACGATCAAATACAAGTATATGGAATTTTTTTACCTTATATAAGAACGATTAAATACAAGTACATAGATTTTTTTACCTTTATACAAAAACGATTAAATACAAGTATACGGATTTTTTTTGCCTTATACAAGAACGATTAAATACAAGTGTATGGAATCTTTTTTACCTTATACAAGAACGATTAAATACAAGTAAAAGGAAATTTTTTTACCGTATACAAGAGCGTTTAAATACAAGTAAATGCAGTTTTTTTACTTTATACAAGAACGATTAAATACAAGTGGAATTGGTTTTACCTTACACAAGAACGATTAAATACAAGTAAATCGATTTTTTTTACCTTATATAAAAACGATTAAGTACAAGTAAATGGGATTTTTTTCACCTTATCCAAGAACGATTAAATACAAGTAAATGGAATTTTTTTTACCTCATACAAGAACGATTAAATACAAGCAAATGTAATTTTTTTTTTATCCGAAAGTGGAATAGTTTTTTCTTCTCGTTATACTTCGGAAACCCTTTTTACAAGTGATAAACATCGGTTTCCTATGCGGTGACACTTTTGGCTCTCCGTTCCATATTTTTCCTTATTTTTTTGGTGCCTTTTCCTTTTCACCTCGTCTCTTTGGTCCAATGGACCATTCCTACCTATGAGAGTGCGGTAACCTGAAAGAGTAGACAGGAGATCCTCCATTGCAGTGAACCCGGAATTCCTACAATTGTCATTTCTCAGATTCACAAACCATATATTTCTGTTCAAGGTCAGTGCATGAGTCCTGTATTTTTCAGATTCACGAACAATATTCCACTACGCGAAACTCAAGTACCATCATGCCCAAGAGATGGCTTCACTAGCAAACCTGACTTGACAGAAATTGAAAAATATACTGTAAAATGCTTATTGATACTGTTAACATATAACTTAACGCAAATTTACATTGCAGCCAAAGAGGAGAATTATGCTGATACAATCTGAGCCGAGGAATAATAATAATAATAATAATAATAATAATAATAATAATAATAATAATAATAATAATAATAATAATAATAATAATAATAATAAATACAACAGAATTTCAGTGAATTGTCCAGTGTCCCTCGTTCTGTAGTGCTGGAAATAATTCACAATTTTCTTCACAACTCTGGACTGTGGAACAGACTCCCTGAGGATGTAGTACAACTGGACCCTCAAAAGTTCAAGCGAAGATGCAATGCATTACTACCATAAAACAATTCTCCTTGTAATTTATAATTTACTTGCTTTTTATCTAATTATGAAATAATTTGTTGATTTACTTTTTCTTTTTTCATGACATCTCTTTTTTTCTGTATTTCCCTTTACATTCTGTTACTTCTTTCACATCAACCCCAGATTCCTTGCAAGCCTGAATTTCAAGTCAATGGATCCTGTAGGCTTGTTCTGTATGAATAGGTTTCATATTCTGAATAATAAAAATACTATATAATTGAGGATTTTGATTACATAATAATAATAATAATAATAATAATAATAATAATAATAATAATAATAATAATAATAATAATAATAATAATAATAAACTAGTTTAGCCTTGAAAAGACGACAAGAGGCATTGGTAACTTTGAAATGCTTGTCAGTTCCCTGATGTAATGTAATGCCAAAATATTAAATCAAACTTTCCCGATTGTCCGGGAGTGGCATTTGCCAGAATTTTCTGATTTAGAGTTTTCGAACTGGAAAGCCCTTAGGAATCCATTATACTCGGAAATATCCCGAACTGAAGCCTAAGTGTTTTGATGTATATTGCAGGGGCTGCAATTTTGGCAGATTTTGTAATATATTCCAATTCTCCCCGTCCAGTGTCAAATGCATAAAATGGAACAGAATATAAGCCCAAACTATTTTTAGATTTTTACCTGGTGCATTGATTTGCTACATATCAGTGGTTGTTTAACAAAGGGTAATTACTAGGAACTCGGCAATTATAAAAAAATATGAAAGGAAAAAAATCTATAAACCATGAATAATGAAGTCGAAGGTTTTCCAGGCTTAAACGCCAGCGATTCATATTCTCTCTCTCTCTCTCTCTCTCTCTCTCTCTCTCTCTCTCTCTCTCTCTCTCTCTCTCTCTCTCTCTCTCTCTCTCTCTCTCTCTCTCTCTCTCTCTCTCTCTCTCTCTCTCTCTCTCTCTCTCTCTCTCTCTCTCTCTCTCTCTCTCTCTCTCTCCTGTTCGTAAAGCGCTCTTAACTTACTATACTTCACTGTCTTGGAAGAAGAAACTGCTGCTTGTATAACGCTGATGACGTCATCAGCCTCATCAATGATTGGCTGCTCCCGATGTTGTTACTACAACCGGCGTCTGTGTTTTGAAATCGTTGTCAATAGCGACCTGTATGTCTGTGTTTTGAAATC
>JANJGK010000011.1:9262525-9265025 GCA_039081455.1 Macrobrachium rosenbergii | reverse complement strand
GATTACGATAATTATATTACTTTTTCGGGATTGTTTATTGGCTTCTGTCTCCAACACAATAGATCAGGTGCTTCTGGGATACGCAAAAAAAAAGAAAGATAATTCTCAAGAACCTGATTCAACGCTCTCTTTAATTATTTATGATGGTTTCCAAGAATTTCAATAATGGTCTCTTTAATTGCTGTACTGGAAACTTGAGGAAATCCAACACTCGTCTGAGACATAACGGAAATAAAAGAAAATTGTCTACATTTATTTTTTTTTTATTCTGAGGAGTACTGTATTATAATTTTACCTCTCCGTTTCCAGTAGCTCTGATGACGTTACCAGGTGCTAGTTACGGAAAGAAACAATTAATATTCTTTCATTGTTATTCTGGTATATATCACGTAAAATGGATTTAGTCCTGATATACAGATATATATATATATATATATATATATATATATATATATATAGTATATATATATATAATATATACATATATAGATATAGATATAGATATATATATATAATTTGTATGTGTATATACACATAATTATATATATATATATATATATATATAATATATATAATATATATATATATATATATATATATATATATATATATATATATATATATATATATATATATATATTTATAATTATGTACATGCATTCATAAGCCAGTATTCTCTGTCCATTTAAACGAACCCCGTCTCCCCTTGTTACTTTTTTCAGGGTATTCTTCGTCCACACTGCTTCACTCTTGCAAACAATGAATGAAAGAATAAATGAAATAGTTATATTAACACCAAAGTAACTGACTTCCAAGTACGCACAGAGAGCATCTTGGGAGAAAGTTCTGCCCTCAGACTTTAAGCACATAATTATTTATGAATAAGTAATTAAATAAAGAAATTCTTCATCTAAATACTGAGTATATACTCTGCAGTGACATTTGCTTAAGCTCGACGCTTACTCCGTCAACCACATCTGTCACTACAAGTCAGGTGGTTGATTTAAATAAGTCAGCCTTATGCCAGCATGGGTTCTTACCCATAGGAGGCACGCAGAAGTGGTGGAGTTGAGGAGAAATGCCATGGCTAAGAGGAATGGCATGGCTATGAGGAATGGCTAAGAGGAATGGCATGGGCCTTTGTACTCAGAAAAGCCAACTGAGACGGAGGTCTCTCAATGGCTCATCTTGGGTAATTTTATGATCAGATGTTTTTCTCCTCTCAGCCGACGAGTAGGCGCTTTCATTCTGCTTCCGTGTTCCCTGTCTTTCTTGGCCCATTTATTTACCTTAACCCACTGCCATTTGTATTAATAATTTTGTCCTTAATTGAAAAGAAAGCACAATTATCCCCCGCGAACTGTCAACACGTCTTTCCCGTCCCCCACTGTAATATACAGAATAGAATACACAATTTAGGGTGAGGCCAAGCGCTGAGACTTGCGAGGTCATTCAGCGGTGAAAGGGAAATTAAGAATAGAAAGGTTTGAAAGGTGTAACAGGAGGAAAACCTTGCAGTTGCACTACGGAAAAATTGATAGGAGAGAGTGGATAGAAATGTATAAGAAAGAATATGAATGAAAGTTCAGCAAAAGGAATGAAAGGGGTTGCAGCTAGGGGCCGAAGGGACGCTGCAAAGAACCTTAAGTAATGCCTACAGTGCGCCGCATGAGATGCACTGACGGCACTAACCCCCTACAGGGCACCTGCCTCCGTGTTCCCTAGCTTTCTTGGTCTCTTTATTTACCTCAACCCACTGGCATTTGTTTGATAATTTTGCCCTTAATTGAAATGAAAGCACAATTATCCACCGCGAACTGCCAGCACGTGCCCCCCCCCCCCCGCCCCACAAACCCCCCACACTTACTCGTGGAAATTTGAGCATCCCAATGAATTTTTTCTCCTCATCCTCCAGAGAATTTAATTTTCTATTTCATGTCTTTTAATATCTGTTCATGCTCAGTTAATTTTTGAGTCATGTCTTTTTCTATCGTTCACATCAAAAAGTGTTCTTAGACTTCTCATACCTCTGGGATATGACCTCAATTTAAAGAATTGAGAAATGCAGAAAGGTCACAAAACATTTCTTTAATTTCCTCATTCCTCCTACGAAAGACCTGAAAATAAATGCTTGAAAAAGAAAATAAAAGCTTACTGAATCCTCCCTCGCGCGTTTCCCGTTTTATACTACAAAATCCAATAATGCTCTCAAAACCAGTGCCATCTATACACCACGTCAAAAGGAAGAAATGCGCCGAGGCTTCTTCGGCGCAACTGAGTTTTCTGTGCAGCGTATAATCACGGCCACCGAGAATAGACCTTTTTTTTGGTGGTCTCGGTATAATGCTGTACGAGCTGCGGCCCATGAAACTTTAACCACGGCCCGGTGGTGGCCCTGTCTATATCGTTGCCAGAAGCACTATTATGGCTGACTTCAACCTTAAATACAATAAAAACAGCTGAGGCTAGGAGGCCTGCAATTTGGTTATGTTTGATCGAT
>JANJGK010000011.1:9246334-9262425 GCA_039081455.1 Macrobrachium rosenbergii | reverse complement strand
TTAAAACTACTTGCTGAATGTGAAAGATCTTTTCGCTATCAAATTCAACATAAACAAGTGGAGGTAAATGTTTTGATAATGAGAACATTATAATAACAAATTCTCTTTGCTATTATTCGCCAGAGTTCAGTTAGAGATTTGTTTGCAGTACACTTAATCATTGGTTCAGTTGCCAGTAAGGGATAAATGTCGTTGAGGAATATTCGTTTTATATTTTATAGTTAATGCTTTCAATACATATATTGTATTCTGTTTTTTTTCGTTTTGCTGTATCATTTTTTATTAGTCCAAGGGGATTACACAGCTATCTAAGTATTTCATCCTGCTGGAAAATACCAGTATTATTATTATTATTATTATTATTATTATTATTATTATTATTATTATTATTATTATTATTATTATTATTATTATTATTATTCAGTAGATGAAACCTATTCATATGGAACAAGCCCACAGGGGCCATTGACTTGAAATTCAAGTATTCCAAAGAATATAGTGCTCATCAGGAAGAATTAAGATTAAGTAAAGTGAAATACAGGAAGAAGAGATACCACTTATCAAAAAAGAAAAAAAATTAAAAAGTAGATAAAAAAATATTAAAATGCAAGAAGAATAGTATTAGGGTAGTAATGCATTGCATTTTCGCTTGAACTTCTGAAGTTCCAATTGCACGACATCCTCAGTAGGGAGGCTGTTTCGGCAGTGTTGTTGATTTTGCTGAGTAGCAGTGCAGACTGTGCAAAGATAAAAAAATGTGTATACACTAGTGCTTATGGTTCTTGATGCGTTAATTGACTCACCTACTGCCAGTTCCTGATGTTTAGAAGACAGTCTCTTATTATTGATACCCTCCCCACATAGGGCTGTCCACATCGTTCTAAAATGTGATCCTGGAATTCGAATGCCCATTCGTGGCATGATAAAGTCATGTTACAACAGGGTGCTTGGGACATTCGTGTCTGACATAAAGAGTGGTTATGACATTCATGTCTGACATAATGTGCTGACTTGCTTGGACGCTTGTCCTGTCAGAGCTGTACATACTTTTGTATGGCAGGTCAGATATGACGATAGAACTTGTGGTAATTTTGCATGTAACAGAATCCATTAATATACTTCAGATTTTGTTGAATGTATCGGTTTTAGGAGACAGAGAAGACAAATGATTGAGCATAGGGTGAATCTGAGACGTTACAAAACCCTGGCTGTGGAACCCTGTTGGGGGTTGGTGCCGTCAGTGCACCTCATGCGGTTCACTGTAGGCATTACTTAAGGTTCTTTGCGGCGACCCTAAGGCCCCTAGCTGCAACCCCTTCCATTCCTTTTACTGTACATCTGTTCATATTCTCTTTGTTCCATCTTCCTTTCTACCTTCTCCTAACAATTGATTCATAGTGCAATTGCGAGGTTTTCTTCAAACCTTTTTACTCTCATTTTCTGTTTCAGCAGTGAATGACCTCATAGGTCTCAGCGCTCGGCCTTTAACCTAAATCCTATATTCTTACAGTGGAAATAGAGCCCCCCCAAATGCTAATCTTGGATACAGATTTTAATGTCTTGAATTGGGTCTGTCGGAAATAGTTAATAAATGGGAAATTCTATAGATACGAGTAATGGCAACCTAGAATTGATTGCTGACATCATTGATTGTCTTATGGTTGTTTATGACTGGGTGAACGAAAGTAAATATATTTGCCCGTTGATGTAAGTTATCAAGACTGTCAAGCAGAAGCAGTATTCTTGGTGACTGAGGTTTGGGCAAGCAGTGTGGATAAAGCATTACAATTCACCGATTTTAGTTAAAAACATGTTTATGTGAAAATCAGAACACGCAGAGCGTTTCCTACAAAGAAAATACTCTAAATGGGAGATTTTCAGCATAATTTTCCCCTAAACGGGTTTTTTTTTTTTTTTTTACCTTTTTTTTTTTGGCAAAGGAGTCTCCGTGTCATTTTTCGCCTGAAATGAAGTTTTGGAAAATGCCTTTCTTCTCCGTGATCAAAGGTCTCTTGCCTAACTTGTCGATAAGCCTTCGCCCTGCGGACGCCGTTCATGATGAGATTTTAAGCTATTTACTCCTAAAATGTTCGTGACATTCTTCCATCGCTGCGCCAAAAAAAAAAAAAAAAAAAAAATTCCAACACCTTGAAGGAAAGTCAATCAACACCGCCATTGCCCTTCAGATGGTTCATTTGTGATGATAACTAGGTTTGATGAAAGTGAGATGGATGGAGAATGAAAGAAGCATTTGTGATCATGTCGACTAGGACCCGGAAACCAGGCTATTTTAATTTTTGTTTTCCTTTTTTTTTTTAGATTGGACCAGACTATTTTAAATTTTTTCATTTTTTTCAGATTGGACCAGACTATTTTTAATTTTTATCTTCTTTTTATTGGACCGTTTCTTGAATATCCCAGTGATTGTCTTGCGTTGTCAATTTCCTCTTTTGAAAATGGAGCTGACATTGAAAATAATTTCATATTTTGCATCATAATTAATTTTTTGTATGGGGATTTATCTTGAAAATTCTAATTTTTTCTTTCTGTCAGTTTTTCCCGGTACTGAAGTTATTTAAAATCACGCATTTTAAGAGTTAAAGATATTCCGTACTTGCTACATACATTTAAGAAGTCCTAGCTCTCCTAATTTTATTAGTGCTATTGATGCAAATCATAGTAAACGAAGCTAACTAGGTATGACATGCAATTCTTAGTTATTCCTCCAAGTATTTTTCCTTGTACATCGGGTATATGTTGACACTGGTAAATAAATGAATTTGTATTAATGCTTAGTAAATATTTTCGAAAGACTTAAAAAACACAACTAAAATTAGGTGCATTTCAAATAGAAAAATTAAAAGACCATACAAATTTTTCTGTAGTGTGAAATTAGAAGTGCAAGTGGAACTGGAGATCACAAAACGTCGATGATTTCCTTCAGTAAAGATTGTGAGGTACCAAGATGGGGACAGTTCTTGGACTGAACAAATTTGGCAGTATTACAGAAATGGAAAATAAGTTGTTTTTTTGCGACAAGAAGTGAAACCGATGATTTTACCTAATGGATCAAGAAGGAAATTGGTAACTACCAAGCCGCCATTGACTTCCCATATAAAGTTAAGTATATCTTAGTTTAACCAGACCACTGAGCTGATTAACAGCTCTCCTAGGGCTGGCCCGAAGGATCAGATTTATTTTACGTGGCTTAAGAACCAACTGGTTACCTAGCAACGGGACCTACAGCTTATTGTGGAATCCGAACCACATTATGACGAGAAATGAATTTCTATCACCAGAAATAAATTCCTCTAACTTTTCATTGGCCGGTCGGAGAGTCGAAAGCTGAGGCAACAGTGTGCTAGCCGGGAGCTCTACCCATCCCTCCAATGAAGAACTAGATATTGAAGTGTTTCAGTAACAAGTTTGGGATGGGGCGGAGGAATGCTTCATCTTTACTTCTTCCTGGCCAGGTCAGGATATTTAGGTTAGGCTGGGGGTAGGGGCGGAGGCCCAGGCTATTTAGGTTAGGTCAGGATTGGTTGTACGCGAGGCAGCATCAATGATAATCAGATAAGAAAAAAAAAAAAAAACGAAATGCAGGCGCTCCTTTCTGAGAACATTGAAAAACCGGAACTAAGAGATATGGCCGCATGTGAACAGAATCATTTTAGCACATTGGAGATCATAAAATTCTCAAGTAAAACGTTACCGTATTGGAACATGTACATAAAAACTAGTAACTTCAGCCTGAGTACGTGTAAATAAGGGACAGAATTTAGATCTACCTCTCCTCCTGTCCAGATTATGAACATCGGCCAGCTTTTAGCAGATATTAGCCTTGAAGAAAAGAGAGTAGTAAGAAGAACTGGAAAGATCTTGCATCAAAATCAATTCAGCTAATGTTGCCTTTCTTTTCAATAGAGCCAGTCAGGTTCTTTGAATGAAACTTTACTTTCCGAAGTGCCCCATGACACGCCATCTTTTTGCTTCTGTGAATGAACAAGCATACATACTGTACTTATATGTATGGGGTACAATTTTGGTAAAAGACTGGCTTTCATGTCATAAACTCTATTAGAACCAGGTTAACCTGTGAAAGGAGTGATGTTAGATTTTATCTCGCAAAGCTATGAGCATATATCCCGGAACCATGTCAGAGGCCTCTGTTCTGCTTATGATGAATGAATTATCATACTTAAATACCTCTGTTTGTCAGTCTAAAGATATTATTTTTAGAAACAAATGGTTAAATAATTCAGTAAATGGGAGCATTTAAGACCCCTGTTCCCTAATAAGGACAAAGTTTATTGGCAGGAATAGAAATGGTAAAAATAGAAGGAAAAACTTGAAACTTGAATCGGAATATATTAGTAGTAAATATTACCACTAATATTTTCCATAAAACTGACAAGGTGAGAACAATCTATCCGTAAGTTTTGGGATATTGAAAAACTTTAGTAAAGAATGTTTTCGAGATAAATTTCGTTACTAAAGATAGCCAGAAGCATGCTCTAGTATAACAATGGTTGTCTTTTGGCCATTTCTTATGATTCTCTCTGTCTCTCTCTCCGTATCTGTATTTGTGCGTGCGTGTGCTTTGCGTGCATGTATGTGTGTGTGGTGTGTGTTTGGAAAATAAACTACTATATTCGCTTGGTAATTTACATCGATTAGACAGTGTAACAACAACAGCATAATAAGACACCTCTCTCTCTCTCTCTCTCTCTCTCTCTCTCTCTCTCTCCCCAAAACAGAAGTGCACCGTGGAACAACAATAACTCTAGGGTGGGTATTTATGACATAATTACACACCAAAGTCCATCTGAGCGACGGCGGTAATTACAAAGTAATTCCTTTGTTTCCCCGTAATTCATCACATCACCCCGCCCCCTTAACCACCCAACACCCCCCACCCTAATTGAGCGACAACACCTGAATCTCTGATGATTTATAAAACCGCATTGTGAGGCGAGACTAAATTATCTCTTTCACGCAACAGAGTACAAAGACTCGTGGATGGCTGAATGGGCAGAGTTTGGAACGCAGATTTTTATAATATAATTTTTATAATATAATTTTCACTTATAATTTTTATAATATTTTCACTTGTAATCTGATACTAACTATGTCTTTCATGTGATAGCGGGAGACGCCGTTATGTAGCGTGAATTGATAAAAAAAATCAGCATTGAAAAAGGGTTAGATAAAATATCTAGGTGGTTAAATGGTGAGATTTTTTAATGTAAATTTTTATAATACAGTTTAAGTTGTAATCTACTAATAATTATGTTTTTTCATATGACGGTTTGGAAATGCATTTTTTCTCAGTATGAATTGAGGACACTTCAGGATTGAAAAGAGGTTAGATAATTGCCGTATTTTGAACAAAGGAACATATCTTTTAATGACGAATCATTGAACACGTATTACATGATAATGAACATGGTAAGCACCAAGTAACGATATTAATTATATAGGTTACACGATATGCATAGCCTTTTAGAGTGAAATGAAAAAAAAAAATTGCTAATAACAAATATCCCTTTCAAATGAATGCAGGTATACTGTGAGGTCAGCTTTCCCCCGTAGCGTTTAAGCTATTAATTATATGTGAGGTAAAATAAAGTAGATAATTCTGTAGATTGTTATTTAGATAAATATTCATATGACAAGTTATATTAAACATGTCTAACGCTAAACGGAAGGACACTGTTTCATATTTTCAGCAATCTGTTTTGCTGATTTTATTAAAAAATTTAATGTTACAGATTTTTGCATCGATCCAGGTTTTTTACATCAAGGAAAGGGAGATGAACGTGATGTTTACAAATGAAAAATAAATAGACGATTACGGAAGGACGCTTAGAGAGTCACTTCAGCTTAGAAAAAATGGCGAACATGTTGACTGAATATATGTGAAGAACTGTGAAGAGTCACAATGAAGGTCAAGAGACCAAAAAAAAAAGAAAATTATTTTGAAAGAAACTGTTCTTTCGTCTTTATAAACTCGAGTATTTACCTTTTCTTGTTCAATGTTTGTCTTTGCTCGTTACTTCGAAATACTTCTCGAATTTGTCGCAGCAATCTGGTAGATTGCTTGTTCAGCATCTTATCTCGTTTGGGGGTGGGGGGTGTTAGTGCCCTCAGCACACCTCACGTGGTGCACTGTAGGCACTACTTAAGGTTTTTTGCAGCGTCCTTTCGTCCCTTAGCTGCAACCCTTTTTACTGTACCTCCGTCATATTTTCTTTCTTCCATCCGTCTTTCCACCCTTTCCTAAAAAATTGTTTCATAGTGCAGCTGCGAGGTTTTCGTCAGTTTCGCTTTCAGCGCTGATTGACCTCATATGCCCCAGCGCTTGGCCTTTGGCCTGAACTCCATATTCCAATTGTTCAACATCTTAGGTCGAGGTCATTCGCCTACTGCAGACAGTGACTGCATAATTATGTCGTCATAACTCCACTCGTCATTTAATTCCAGTCCTGACGGTGCAGTTGCCAAAGTGGGAAACCATGGCTAGGTGGTGCAGCGCTTATCATCGTTTGCTAGGTCCTTTGATCTCGCCCAGCTTACCGCCCACCAGTTCATTCAGCTGTAAATGGGTACCAGCAACTGCTGGGGATAAAGGAAACGGCGTGGGACTAACAGCTTCACCCCTGGAGACTTAGTGTGGATGGTGAATATATATTACTGTATATATATATATATATATATATATATTATATATATATATATATATATATATTATATATATATATATATATATATATATTTACGCATTTTTCGGTTCCCAGCAAATCTTTTAGGGTGAGGCTGCAAGTCTCACGCCCTTCCGTTGACTAGCAACTGGCGGTGGTACCCATTCACAGATGAGTCAGCTGGTGAGTAAGCCGAATCGAACCACGGATATTGCAATGCGAGACCAGCGCACTACACTGCGTGTGTTGCTTTGATAAATTTCCCCTTCACAATAATTTATCATTTGTATTAAAAATAAGGCGCATTGTCGTATAAAAAAAAATGACCCCGAAATCCCAAAACCGTAAACTCTAAAATAGTTCCAGAGGTTCTTCATTCTTCACACAGTTAGACTGTGGAACAGTCTCCTGAGGATGACGTGCTATTGGAATTTGAAAACGTTCACGTGGGTATGTAATGCATTACTACCTTAATGCTTTTCTCCTTGCATTTTAATACATTTTTATCTATTCATTAATTTATGAATTTATTTTTTTTTTCTTTCTGATAAATGAGATTTCTTTCTGCGTTTCCTTTACCTTCCCGTACTTCCTAATGAGAACTATATTCTTTGGAAGCCTGAATTTCAAGTCAGTGGCTCCTTTGGTGGACTTGTCCTATATGAATAGGTTCATCTTCTGAATACTAATAATAATAATAATAATAATAATAATAATAATAATAATAATAATAATAATAATAATAATAATAATAATAATATTCTTTGGAAGCATGAATTCCAAGTCAATGGCCCCTTTGGGCTTGTTCTATATGAATAGGTTCATCTTCTGAATAATAATAATAATAATAATAATAATAATAATAATAATAATAATAATAATAATAATAATAGCCAGGGTCGGAAAATTCAAAACGTAAGAAAAAGAGACTGATTAAAATAGAGATGGAAAATAGCGCAAACCAGTTGCCAGGCACATAATTACTAAGACATCTCCTCACTCGGGGCGCGCCCACCAAAGCATAAGCAAAGATGCAATCTGCAGTCACGGGAACTTAGGATTTTCATAAGGGATAAGCAGAAGCCGTTTTGGAGGGATCATTTATCCTGGCACTTTCGGTGGTCTTGTAAAAAGTTCGCCCAACTTTCCCGCCCTCCCCTCCCAGCTGCTGATTCAGCTTACATTCAGTTCCACTCGAGGAAAGTTTTGGTTTAGTGCCGGCAAAGTGAGAAAGAGAGAGAGAGAGAGAGAGAGAGAGAGAGAGAGGCGGCAGAGAAGGCTTATGAACATAATATATTACACATGGTTTTTACCACGGTGACGTAATGATTTCCCACCAATTATCTCGCTTCTCTCTCTCTCTCTCTCTCTCTCTCTCTCACACACACATACACACACACAGAAATCGCTTCATTACCTCCTTCTTGTTGAACTTTTCATTTCATGGCAATATTTTCAATTTTTATACCATTATTTTTATTCATTTTGTTCATGACCGATTTTTCCACTTCAGATATCGATTAACACTAACGGGTTGCTGTATGAGCAAGAGCCGTGCTGGCTCAATCAAAGACAACAACAACAGTTTTACGAACGTTCCGTTCCCGCACATGTTTCCGGATCAAACTCGCGATCCACGGCTGTAGCCAAGTGTGCAACCCATTGCACCATGAGATCACGAGAGAGAGAGAGAGAGAGAGAGAGAGAGAGAGCGAGAGAGAGAGAGAGAGAGAGAATAGACATTTTTTGTTATTCGGTATATTCAGGGAAAGAAACAGAGCACAATTAGCATTTGTGGCCATTTGAGAGAGAGAGAAAGAGAATAGACATTTTGTGCTATTTGTATGTTAAGTGGGAGAAACAGAGAACAATTAGCATTTGTGGCCATTTGAGAGAGAGAGAGAGAGAGAGAGAGAGAGAGAGAGAATAGACTTTGTGTTATTTGTATTTTCATTGAGAGAAACAGAGAACAGTTAGTATTTGTAGCCATTTGAGAGAGAGGGGGAGAGATAATAGACATTTTGTGTTTGTTGTATATTCATTGAAAGTATTTATGGCCATTTGAGAGAGAGAGAGAGAGAGAGAGAGAGAGAGAGAGCAACAAAGTGAAGAAGCAAACCACGAAATGTTTATCATCACCTGTCATGAGGGAGTTGAGGGGTGGGGGGGTATTGGTTGGGTGTTGGGAGCCTGGTGCTAATACCCATCTGATCTTTAGAGAAGTATTAATCTTGGTCGTTTTCGCTCGCCCGACGCGGCTGCATTTTTCTTCCGCATCCCGTGTGCCAAAATATTTCATCCCATTTTCTCTGTATTTCGCGATTCTTCGCATCTCGCGTGAGAGCAAGGAATGAATGAATGAATATCGCTGACTTTGCAGGATGAATGACTTTTTTTTTTTTTACTTTTTTTTCTTACTTTTTGCCAACTGGATTTTTTTTGCATTATCATTTTGTTTTTTCTTTCATATCAGACCTGGAATTTTCTTCAGGATTTATATACGTATTAATTTTCGTCCTCACTTATGAAGAAAGACAGGCAATATTCGAGAACACTAGTTTTAAGAGTGTCCTCCACATAATAAAACATTATTCCGCCCAAGGGGTGGGTGGGGGGGCGGGGTTAGTGCCGTCAGTGCACCTCACGCTTCTGCACTGTAGGCTGTACCTAAGGTTCTTTGCAGCTGCCCCCTCGGCTTCTAGCTGCAAGCCCTTTCATTCCTTTTACTGTACCTCCGTTCATATTCACTTTCTTCCATCTTACTTTCCACCCTCTCCTGTTAATTTTTTCAACTTTATTTTCAGAGATGAATGACCTTATAGGTCCAATCGTTTGGCCTTTGACCTAAATTCTGTATTCCAATTCCAATAACAGTATCCGTCGATACATTTATTTTATTGATGTACTTGATCAATAACATCCTGTAAACATAAGCAAATTTTATAAACATCAGCAGCTTCTATAAACATCTACATTGTATTCCCCCTTTTTGTTGTCACGTAAAGGAAATTTACGATATTTAAGGAAGAAAGTTTATTGTGTTTTCCATTTAAGGAAAACTGGATTAAAACCACAATAAAAAAATGTTTCTTGCTATGTTACCTACATTCTGCAATAAGTTTCTGTCTAGGAGTGTTTAGGGCTCTAAGTGAATCACTTCTTTTACGTTATCTCAAACAACCGAAGCCATTTTGGAAAGCAAGAAAATAATAACATTAAGATAATTTTATTAAGATTGATTTTATCCAATCCTTCTATCAACATCTAAAAGCAGTATCTGTAAAATCATATAGAAAACGTCGCTGGAAGTAGTTCAATATTTTGTCTTTAGCGGCGTAACCATTTCTTCTTGAAATATCATTACAGTTTCACAAAGTAGGGTAGAAACGTTTGCATAGTGACAGTTCTCATTCAGAGCTCATAATATGAACTGTGGATACCTGTTTGAAAGTTTCCGCCTCTCTCGAACTTTTATGACTCTTTCGGTAGGGGAATTCTTTTTTTTTTATTACATTGTCGTTTCTGCTCTCAGCAGTTAATGACGAAGTAGGTACATGGGAACTGAAGTGAAGTATTTTTATATATATATATATATATATATATATACACAGTTATTTATGTATATATGTATATACATATGTACATATATATATATATATATTTATAATATATACAAACAGAACCAGTCATTACATTACAGAGCAGAAGACTTGGTGCCCTCATCAAGTCTGCATAGGTATTTCAGCTGTCATTAATTTATGATCACATTGTCATGATGGTTGTAGGTTTTAGTTTTCTGAAAAGAAAACTATTGCGTTGCATTGTTTGTCCATCCGCACCTTTTTACTCTCCTCCCTTAGAACTTACAAACTACTGAGGCTAGAGGGCTGCTATTGGTATGGTGATCATCCACCCTCAGATCATCAAACAAACCAAATTGCAGCCCTCTAGCCTCATTAGTTTTATTTTATTTAATGTTAAAGTTAGCCATAGTCGTGCGGCCTGGCATCGATATAGGCCAGGCCACCACCGGGCAGTGGTTAAAGTTTCACAGGCCGCGGCTTATACAGCATTATACCGAGACCACCGAAAGATAGATCTGTTTTCGGCGGCCTTGATTGCACAATGAACAGAAAACTCGATTGCGCCCAAGAAACTTCGGCGCATTTTTTACTTGTTATTTACGTGAATGGTTATTCTACAGGACAAACTTATTTTCCCATACTTCAAATGAACTCGTTGAATATTAAAAGACTTTGACATTGCGGTCTCGTAATGTAGTTTAGACTCCGAATAGATTGAATTTTGTCACAACTTGCGATCGAAAAACTACTTCAGCGTAAACTTGGAATGAAATTGAAAACCAAGCTGAGTTGTAGATATTTCATCTCTCAAAAGGGAAAGAGAACTATTTTGGTAACCGTGTAGATTATGAGAGAGAGAGAGAGAGAGAGAGAGAGAGAGAGAGAGATGATTACCTCACTCCATGAAAAATATTGATCTCTTTGTCTTTGAGGACATTTTCAAGTTCCCCAAAATTAATAACTTTTTTTTTTACTTCGTGTTGTTACCGAAGGTAATGAAATTCTGTTGCGAAAGAAGAGGAAGAAGAAGAAGACGAAGAAGAGGAAAGAGAAAAAGAGGAAGAAAATGCATAGTTATGTTAAAGGTGATGAACCGAATAAAATTAGCGAATGAATATCTAATGACAAGAAGGACGATGGACGCTGGTTTTTTAACCCAAAAATTACGAAGCACGCGAACACTTACGAAAGGGTATTCAGAGACTGGAATTGGAATATAAAATTAGGATAAAGGCCAAGCGCTAGGACCTATGAGCTCTTCCATCGCTGAAAATAACGTTGAAACAGCTGTTGGGAGAGGGGTGGAAAGTAAGGCGGAAGAAAGAGAATATGAACTAAGGTATAGTAAAATGAAGTCGTTTAGCTTCGCTAGTCATGTCGCCATGAAATATTACAATAAAAAATGCGCCTAAGTTTCTTCGGTGCAGTCGAGTTTTCTGTACAGCGTATAATCAAGGCCGCCAAAAACAGATCTATCTTTCGGTGGTCTCGGTATAATGCTGTATGAGCCGCGGCCCATGAAACTTTAACCACTGCCCGGTGGTGCCCTATCCTATATCGTTGCCATAAGCACGATTATGGCTAACTTTAACATTAAATAGAATAAAAACTACTGAGGCTAGAGGGCTGAAATTCGATATGTTTGATGATTGAAGGGTGGATGATCAATGTACCAATTTGAAGCCGTCTAGCCTCAGTAGTTGTTAAGATGTGAGGGTGGACAGAAAATAGTGTGGAAGGACAGAAAACTGAAAACCCTCTGCTTGCCAGCAAACGTGGATTAGTGTAATCAAAGTTTTATCAAGTTTCCTTTCAGGTTTCATCAGCACAAATTATCATCTCATCTGTCACTTTTCCGCCTGCTAATCTGCAGTTCTGTCACTTCCATTCATCTTGGCTATCTTATACGTCCATCTCTTACCGTTTCCTCGTTCTGATGCGTTTCATGTTTTTTTTTTTTTTTACCCCTTTTCAAGCAGCTGATTTCTGTTTCGGGAGATATACTGTGCAGTATATCCTCCATTTTGCTATATTTTATGTACGTGTTTCTTAGCGTGTTTATGGATCTTTAAAGTTCCATTATTATTATTATGAGCGTGTTGGTGCACGCTACGTGCGCTGGAACCTGGAGCTGCTGACTCCCCTATCCTTCCCATCCCCTACCTACCCCGCGCCCACACGGGGCGGACAAAGAGGTTTACAGGAGGAGGGTGGATGTTTCTCCTACCCCCCCGTTCCCTTCCTACCCCCCCCACCTGGGCGGACAAACCGGTTTGCAGGGGTGGGTGGCTGTGTCATGTCTCCCCTACTGTCACCCGAGGGAGGACAAACAAGATCAGATCCTCTCGGATTTTATTATTATTATTATTATTATTATTATTATTATTATTATTATTATTATTATTATTATTATTATTATTATTATTATTATTATTATTATTATTATGCCGCAAAGAAATCTTACCCTCTCGATTTTCATTTACATAATTCTTTTTTTTTTATACACTTTCTAAGTGCGACTAAGATTCTTTATGTAAGCCAGTCTTATTAATATTAGTCTTTATCAGACCTCTCTGATAATTCGAAGTAAGATCATCCGTTCTGTAAGATGAACGGATTCCAAAAAACAGTTGAAAAATAACCAGGTTTTCATTCCATCTCGAAAATCAACTAAAATATAGTTTCATGAAATTGTGACTTCAGTAAATGTCCAAACTTTTTCCCCTTTTTTTTGATGAGTTTGTGGAGGAAAAAGTTTTATTAATTCATATGGTAAAGGCCATTTAGCTAATTGGGGTACTCAGTGACAAACTCCTGATTATCATCATCGCCATTGTTGTTACGGCATCGACAACTGTTATATCTATAACTGTTGTTGTTTTGGTATTGTTGATAAACATGATTGCGTCATTTACAACAGATTATCAGGTTTTCCTAAGCAGATGTTTTTTTTTTAATTTCTATACAATGTCTTTAATATTTCAAAGCGAAATTTTTTGTGGTTTTATTTATGCGCATTAATCAATTATTTGTACATTAGTCATTTTTTTTGCTAGCGTCGTGTATTTTGATTTTTATTCTGATTTAATTTTTATCACAGATTTTTTTCATGCAACCTAGATGTTGTCTATTTGTTCCATTGCAATAAAATATGACGGTAATGTAAGAGAGGGTCGAGAAGGCAAGGCCGACAATGGAGATGCTGTGTACTGTCCCGAAGCTCGACTAGGTTATTTAGATTATCTTCAGGACCAGTGGTGAGAGATCCTGGACCCCGGGCTCGACGACGGCAGATCTAACCATAGAGTTTATCAGCTCCTGACTGTCGTTGTTACAGAAAGAATAATTACAGACATATCGAATTACTTTGTATTTTATGTTTACGTACATTGAATACTTGGTATTGATGATGCCAGATAACTTACAATCAATCAATATTGCCATGTTTCCAGCACTGAGAATGAAAAGCGAGGATTCCTGAATGTTTGTTTGCAAAATAACAAGTAAAAAATGCGCCGAAGTTTCTTCGGTGCAATGGAGTTTCCTGAACATCATATAATCAAGGCCACTGAAAATGGATCTATCTTTCGGTGATCCCGGTATAATGCTGCATGAGCCACGTCCCATGAAACTTTAACCACGACCAGGTGGTGGCTTATGGCTAACTTTAACCTTAAATAAAATAAAAACTGCTGAGGCTAGGAGGCTGCAATTTGGAATGTTTGATGATCGGAGGGTGGATGATCAACATACCATTTGCAGCCCTCGAGCCTCAGTAGTTTTTAAGATCTGGGGGAGGACAGAGAAAGTCCGGACGGACAGACAAACCTGGCACAATAGTTTTCTTTTCAGAAAACTAAAAATGTCCGTTTTTACTCTGAGCTGATATTCTTAGATCCCATAAAACTAAATCCGTGCGTTCAGCTGATGCACATTTAATGGAAGCTTGAGAAAATATACATAAATCAGACTTTTAATACTTTCCTTCATACACCACAAGCAATGCCCAAGGATCTAGCGGTATATAATTATTATTCAGGAGATCATAAGCACTCCTGCGTCTTGCGCTGATTACTTTGATTTTTATCTATGCTATTGTTTTACCCTGAAGCAATGTACGGTAGACCTAATTAGCAACTCTCTATGAAGGTGTTCCGTTCAAGTTTCTTCAAGTTTTGTTTGTGTATATATATATTATATATATATTTATTTATCTTTTTTATTGATTTACCTTATACATATTTTATATGTATTAATATATATTTATATATATGTATATGTGTATTGTATATATATATATATTATGTATATATGTTTATATATGTATATATTTATATCATATACATATGTATAAACAACACACATATATATATATATATATATACAGTATATGTGTGTGTGTATTTGCATATGTATATATATATTATATATATATATATAATATAAGTACGTATAATATTTATTTATGTCACACAAAGAGTAATTTTAGAAAATACTCTCATACCTTGTTGTTCGAGAAGTTCAATATCGGAATCGGTCCATCGAAACCTCCACTTCACTCCGGAAAATACCGATATTGGGTATGTTCGTCGCGTCTCTTAAAAGTGTCGAGATTCCGCTCCTCGAAATTGTGGTTTTATTATAAAAGTTTCGTTCTGTGGTTTCCGTGACGCTTTTGTCGTCACGACGACAGGTTGTCGTTGAAAATGGACCGATAAGTTGTCGCCAGATTTGATATAAGTGTGAAATTTCTGTGGGTTACCTCAATTGGGAGCCAGATATTGCCTTGTGATTCAGTCCGGTCTGTTATGACGATTGCCCGTTATTATAATATGGTTGTTTTGAATTTATGATTACTTCAAGGTTTTGTAAATGTATAATTCTTTACTATACATCAAGATATTTCATTAACTTCCATTTTTCTTAACCTTTATTCAGTGTCTTCGCTGACATGATGGCGTTTGTGTTGCATTTTATTTTAATTTTGAAGAGGAGAGGACTGTCTGTCGTTTTTAAGAAAACTTATGCCATTTCCTCCTTTATTAACCTCATTGACTCCTAGATAAAGACCCTTCCAATTGGCTTGTAACATGTGGGGATTATCCAGCATGTTTAATCTAATCAAATCTTGTTTGCTATCGTATCATTAAGGTCTGCTTCAAATGCTTCCTGATCCTCTCCCATTTTCTAGAATATTTGATCATACAGTAAAGTTCGTGTATAGCGAGTTCCAGGGGGACTGTCGTCTGCAGGTCGTTATAGGCATCATTAGCTATTAAAGGAGATACTTGAAATGATTGGATTATCTTCCTTGTTTTGATACAGAATGAAATCCAGACATCGATCCTCCTAAGTGTATCAAAGATTTCTATTAAATTTCAATACAAGTCATTGTTAGTTTAAGAACTGAACATGAATTTTAATGTTTAAAACTAAATTAAAGTTATGTTTGTAGTTTTTCTTTATTTAAATGAGAAAGTAACACAGTACATAAATTTAAAATATTTTTATCACGCGTTACATAAAAAAAACAAGCACAAGCGGTTAAAAAAAAAACAGTTTTTCACTGTAAAAAAGTCAGTTACGGCCTTCTGTACTAAGGAGGAAGTGATGATCTGAAAAAAAAATGTCGCCACGTCAGACAAATTGTTGAAGAAGCGGTCGGGGGACGTCTTTCTTAGTTGCAAGTTTCCGTTGGAGTTCTGCGATAAGTTGGAGTGATTCTCGGTCTGATATGACTTATTCTTCTTCTTTTTCTTCTTCTTCTTCTTCTGCTTCACTGGGATAAAACAGTTGTTTGATGTTT
>JANJGK010000011.1:9231774-9236774 GCA_039081455.1 Macrobrachium rosenbergii | reverse complement strand
TACTAAATATCAGACTTATCATAAAAGCAAATGTGTATATATATACAAAACTCATTAAAATGAACTGGAGACTAACAGACGCAAATTGGCAAAAAGATATTGACGATTCTGACGCAACGGTTTGCCAGCGGTCGTCTGTCAATTACCATCAATCACATTAGACTGGAGTTTTTTCGCGACTGAAAAGTTTCTGTTGGTTCAGGTGATTACATGACGGTAGGAATGACTCGTTCCCTACGCGCTCTTCCCCGGGGGTAAATTTGCGCTTGGCATGAGAGTCGACACGTGTTCTGAAATAGACAAGTCTGCGGATTCTTTGTATGACTGATTGGCTTTTTAATATTATATATATATATATATATATATATATATATATATATATATATATATATATATATATATATATATATACGAGTATATATATATATATATATATACATATATATATATATATATATATATATATATATTTATAAGTGAATTATTTAACATTGCTTATATTGTTTTCATGAAGGAGCTCAATATGTTTGTAGGTTTATCGCGTATAGAGGCAATGTCATATATATATATATATATATATATATATATATATATATATATATATATATATATATATATATATATATATATATATATATATATATATATATAATACATACACATGTGTTTTTCGGTTAATGTAACCAAACAGCGTTTTGTGAGTGTAAGTGTTAATATTGTTGATTTGACTGATGATGGATTCATAAATTCATATCATGAAAGTGTGTTTGTGTGTGTGTTTGTGTATGTGTGTATGTGCGTTCTGTTGATATACAGGACCTTCGTACTATGTATTGTGTTTATTAAGTGTGTTTAATGAAGACCGAATATATACTAATGCAGACCCAAATTTGTTTGGTAATATTTAGCAAATACATTCCACTTGCTTATAGAAAAATATTTTTGTCTTATCAAACCTCATTTTTCTGCGTATTCGGTACTAAACAAGTAAAAAATGCGCCGAAGTTTCTTCGGCGCAGTCGAGTTTTCTGTACAGCGTATAATGCTGTATGAAACTTTATGCCACGGCCCATGAAACTCTTAGCCGCGGCCCATGAAACTCAGCCACGGTGGTGGCCTGTGTTCTTGGTACCTATAGCGGTGCCAGAAGTACGGTTATGGCTAACTATAACTTGAATAAAATAAAAACCACTAAGGCTAGAGGGTTGCAATTTGGTATGTTTGATGATTGGAGGGTGGATGATGAACTTACAAATTTGCAGCACTCTGGCCTCAGAAGCTTTTAAGATCTGAGGGCGGACAGAAAAAGTGCGGACGGACAGACAGATAGCCACCTCAATGGTTTTCTCTTGCAGAAAACTAAAAAACAGTGTATTACCCTATAGGATAATATTGATCTAGCCAAACAGTTAAACATTCGGGAGGTCACAGGTCATATGAAAACGTTGTATTTCGCCATGTTACAGGTCCTTGGATAAAATGGTGGAAAAGGTTAACCAACCTGAGGAAAACTGGGCAAAAGGAAAATACCCCTTGCATCCGGAAAGCCTTTACAAACGCTTAGGCCTACAAGAGCCATTGTAATTTGAATAATAATGATTATTGTTGACGTGAACCTCTCCGCGGGTGCTGCCTTTATCACACATTGTGTTATAATGAGAAGCAGCCTGAGTGTGAAAACATCATTGAAATCATTGCGTTATTTTAAGACATATAGTAATGTCTGATAACTATGTTGAAATCATTGCACTGTTTTATGACATATAGTAGTGTCTGACAACGTTATTGAAATCATTGCATTATCTCAAGACGTATGTTATGATAATAATGGCATTATTTTAAGACAGTAATTTCTGACTGCATTATTGAAATCATTGCACTGTTTTATGACATATAATAATATCTGACAACATTACAAAAGTAATTTCATTATTCTAAGATATATAGTAATGTCTGACGTCATTATTGAAATTATTGCATTATTGTAAGACATACAGTTATGCCTGACAACGTTATTGAAATCATTGCACTATTTTATGACACATAGTAATGTCTGACAACATTATTGAAATCATTGCACTATTTTATGATTATATATATATATATATATATATATATATATATATATATATATATATATATATATATATATATATATATATATATATATATATATATATATCATAAAATAGTGCAATGTCTAACAACATTACAAAAATCATTGCATAATTTTAATACATATAGTATTATCTGACAGCACTATTCAAATCATTGCACTATTTTATAACGTATAGTAATGTCTGACAACGTCATTAAAATCATTGCGTTATTCTAGGACATATAGTAATGTCTGACAGCATTATTGAAATATTTGTATTATTTCAAGACATAGTGTAATGTCTGACAATATTATAAAAATCATTTTATTATTTTAAGACACAGTAATGTCGGACAACAATATTGAAATCATTGCATTATTTTAAGGCATATAGTAATGTCTGGCAACATTACAAAAAGCATAGCATTATTCTAAGACATGTAGTAATGTCTGACTGCAATAATGAAATCATTGCATTATTTTAAGACTTAGTAATGTCGGACAACATTATTTAATTCTTTGCATTATTTTCAGACTCATAGTAATGTCTGGCAACGTTACTGAAGTAATTGCATTATTTTAAGACATATAGTAATGTCTGACAACATTATAAAAATCACTGCATTATCTGAGGACATAGTAAAGTCCGACAGTATTATTGAAATCGTTGCATTATTTTAAGACATATAGTGATCCTGACAACTTTATAAAAATCATTACATTATTTTAAGACATATAGTAATGTCTGATAACATTATAAAAATCATTGCATTATTTTAAGACCTATAGCAATGTCTGACAACATCATTAAAATCATTGCATTATTTTAAGATATATAGTAATGTCTGACAACATTTTAAAATCATTCCATTATTTTAAGACTTATAGCAATGGCTGACATTATTACTGAAATCATTGCATTAGTTTCAGACATATAGCAATGTCTGACAACATTAGTGAAATCATTGCATTATTTTAAGACATATAGAAATGTCTGACAACATTATTAAACTCATTCCATTATTTTAAGACTTACAGCAGTGTCTGACACCATTACTGAAGTTATTGCGTTATTTTCAGTCATACAGTAATGTCTGACAACATTAGTGAAATCATTGCATTATTTAAAGACATAATGTCTGAGAACATTATTAAAATCATTCCATTACTTTAAGAGTTATATATATGGCTTTTGACGACCTTGAAAAAGTTTGTCGTATATTCCTATAAACAGTGCAATGTATAAAGTAATCTTTTATCTTCCGGAATTCGGATATTATTATTATTATTATTATTATTATTATTATTATTATTATTATTATTATTATTATTATTATTCGGAAGACGAACCTTATTCACATGGAATTTTTTCTCCCACCTTACAGGGAATAAAGATAGTTTTCTTTTTTAGAAATTTGATTAAATAATGTCACGGTGCAATTCGATTGCCATTCACGACGTGTTCAGTGAAAACCATTACTAAATGTGATCATCATGTGAAAAGTTAAACAATAAGAAAAAATAACATCTACTAGCATGACAACGTTAAAGACAATTATACAACACAAAACAGATATATAACCATTATTATTAAAACTTCAAATTGATGAATGCCATTTATTAATGACATTGATAAATTAGGTCTTGCCAAATTATGTATTGATAAATTAGGTCTAGGCCCATATGCCGAATTATTCCTTGACACCGATGTCAGATTAACAGATTTTAACAAGCAATTTACACCAATTTACAGGCTTTTCTTTGCAGTTTACAGATTTACATGCAGATTTACGTAGGCAAACATAAGCCATATGCGTACGTGTTCAGTTGTTTGGGTGTTCACTTATAGACATTGTATGTGCGCTTACATTGTGGGAATCACAGTTAACATGCGCGCGTGCGCAAACACGTATACATAATTATATATATATATATATATATATATATATATATATATATATATATATATATATATATATATATATATATATATATATATATGTATAAACAACATAAGAAAAACTCTCATACCCATTGTTAAAATCACTTTCTTGCCTCCCAATTCAGTGAATACAAAGTGCAAGCAATTGAAAAGAAAGGAACAAAAAATTTAATAAAACAAGACGCAACACAAGACACCAGAGGAAGCAGAGAAATAGCACAGCATAAAGTTTCTCAGCGAAGCTTCTTACTCACCGAAGATTGATAGCAACAGGTATTCCAACTTCCACAGTTCTCCCTGTCTCGACAAAGTTGGGCAAATCTGCGGCGCGGTTAGAACTTTAGAATCTCCTCTCTTTCTCTTTCTCTCTCTCTCTCTCTTCTTCTTCTTCAAGTTTGGGGGTCATTCATCCTTATTTGGCATCTCTCTAAGCCATTTTCTTTTCCGTTTTTATTTATTTCTATTATTGTTGTTTCAGCTGCATTCCTCTTCTTAATTTTTTTTTTTTTTTTTGCCTTTTATCTCAGTTCTCCTTGTGTTCCTACCTTTTCCCCTTCTTGCTCTTTTCTCCTCTTCCCTCCATACTTCCGCTTTATTGGGATTGCTTCTGGTATTGTCTCCCCCCCTTTTTTTTATCAGTTTAATTAATCTACTTCCTCGTGTTCTCCGTTGCGGGATGCGCTGCCAGGCTTTATAGGCCTATATGGTTTTTCATCCCAATTCCTATATCGTTTTGGTTCGTTATTCTGTTGTTACAATCATCATAGACTGTTTTCATGACGGTGAGAAGGTCGTCATTGGCTTAATCTCGAGAGTGGGTCAAGGATAAAGGTCAGTATTAATCACCGCCTACACGATTGAAGTTATGTGGCAAGCACTAGATGGCAAAGTGGATATTACATTTTAATGAATTACTCTACGATATTTCTTAAACTCTGTGGAACTAGACGTTGAAGAGAC
>JANJGK010000011.1:9219274-9229274 GCA_039081455.1 Macrobrachium rosenbergii | reverse complement strand
TATCCCTCATCAGTCCTACATTGTCGTCTTGTTTCACAACAACAATAATAATAATAATAATAATAATAATAATAATAATAATAATAATAATAATAATAATAATAATAATTAATGTCTAGTATTTTCTTGCTTGCATTCATTCAGGAAGACCTCCGGTGATATTTATTTAAGCCTTGGAAATATATTCGCTTCAAGTGAATTAAGTTCATTTTAAATTTTGTTCATAATTTCGGATGTTTTTTCAATGGTTAAATAAGTGTGGGATTTCACTGATCAGGAAGTCAGCCAATAATAGGAATTCAAAGTCTGTTGTTTCATATGTTTTTATTTTTATTTTTTTTTTCAAATGAAAAAAAAAGAAAACTACATTCAGCATATATGAATGTTGAATATAAACCATTCGCGCGTATTGCAAGTCCCACTATTCCAAAATAAACGCTCTACCCGCTCCGATCCCCCGTATCGGTTAGTGCCGTCAGTGTACCTTACGCGGTGCACTGTAGGCATTAATAAAGTTTTTTTTTATTTTTTTGCAGCGCGGTGCACTATAGGCATTGTTGATTTTTTTTTTTTTTTTTTTTTTTGCAGCTTCCTTTCGGCCCCTTGTTGCACTCACTTTTCAGCCTTTCATTTGACCTCCATTCCACTTCCTTCAGGTTTGCTGTCCAACCGCTCCAACTCCCTCTTTTTACTGGCTAGAGCACTGAATGGCTGATAGTGCTTGACTTTGTGCCGGTTTTCCATAAACCAATAAAGCAATCAAAGCAAATTATGATTCTCGGATGTCGGTGTTATTTTCGCTTCTTGAAATAGGTAAGCGGGGAATTCTGCATAAACAGATTAATGAAGTGTTAATCTTCTCCAAAACATTTCAAAAGCAAATAAAATGAAAATGATGAAATAGCTTTTCAGTGATAAGTGGTCTGAATTATTAGGATTGGTGTTTTTTCTTTTCGAGTAATGCAACTGAACTCTTTGTGTGCTCAATAATATACTTACTTGTATATGATACTTAGCCAGTGAGGAAGACACAAGTCAGAGAGGGAATTCATTATGTACACACACACACACACACACACACACACACACACACACACACACACACACACACACATATATATATATATATATATATATATATATATATATATATATATATGTGTGTGTGTGTGTGTGTGTGTGTATGTATATATGTGTATATATTTAAACATATATATATACAGTATATATATATATATATATATATATATATGTATGTATATATATATACACATACATGCAAATTTTATATATATATATTATATATATATATATATATATATATATATATATATATATATATATATATATATATATATATATATATATACATGCATATAGGCACACACGCACAAACTCATCACTTATGAGGTACGTTTAAGGGAGTAAAGGCCCCATTTTTCTCGGCAATCTATATTTACCTTTTTAAATACTATTCGCGTAATGGATAGCCACAAGCCAGACAGAAAACGTGTATAATAAATATACAGCAACAACATGTTTTATACTGGGTATAAAACATGCGATATTCAAACAGATGGAGCAAAACCTTATAATCACTGAAGATTAATACCCTTTGTTCCCGTGTCGTGATTTCTCTTCTTACCAGCCAAATCCATTCAGGAAAAACGTAATATCCATTGCGTCGCGTCCTTGGGGGCGGGGGAATGGAGTCATAATTGCCGGAAAGCCATCAGTTTACGAGGGCATTAATTCACCAAAATTTCATACGTTACGGTTTTTATTTGCTCTGCCCATTTTATCGCAAACTCGTTTCATAACGTCTTATCATTCCTGCCAACGTAATCTGCTTTCACGACTCTTTAGGGCCTTCAGTAAAAGCTTCAGTCAAAGGTTGTTTTTTCCGGTTCATGCCATGAATTGCAAGACAGGTTGTTAAGCCAAGTAAATTTCATATTAGGAAACGTTCGCAGGTTAATTCGGGAAACCAATACAGTTACACTTAATGCTTCTGATCGGTTTTATGGAAGAGTAATAATTTGACACGGGTTGCAACTCAGTGGCCAAATTAAAAAAAATAATATATGTAAGGCAATCTTGCGAACATGGATCTGAAATACTTATATCTATTTTAATAACTCCTAAGAAAAAATACCCAAGAGAGCTTCTTTTAAAATTGTGTTCAAACATTTTCATATTCAGATGAAGAAAACTGATGTAAGATATTCTGGTAAAAATTGGACTTAAATTCTGATATAATTAGGTGTTAGATTCTGGTGACAACAGGTCTTAAATTCTGGTAAAAATAGGCCTTAAATTATGGTAAAAATAGGTCTTAAATTATGGTAAAAATATGTCTTAAATCTTGGTTTAAAAAAAATGGCGTCCAATGCTGGCATAAAATAGGTCTTAAATTCTGGTAAAAATAAGTCTTAAATTATAGTAAAAATAGGTCTTAAATTATGGTAAAAATAAATCTTAAATTATAGTAAAAATAGGTCTTAAATTATGGTAAAAATAAATCTTAAATTATGGTAAAAATAGGTCTTAAATTCTGGTAAAAATGGGTCTTAAATTATGGTGAAAATGGGTCTTAAATTATTGTAAAAATAGGTCTTAAATCTTGGGGAAAGAAATGCTTTCAATCCTGGTGTAAAATGGGTCTTAAATTCTGGTAAAAATAGGTTTTAAATCCTGATGAAAGTAGGTCTTAAATTCTGGTAAAAATGGGTCTTAAATACTGGTAAAAAATTATTTGAAATAATGGTAAAAATAATTCCTAAATTCAGGTAGAAATAATGTTAGATTCAGGAAAAAATAGATATTAAATTCTGGTTAAAATAGGTCTTAAATACTGGTAAAAAAATTATTTGAAATCATGATAAAAATACTTCTTAAATTCTGATAAAAATAATGTTAAATTCAGGAAAAAATAGGTCTTAAATTCTGGTAAAAATAGGTCTTAAATACTGGTAAAAAACTATTTTAAATCGGGGTAAAAAATACCTCTTAAATTCTGGTCAAAATGATGTTAGATTCAGGAAAACGTACATATTAAATTCTGGTAAATATAGGTCTTAAATCCAAATGATAGGTCTTAAATCCTGGTAAAAGTTGGTGTTACATTCTGGTAAAAATAAGTCTTAATAATTTTGTTAAAAATTGGTCTTAAATTGTGGTAGAAATAGATTTTAAATTGTGGTAAAAATAGGTTTTCAATTCTGGTAAAAATTCATCTTACCCTTTGAAAAAGAAATATTTTGAATGCAGGTAAAAATAGTTCTTCATTTCTGATTAAAGTAGTTCTTAAATTCTGAAAAAAATAGGTCTTAAATTCTGATGAAAAATTGTCTTAAATCGTGGTAAAAAAAAAAGTTCTTTAATTCTGTTAAAAATAATTGTTAGATTTTGGAAAAATAGGTATTAAATTCTGGTAAAAGTAGGTCTTATATCCTGTTGAAAGTAGTTCTTAAATTCTGGTAGAAATAGACTTAAAATTCTGGTAAAAATTGGTTCCAAGTTATGATAAAAATAGGCGATCAAATTCTGTAAAAAAAAAAAAAGTCTTAAATTTTGGTAAAAATGATCGCAAATCATGGTAAACAATAGGTCTTAAATTCTGGAAAAATTAACTGTTAGGATCTGGTAAAAATATGTATTAAATTTTGATAAAAATATCTTTTACATTCTGGCAATAATAAGTCGTAATTTCGTTAAAAATCTATCTTAAATTATAGTAAAAATAGGTTTTAAATTCTGGTAAAAATTGATCTTAAATCCTTAAAAAAGGTCTTAAATTCTAGTAAAAATACGTCTTAAATCCTGGTAAAAAACGGTCTTCATTTCGGGTAAAAATAATTGTTAGATTTTGGTAAAAATAGGTGTTAAATTCTGGCCAAAATATGTCTTAAATCCTGATAGATATAGGTCCTGAATTCTGGTAAAATATGTATTAAATTCTGATAAAAATAAGTCTTAAATCTTGTTAAAAAAACTGTTCTCAAATTGTGGTAAAATTAAGTTTTAAATTGTGGTAAAATAGGTTTTCAATTCTGGTAAAAATAGGTCTTAGACTCTGGTAAAAATAGGCCTTGGATTTTTTTTAAATTGGTCTTAAATTTTTGTAAAAATAGGTTTTAAATTCTGGTAAAAATAGGTTTTAAATTGTGGCAAAAATAGCTATTAAATTCTTATGAAAATATGTCTTAAATTCTGATAGAAATAGGTTTTAAATCTTGGTAACAAATAGGTCTCTAATTCTGGTAGAATTATGTCTTAAATCCTGACAAAAATAGGTCTTACATTCTGGTAAAAATAGTCCTTAAGTTCTGGAAAATATTGGTCTTAAATCCCGGTAAAAATTAGGTCTTCAATTCTGATAAAAATAGGTCTTAAATTTTGGCAAAAATAAGCCTAAAATTTTCGTAAATATTGGTGTTAAATCGTGGTAAAAACAGTTAGTCAATTCTGATAAAAACAGATCTCAAATTCTATTAAAAACAGACACTAAATTCTGGTAAATATTGGTCTTAAATCCTGTTAAAAATGGTCTTCAATTCCGGTAAAAATAGGTCTTAGAATCTGGTAAAAATAGGTCTTAAATCCTGATAAAAATAGGTCTTATCTTATTGTAAAAATAGGGCATGAATCTTGTTAAGAACTGGTCTTAAATTCTGGTAAAAATAGTTTTTAAAATATGTTAAAGATAGGTTTTAAATTCTGAAAAAAATAAGTCTTAAATTCTGGTAGAGGTAGGTTTTAAATCCTAATTGAAAATGGGTCTTCAGTTCTGGTTAAAACAGGTCCTAAATTCAGGTACAAATATGTCTTAAATCCTGATAAAAATGGGTCTTCAGTTATAGTACAAATATGTCTTCAATCCTGATAAAAATGGGTCTTCAATTCTGATACAAATAGGTCCTAAATCCTGATTGACTGACTGATTATAGCTACTAAAATTGGCGTCACAACACCTAGGTTATTGACGCCAGTTTAGATCCTGATAAAAATGAGTCTTAAATTCTGGTAAAAATTGGATTGAAATTCTGGTAAATATGGATCTTAAAGCCTGGTAAAAGTAGGTCTTCAATTCTGGTAAAAATATTTCTTAAATCCTGATTAAAATCGATCTTAAGTTCTTGTAAAAATAGGCGTTGAATTCTGGTAAATTGATATTAAATCCTGGTAAAAGATAGGTCACCAATTCTGGTAAAAACAGTTCTTGAATTCTGGTGAAAATGTATCTAAACCCTGATAAAAATCGGTCTTAAATTCTTGTAAAAATAGGCCTTGAATTCTTGTAAATATTGGTTTTAAATGCTGGTAAAAAAAATAGGTTATAAATTTTGGTAAAAATAGGTCTTAAATCATGATAAAAATACGCCTTAGATTGTGGTAAAAATAGGTTTCAAATATTGGTACAAATTCGTCTTTAATTCCGGTAAAAATAAGTTTTAAATTTTGTTAAAAATAATTTAAATTTTTTTTTTAAAATGGTCGTTAATTCTGGTAAAAATAGGTTTTAAATTTTGGTAAAAATGGGTTTTAAATTGTGGTAAAAATAGGTTTTAAATTGTGGTAAAAATAGGTCTTAAATCAAGATTTAGAACTATACACTTACTCTGAAAACTTTGTCCATAAAGAGTTTGGTGGAAATTCGGTCAGAATTACAGAACGTAACAGATTTACCCTCCCTAAGGCACATGAGCCCTCTTTAGAAAAGAGGCTTTCATATGCAAAATTAGAAGTTGGCTATGTGACACCTTGGTCTTTAGGCTTCATGCGATGCATCATTGTCAATTATTTCTTGAACGTGAAAGTTTCATCGTCGTTTTCATGCACTGTAAATAGTCATTCACGTTTTATAACAACAGAAACAAAAAAGAAAGGAGAAAAGTTATTATCGCCAAGGATAAATAGAAATATTTACAAGAAATCAAGCAATACTGAGCATATTCGATTTCTTGAAAAGTCGTAGTTTCTATAAAAGAAGATTAATGCAAACAATCTTTCAAGCTACCAAATTGATATCGTTCACTTCAGTATTATAGGAAAGCCATGTCGGGGTTTTTGTCACCCACAAACTGCGAACTATGGAAATCTGATGTTCTTATTATACGGCAGATGTTTCCGAGCGTGTATCAAGGATGCATGAACGGCTCTGTTTTTATCCATTTTCTATTCTTAGTGTGTGTGTGTGTGTTTTGATTCTTTGACTTCTCTTTCCTATTTATTATTGTTGCTAAATTTTGTAATAGTTTTGTGATGACGTCCAAAATATTGATGGTTTTTATGTCTTTGTAAGCTGTAGTAATAATTCTAATGTTAGCTTTCTGTAAAACTATTGAGATGGGCACTTTTTTTTATGTCCGCCCTCAGATCTTAAAAACTGCTGAGGCTAGAGGGCTGCAAATTGGTATGTTGCCAGTTCACCCTACAATCATCAAACATACCAAATTACAGCCCTCAAGCCTCAGCAGTTTTTATTTTATTTAAGGTTATAAAGTTAGCCATGATCGTGCTTCTGGCAGCGATATAGGACAGGCCACCACCGGGCCGTGGTTAAAGTTTCGTTGGCCGCGGCTCATACAACATTATACCGAGACAACCGAAAGATAGATCTATTTTCGGTGGCCTTGATCATATGCTGTAGCGGCTGTACCGAAAACTCGATTGCGCCAAAGAAACTTCGGAGCATTTTATACTTGTTTTTCTTATAATGCTTCCTACAAAAACATGTATGCTGATTTTCATGACAAGTCATTTACCTCACTTTCATATTCAGCTTATGGCTTGGTTTTGACGCTGTCTGAATAATGCCTTGTAAGTTTCTTTCAGTATGCTGAAAGATCTTTAAAACTTGGCAAGATATAAGCTTTTTATTGTGAAAAGACTGACAAACCGAATTCTATTCAAACAGATTCCACCCTTTTGCTCTGCAGAAACTTATAACCAGCTGTCGACAGCAATTCGCAGTACGCCAGTTTTTATGAAGCCTGAAGCAGGTACCAAAAAAAAAAAAGTAATTTCCTCAATGAATAATTCTTGGCAGCTTCAAAATATCTCTTTGCGTCTAATGAGGCAAATGGCTAAATAAGATTCAAACATTCAAGTTCACTTTTGTTCCCTTAATTCTTGATGTCCTGGTGTCAGCAAGTGAGATCAGATTAGAGGTTTTTTTTAGGGGGGGGGGGGGGCGGGAGGGGACGCGGATGTCAGGGGCGAGGCGGGTGTCTATTGAGTCTATGAGGTCTACCTGCCTTGTTTTGTATTCGATGAGTTTTTCAGAAGCGTAAGAACCGTTGCTACTTAATATTTACAATAACAACATCAAAAACTAAATTTCTCTCATTCATTGGAGCTCACAGCCTTCCCTTTACTTCGCTATATGTTTGCATACGCACACACACACACACACACACACACACATAATAAATTTACCCTTTCAGCCCATAATGATCCACCGTACCAAATGCAGTCACTATTTCTCTGCCAAATACGATTTGAGATTATAAAAAAAAAAAAGTAAAAAATGCGCCGAAGTTTCTTCGGCGCAATCGAGTTTTCTGTACATCGCATAATCAAGGCCACAGAAAATAGATCTGTCTTTCGGTGGTTCGGTATAATGCTGTATGAGCCTCGGCCCACGAAACTTTAACCACGGCCCGGTGGTGGTCTGTCTTATATCGCTGCCAGATGCACGAATATAGCTACCTTTAACCTTGAATGAAATGAAAACTACTGAGGCTAGAGGGCTGCGTTTTGGTGTGTTTGATGAATGGAGGGTGGATGATCAACACGCCAATTTGCAGCCCTCTAGCCTCAGTAGTTTTTAAGATCAGAGAGTGGAGAGAAAAAGTGCGTACAGAAAAAAGTGGGGACGGACAGACAAAGCCTGCACAATAGTTTTCTTTTACAGAAAACCAAAAGGTTTTAGTATAATTTTTTTTTTTACTGTTTACGAGGAAATAGTACAAAGCCCCGAATAAGCTACTAATGTACTAGATGTGATTATGTGATTTCCTTCTACAGCGCTTTTCTCAAAGCAATATGCTAAGGTCTGTGTGTCAATTACAGGTTTTGAGTGAAGTGACGTCACTGCAGACTAAAAGGTCTGCCTTTCAGTGGCCTCATTGATTCATACTCCTTGCTTCGTTTCATGTCTTTAATTTATTCACGTTCTTTTCCTCTCCATAGATAATATCGTAGTTATTGCGTTCTATTTCCATGCGTTATTCATTAGCATCATATTTCATATGCTGACGTTCATGTTGTGAAAATTGTAAAGAATTGACCATTTAATCGTCCCTTTTCTGATTCTAATCGGATTCCGATATTAAGTATCAGATGTATGTATGATATACATCTTGTTGTACACTTTAGTTTCGAAAGAAAAACACCAACGAGTGCAGACACACTGCTAACAAAAAAAAAAAAAGGCCATTATCTGTGAAGATGCTGGGAAGTGGTGAGATGCCGAGCATGTCAAAAGTGAGACGACAGAGGCGAAGCTGAGATAAATTGATAACCTGGAGGGTGGCATATATTCGTGAGAATCTCTAACATTGCCCTTTGCCCGTGCCCTTTGCCCGCATAGCAAGATATCACTTTATGAGAATGGGATGGAATATAAAACTGAGACCAGAGGCCGAGCGCTGGGACCTATGAAGTCATTCAGCGCTGAAATGGAAGTCGAGATTAAAAGGTTTGCAAGGTGTAACAGGAGGAAACCTTGCAGTTGCACTATGAACAATTGTTAGGAGAAGGTGGAAAGTCAGATGGAAGGAAGAGAATATGAAGGGAGGTGCAGTAAAAGGAATGAAAGGGGTTGCAGCTAGGGGCCGAAGGGACGCTGCAGAGAACCATAAGTAATGACTACAGTGCGCCGAGTGAGGTGCGCTACCCCCCTAAGGGGGATATCACTCTATAGGTGTGACATAGTCCAAGCATACGATGCTTTATGTTATTGTCAATATCTTCAACCTAGAAATGGAAGACCTTCAGTTTTATTTTTCATATTGCTTCGACATCTATTTTAGTTCAAATATTTCGTGGCGACAGACTTTCCCTGGTTAGTCTGTTTGCTTATGCTGAAGCCAGCAGGAGAGTTCTTTGAGCATTTGTATACTTGCAAATGGAATTTCATATAATTTTTCCATAAAAAAGGACTTTATAGATAAAGATTCCGTAGGAAAAAGAAAGCATTTTCTTAAAAACCAATCAAGTAACTTTTAATCTTTAATAAAAACAGTCCAGCCCACTTTCTGAGCTGACACGAATTGCCAAAACACACAAAGGAACTCTAGTGCTTACTCCCACCTGAAGGAATATATACGTTAGTCTAGGGCAGCCATGGCACTGCCCTAAAATAGGGAATGTGGTTATATGGCCGCCACTTAGCATGTGAGAGGACTGACTGTGGCCTGAATGGCTAAATGATCCTGCCAGCTTAGTTAGTTTCACAGATGCTTCTACAGTCATTAAGAAGTACAGTAAACTGATAGGCAGAGATGCAGAGATTCTTCAGCTCTAATTGAAAGGAAGATGAAAATCAGAAGTCCTGTGTTTACATGTGTACGTTAGTGTGAAGTCTTAATTGAATAAGGGGCTCTGTTATTCAGTCCATTGACTGTTTTTTGTCTTAGTAGCGCTGGAGTTAAAGATAAATACCATCTGTGAAACAAATACATTTCATGACATCAGTCTTATATCTAACATAGTGCTATATATTTTCTGCAGGACTTTTAGTATGCAGTTTAACGGCATAGCTTGAAAAAGCCATACGTCTCCTTAGCTGCTTCCATCTGCATTAATGTAATAATGAATGATAACAAGTAAAAAATGCCCCGGAGCTTCTTCGGCGCAATCGAATTTTCTGTACAGCGTATAATGCTGTATGAGCCGCGGCCCATAAAAATTTCAGCCACGGCCCGGTGGCGGCCTGTCCTATAGCGTTGCCAGACGCACGATCATGGCTAACTTTAACTTTAAATGAAATTAA
>JANJGK010000011.1:9176774-9214274 GCA_039081455.1 Macrobrachium rosenbergii | reverse complement strand
ACTCTGTCTGTCGGTTGATCTTTCGAATCTGATGACTGCTAATTTATAAATTTTATCGAATTACTTTCAAGGATTTGCGGTGTTGCTGATGGCGCACCACCATCCTCTTTCCTTTCTTGTTGTGTTCTTTTACCTACTCTTTCCCTTCACTTGTTAACGAACTTTCTCTGTCATCCTCTTAGTTTTATTCAGTATTTCATATTTCTTCTATAACTCATCCTCTTCGATCTGTATTCAGTGTGTGAATGCTCTTCCTTCCTTCATAAAAACATTTTATCTTAACTTATTTTAATCACGTCAGAGATGGTTTTAGTTTTCTGTAAAAGAAAAATGTTGTGACGGCTTTGTCTGTCCGTCCGCACTTTTTCTGTCCGCCCTCAGATCTTAACAACTACTGAGGCTAGAGAGCTCCGGATTGGTTTGTTGATCATTCACCCTCCAATCATCAAACATACCAAAATGCAACCCTCTAGCCCAAGTAGTTTTTATTTAATTTAAGGTTAAGGTTAGTCGTGGATCGTGCGTCTGGTAGCGCTTTCCGGAGGCGTGCTACACATCTTCATTCTACCGCATCTGGGGAGTAACTGAGCGAGTGAGCGTTGCGAGGTCGTAGCTGATAGTTTTATACAGCATTTATACGCAGTACAGAAAACTTGATTGCGCCGAAGAAGCTTCGGCGCATTTTTTACTTTTTTTTCACTCATGTCTTTCAATTGTTTTAGTAAGCTGAATAAAAATGTAATTCAGTCTCTTCCATCCATCCACATTTTGAGACCCCAGACTACTTTAAATTTTTTTCAGGTACTTTACAAAATTCAAACTGCTAATTTTGTTTCAGAAAACCAGACAGTTTGAGCTCTCACAATTTCTCATCTACAAAGTCCTGAAGGTTTCAAGCAGCGTTCTTAATCTCTGTTAGAAATATGATTCTTACACTAGGTTTGCTTTAACGACAATAAAAGTCAAGTAAATCTAGCCATTTATCTATGAGACTTATTCGTCTTATCAAAAATGGTAACCCCAGGTCACGTGTTGGCCCCACTTGGGCAATTGTCACGCAGCTCACAGGGCTAGCGACCCCTCCTATTTAGAACTTATTTACCTCTTCATTCTCTATTTAAATTTTCATTTAAACTTAAGCACTTCAAGAGTGATGGCAGCGCTAGTGACTTTTTTCTAAGTTGAATATAAAAACAAGTAAAAAATGCGCCGTTCTGTGCAGCGTATAATGCTGCTGTATAAAACTATCACCTACGACCTCGCAACGCTCAGTTATTCCCCAGATGCAGTCGAGTGAAGATAAGTCGCACGCCTCCAGAAAGTGCTGCAAGACGCACGATCCAAGGCTAAACTTGACCTTAAATTAAATAAAAGCTACTGTGGCTAGAGGGTTGCATTTTGGTATGTTTGATGATAGGAGGGTGGATTATCAACATTCCAATTTCCAGCCCTCTAGCCTCAGTAGTTTTTAAGATCTGAGGGCGGACGGAAAAAGAGCGGACGGACAGATAAATAGTCATCTAAATAGTTTTCTTTTACAGAAAACTGAAACAGTATCAGTTTTGATTAGATTCAGATGAACGTAATCACACTGGAAATAACAGTGATGAAAATTACTTTTTCTAAGATTACTGAAATTTTTCTGATACTGAAACAAATTCTTTCCTTAGGAGAATAACTCACAAACTTACCTTACGCAATCTTCAAAACATTGTTCATAAGTTTCTTTTTTTGTTTTTGTTTATCCTGATGTAAGTGAAGTGCTATTCCTATAACTGTATTCCAAAAGGAATTTCCTGACCGGCAATTTTTCATGAATGCTTGATGCATACTTTCGGGAAAAAGTCGATTATATTAGCTATAATAATTGCGTTTCGAAATGTTTTCTCTCTCTAAAGAAAAAAAGGGCGAGGGCAAAGGATTAGGAGAGTTTTGAGACACTGAAGTTCACTTCTCTCGATTAATATTTAATGCCTAGGCGTCGGACAAGGAGGTAGCAGAGGGGCTGGGAGCCTTCATTTTTAATGAAGACATTTTTTTGTCTCTCTCTCTCTCTCTCTCTCTCTCTGAGTTTCGTACTCTGAGTGATTTTTGAGAATCTCCTTGAGCGCCTTTATAGCTTTCCAATCTAGATGTATAAATTTAAAGTATGTATATATGTACACATATATAATATAAATAGCTATATGTATATATACCTTTATATATATATCTATATCTGTATACATACATACATACATTATATGAATATGTGCAAATGTATATATATATATATATATATATATATATATATATATATATATATATATATATATATATATATATATATATATATATATATATATACATTTACATATACATACTGTATATATCGTCTCATATAAGCGTAATCCTCCTTGGCACATAGTGAAACAGACGAGGAAAGTATTACAGATCTTTCACAAAGGACAACAGGGACGACTTATACAACACTACGGTAAACTGTGAACGAACTTTGTGGGTTCCTGGAAAACCTCTGTTTCCATCAGTACTGAATTAAATCTTTAGGGTTAAGAAAATGGAAAAGAATGTTATAGGTTTGTTATTAGAAAAAAAGAAGATCCACCCATCCTATGCTGCCCATGGGTATTTTTTTTTCCGTGAACGGGGTCATAGAGTTTGGCTAACATTAATCACATGACATCAAAATAAATCTTTCTATGACTTACGATGAGAAGATCAGTTATGCAAAAAAATATATTATATAAAATAAATAGTTATAGGTATTACGTTTTTTCGTTGCTTTTGCATTTTTTTTATCGTATTTATTTCCTATTTAAGCCGATATTGTTCACGTAAAGCTTAGTGTGAACCTTGGGATAATCAGGTCTTAATACCCGGCACGCGCTGTTTATCGAGGGTCAGAGAGAGAGAGAGAGAGAGAGAGAGAGAGAGAGAGAGAGAGAGAGAGAGAGAGAGAGAGAGAGAGTAGCAAGTTATCTTAAGTATCTTGTGAGAGTAGCATTTAACCTTTGAGCGGACTGGGGAAAACAAAAGTGAAAAACATCATTTTATTAAGTATCTCGTTATATTAAATTATTATCTTACGAGTAGGTTTGAGTGACGACGACAGTTCGCCACAAAGACTTTTGTGTGGGTGTGTGTGTATATGTGTGGGCAGTGCGGCCAGGGTGGAAGAGTACTCAGAAAACGAGATGGGCATTTTTTTTCCTTAAATAGACGGAAAATGGATAATGTAATACCAAAGAGGATTTCAGCGTGTTTGGAATTTCGTCTTGAAAAGAAGACATTAGTAAAGGGAAGCAAAGATACAAGTTTATAGAGAATTCTGTGAGAACAACCAACGCGAGCTGATGGATTAGTTTTTGCGATCTGGCGCTGCAGTGACAATGGTCATTGTTGACTGCAACAGGTTGCGATAAAAAAAAAATCTTGATGGCAGTTTTCCAAGGAACACTGACTCAGTCTATTTTTATTCATAAATGCTTTCAAAACCTACATCTTCAAAGTTTTGCATTATCACCAATGACCCGGAATTAGCATGGTTATAAGAAATGTCTGTAGCAATCCAGGGACTGACTCAGTCTGTTCAGAGTTCATAAATGCTTTCAAAACCTACATCTTCAAAGTTTTGCATTATTACCAAAGACCTGGAACAAGCATGGCTATAAGAAATGTCTGTAGCAATCCACACCTACTCGCAGAGTCAGCAGTTATCATCCAAAACGTTCTCATACAGATATCCTTCAAGAAAAACAAAATGTTTGTTTATGCTCCCGATATAAAAACGCCGAGTTATCCTTCTGAGAATAACGACGAGTTATCTCAGAGAGGAGCAGGGAATCGAAGCAAACAATTTTATTCCCCGAGATTTCCAGGGGGCGAGGATCCCTCTATCTAATTAGCTGATGGCACAGGAAGGCCTAAAGTCATTAGTTACTCTCATTCTTATTCCCTTATATTTTCTTCTGTTTTCCTTTGAATGCTCGTGTTCGTCACTGGAGGCTGGTTTCCCGGGGCCTCAAAACCTTGTGTAATCAAGACACACACATAATTTATATATACATACATACACGCATACATACATATATATATATATATATATTATATATAATATATATATATATATATATATATATATATATATATATATATATATATATATATATATATATGTTTATATAGGAAATTGAATCGTTTGACGGAAAGGTTATCTTGCTCAGAATTACTTAGCAGCACAGTGTGTCCATAATCTCTGGCAAACTTAGCCTAGCCGTGCGCAGCACTATAGTCTGTTTTTTTAAACCTGGCAAACTTGCACTTAGCTGCTTGCTGCTGATTGGATGGACGCCCTGTTGTCCGAATCTCACAGTTTTGCTTTCACACTGTTTCAGAACTGTGATCATACGGTCATAGAGCGAGTTAAGAGCTAAGTTATGTAATGTTATGTAAATACCAGTTGTAATAAACGTAAGTATTAAGAACTTACATACCGAATTGTTATATATATATATATATTTAACAGTTATGAAACAACATCTACCGAAGCTGTAGACTAGAAATATGTTTCGAACGCATGAATTTTAGTGTTTAATTTCTCGCTAGATTTTTAGCTCAGTCGTGCCATTAGTGGTTTGTAAATAACCAAAACATATTCATTGTACATTGCTGAAGGTTCTCTAACACCTAAGAACAAAAAACTATCGTAGAAATTTAAACTTGGCGGAAAAGTTGGGGAGGTGGAGTTGTGGGAGGAACAGCCACAGGGTTGACACAAGGTTGACGTACTCTCAGCGCGAGGTTCAAATCTGGGTTGTGGTGCTCTTGTGTTCCTAAAATAATCATTACGATGTTTATATATCATATTGCTAATTTTTTTCATTTAAAAAATACTGCAGATGGAATGTCATTAATATTTTAGGATATGTATAAAGGCAATCTGAACATGCCATGAATTTCTGAATACTTTTTTTCCAGCTAGCGTGCTACTCTCTGCTATATAAAATTTCAGTAAATTGACTGTTCTTCAACTTGAGATTTTCAGTTATGTCTCCCTGGTGTTTGCAGTTCTTTCATGTGTGCTTTGATCTGTATCGACTCTTGTGGCCATGTCTGAAATACGTGAAACAGATAGTGAGGCACCTGCTTGATAGCCGGTTCTGAGCTGAATAATTCGGGTTGTAACTTGTAAGTGGTGTGTGCAGACGACAACTCGCCGGCTGTTCCTCCCACAACTCCGCCTCCTCAACTTTTCCGCCAAGCTTAAATTTCTACTATAGTTTTTCCGCCAAGCTTAAATTTCTACTATAGTTTTTTGTTCTTAGGTGTTAGAGAACATTCAGCAATGTACATTAAACACATTTTGGTTATTTCCAAACCACTAATGGCAAGATTGCGCTAAAAATCTAGCTAGAAATTAAACAAAGTTCATGCGTTTGAAACATATTTCTAGTCTACGGCTTCGGTAAGTGTTAGTTTCATAATTGTTAAATATATATAATATTTCGGTATGTAAGTTCTTAATACTTACGTTTATTACAACTGGTATTTACATAAAATTACATAACGTAGCTCTTAACTCGCTCTATGACCGTATGATCACAATTCTGAAACAGTGTGAAAGCAAAACTGTGAGATTCGGACAACAGGACGTCCATCCAATCAGCAGCAAGCAGCTAAGTGCAAGTTTGCCAGGTTTAAAAAAAATAGGCTATACAAAACCAGATGTTATGTAAACCGCCCAGACACTTTACGTAAGTATGGTAGTCTAGAAAAGTTATTTACGTAAGTAATGTAGTCTAAAAATAAAAAAGAAAGTCCTTTAGACTCCTTCCTTCCTCGAAACCACGACAATTCCTTGGCAGTTCGTCTCGCGTCCTCCTTAAAATTCAAGTTCAAGTTCTCCTGGCATTTTAACACATTTTGGTCTGTTTATGAATTTATTTTTCTTCTTTTTTAATAAGTGAGATCTCTTCTTACTGCATTTCCCTTTACTTCCTCTTACTTCTTCCTAATGTACACCATATTCTTTGGGAGCTTTAATTTCAAGTCAGTGGTCCCTGTAGGCTTGTTCCATATGAATAGGTTTCATCTACGGAATAATAATAATAATAATAATAATAATAATAATAATAATAATAATAATAATAGATCGATTTCAAACATTCGTATTTTTGCGCTGATATTTCACTGTCTTGTTTTAATGTTATAAATGTCTCTTTCCACGCTGTCCCGTGACGCATTGATAACTGGTGTTCAGTGTCCCTTCCTTGGGATTAATTCTTTGGTCATTATTATTCCTGTCTGACGTTGGAAAAACTTTCCGAGCTGTCAGTGGTAATAGACAGCCATGTTCCTCAATTAAATGGCGATGCGTGTTAGAAAAGGAAGGGGTACAAGAAGAACTGTTTTTTTTTTCTTATTTTTTTTGCAGAATGGAAGAAAGAAAGAGTTTTCACAAATTATGACTATTTAATCATTCTCATTCTCTTGTCTTCCTTGCGTCTTACACACACACACACACATACATACATACATACATATATATATATATATATATATATATATATATATATATATATATATATATATATATATATATATATATATATATATATTTGTGTGTGTGTGTGTGTGTGTGTATGTTTGGATGTGTTTGTAAATATAATATTCAGTTGTATTCTGGAACATAGAACAGTGAATGTTGTGTATGGTGAAAGAATTGAACCAGCTAACCGCGTAGGCTTTTGGGAGTAAATGTAACGGATGATGGGGAGATGAGAGAAGAGTGAGTCACCGAATCAAGGAAGATAGTGGGTTATATGCAAAATATATAAAAGAGAAGGATAAGGCCCATGGAGAACAAAGATGGAATGTGTGAAAGGAATGTTGAGCCAACTCAAAATATACGGAAGTCAAGTGCTCTTCTTACATACAAATGATAGAAGAATGTTGCAGCTTTTTAGGAGTATTGTTCTTGTGATATATCTGGAGCAAGAAAGAAGAATATAAGAAATGGGGAGATTAGAGGAACCAGCAGTAATAAAAAAAAAAAAGTAAAAAATGCGCCGAAGTTTCTTCAGGGCAATCGAGTTTTCTGTACATCGTATAATCAAGGCCACCGAAAGATAGATCTATTTTAGGTGGCCTTGATTATACGATGTACAGAAAACTCGAGGCCACCGAAAATAGATCTATCTTTCGGTGGTTTCGGTGTAATGCTGTATGAACCGCGGCCAGTGAAGCTTTAACCATGGCCCGGTGGTGGCCTGGCCTATATCGTTGCCAGAAGCACGATTATGGCTAACTTTAACTTTGCAGAAAACTAAAAAGACGAAGTCTATCAGAGATTATGAGATGGTGTAGGTCATGTAGAGAGAATGGAGAATGGCAGAAAGTAGTGGATAACTGGAGTGAAAGAGTTATCAAAGCGAACAGACCTTAAGCATTACTGTGTGTGTCGGGGGCGGGCGTGTTGGAGGTCTCTCTCGCGTTTTTTACCCAAAAAGAAGGGTTTTTCGCTCTTGGTGATTATTCCTCTCATAGAAGACAATGCGTTAATAGTGTCTCTACATAATACCCGGCGCGTAAGCCGGTTAGTATTGTGTAATTGCAGATATATCAGTTACATTCTTCCCCAATCAGTGCCTTCGAAATTTTCAAGTTTCAACTTCTCGAAGCCTGTTGGCCCTGGTAAATGGGTATTAGAGTGCTGTGTATGCGTTAGTGCTTGGCCCTCCCTTTACCACAAAAATGTCATCTGACCAACCTCCAACCGTCGTGCCAGTGACCCTGGCACTTAACGATACCTGTGCCCGACACACAAGTTCTGTACTCGCGAACAATTGTCTTTACTTTATACAATACTAATCGAACCGTTCCGATGTGAGTCTACTATACAGTCTGTCAGTGCAGCCTTCTCCGATGAGGAAATTAACGCTGCATATACAAAATGCAAAGACCTGATACCAGAAACCATTCTCCAGGAGCGACTCACGAAAAGCTCATCCTCTTTCAAGAAACTATCATATATCACTAAGTGGCTAAGGACCTGCTCGGTGGAAATCTACGCCGAGGACCCTTACAATCTGCCTCCAAAGGGGCCTGCTGATCTAAGCCTACCTGCAGTGTACCATACTGCGGAAAGTGCCTTTCTAACAGCAAAATCCCTCTCATAAAAAACTGACAAACCCTCAGAAAAAATTGAGGAAGGACAAGACAAATTTTCACAGATCTGGGACGTGATCAAAGGACTACAGGAATCATTCGACAGTCTTAAAACTGTGGAAACAAAAATAACAGTCTTTCACGGATCTGGGATGTGATCAAAGGAGTGCAGAAATCATTAGACAGTTGCACAGCAAGCCACCAGACTCCTTTGAGTGAGGCATCTACTATTTCCTCTCCTCACGACGGCACGAGAGAAGTGAGGGTGCGACGCGAAGTCGAGATGGACATACCCTCCCATGAGGGGAATGCCCTCTCTCCCTCGGATGAACCGCCCACATCACCTATAGACCTATCGGAGGGGATCGATGGACCCCCAACCTCCCCAATTTACGCTCATCGGTGAAGCTAGACGCCAAAGTAGAGAGAGTCAAGCTTCTCACGAGCTCTGACAATCTTATCTCCCACGAACTCCCATGCAAAATTAAACATAAAGTAGCCTACAGGATTACCTGCCTATTTCAACACCTCGATGTTCTTAAAGGCGAGAATTTCGGTCCTAATATAAAAGTCTCAAGATACAACCTAATCTGGGACCCCCCGCCCCCAACCAGGGGAACTTACCGACACCCCAAGCAGGGGTTCAGGCGCAGGCTCGCCCTCTAACACAAGTGCCAGTCAACCTCCCACGGCTAGTGACTGCCCAGCCCCGCTGACCAACCACCCATCCACCCAAATGATCAGCTCATTCATTTCATGAGTTGCCATGGATACATTAGATATAATACATTAGATATAATCTCTTGGAGTATTTTTGGTCTCAAGCGGAACATTCCTCCCCTAAATATGTTCTGCAAAAACTTCAAAGGCATCATTGCATTACAAGAAACGCTCCTCTGGCCTCATGACCTTGCCATCTGCGGTTCAGTGCATTTATGAAGACTTCAGAGCTTTCTCGACCTCATCGATGCAAGTTACAGATCACGTCGTAGCTGGTCGCCCGAAAGGGGGCCTTTCTTTCCTATGGCACAAATCGTTAGACAATATGGTGAATGTGTTGACCTGTAGGCGTGATAGACTGCCGAGGATCAAGTGACATTAGGGAACTCTAAGATACTAATAATTAATGTTTGTATGCCCTGGGAAAATAACAACAATTTTGACCAGTACGGCATGATCCTAGGTGAGTTACACAGCATTATTCACAATTCTACTGCTGATCATATTTGTATAATTGGGGACTTTAATTCTCACCCCAGAAAACAATTTTTAACGAACTTACTCGCTTCTGTCAAAATCACGCTCTCCCTCCTCCTATACTATGCCTATGTACCAAATAGAACGGACACAGTTACAATCCCTTGGCTGGACCACTGCATCACGTCCACACAGCTTCATGATTCTATTGTGACCTGCAACATTCGCTACGATCTTGCAACGGGCTATGATCACATTCCCTTACAGGTGTCATTCAATACCCCATCCCTTCCTACCGTGAACCCCCTAACTGATCGCCCACCTGCTGTTAACTGGGATTTAAAATACAACAGAACACCATATCCTTTAGGGAAACCACGGAAACCAGGCTGCAGTCAATAGTTCAACCAGCAGACGCCTTGCTGTGCACTAGCACAAAGTGTAGAAATGACAATCACAGGAGAGATCTGAAAGAATTCTACTTGAATGTAATTTCCGCTATGCTTGCCTCCGGCAGGGATACCTTTAGATCTCGTCAAGGCAAGTCTCGTAATATACCTGGATGGAATGACTTGGTTAAGGATCTATATACACGTTCACGAGAAATGTTTTTACTGTGGAGGCAACATGGTAGCCCGAGGGAAGGACACTTTGCACTGCTGATGAGGCAGGCGAGAGCGCAGTTCAAACTTGCCCTTAAGCACTGCAGACTGAATGAAAAGCAACTAAGAGCTGATGCAATGTCTAGAAAAATAGAATCTGGCGATTGCCCTCGTCTTTGGAAAGACATTCAATCCCTAATTCTCAAAACTAAAAAGCCATCACAGAGAGCAGGAGAAGCCGTCGGTGATGAGGCTGTCGCAAGAATGTGGGGCGGTCATTTCAGTACTATCCTGAATTGCATAAACGACCAGGACTCCCGAAGGGATGTAGATAACCTCCTTACTGATAATATTCAGTTTCATTTCGCCGGTCGTATAACGCCAGGTAACATCAGCGATGCCATAAACACCCTACCTAATAATGAATTGCCTGGCTGCGATGGTCTGCCTGCTGAAGCTTTCAAATTCTGCCATCCGATGTTTTACATTTTGCTAGCTGCTCTATTCAATGCGTGCACAATTCACCAGTTTCTCCCAGACTCACTACTCTTAGTTCACTACCATTAATAAAAAAAACAAGCTAAAGGATGCAGCTGACCCTGGCAATTATCGGCCGATTGCAATTACTACAATTGCGTAGAAGACACTTGAGTCCGTTCTTCTAATGAGACTCCTCCCCTTTCTACGCACTACTGACAACCAGTTCGGCTTTAAAGTAAATCACTCAACCGAAACCTGCATCTACATCCTGAAAGAACTGCTGACCTATTACATATCATCAGCCTCTCCTGTTTTCCTATTTTGTAGATGTGAGAAAAGTATTTGACAGAGTAAACTACCTGAAGCTCTTCCTGAAGCTGCACAAACGAGGCACACCTCTACAGTATATCTGATTGGTATTTTATGTTGTTGGTTCTCCAAACAGCAGTTCTGTGTCAAATGGGGTAACATATTGTCGTACACCTTCGGCTCCCTAAACGGTCTCCGGCAAGGGGTCATTCTCTCTACCTGTTTAACACGCACACACATGCCCTGAATGTCAAACTGAACTCACTCCCAGTCGGATGCACTATCAACGAAACAACAATAAACAACCTCTGTTACGCCGACGATATGGTTCTGGTTTCCCCATCAATGCAAGGTCACCAGCGACTCGTCCACACCTGCCGCCAATATGCAGGGGAATTTGATATCCTATACAACGAAGCCAAGACCCAGTGTATGTCGCTGCTCCCGAGTTCGCTTAAGCATATTGCAGAACCGCAAATTTCCCTCGGAAATCATCGTCTGGAATTCGTGTATGAATTTCCGAATTTGGCCACATTATCACGGACAACCTAAAAGATACGGCAGACATAGAACAGAGGCGTCGTGAACTATGTGCAACTGGCAACATGATTGCAAGGACGTTTGCTTTCTGTCACCAAGACACGAAACTGCTGCTCTTCCGCTCGTACTGCTACAGTATATATGGGTGTTCCCTTTGGACGGACTATACCCGAGAGACCATGAGGAGTATCACTGTTGTTCACAATGACGTTCTGAGACGCCTCACAAACACTCCTCGCTATCACTCAGCCACGTAGATGTTCATAGAAAACCGCCTGGATAATTTGAAAATCATTGTGAGGCGAACAATGTCCAGTCTGATCACCCGACAGAAACAGCAGCAATTCGCTCCTACAAAGCATCCTAAGCAGTGAGGCAAGAAGAAGATCTAAATTGTGGGGAAGATGGGATAATGCGGCGTCTGTCCCTTAAATTACTTATTCTCCATTTTTGCAATTATGAAATGCCATCTCCAGAATCTGTCATTATTATTATTATTATTATTATTATTATTATTATTATTATTATTATTCTACGTTTCTTGTTATTATTTGAATTTTTCCTTTTTTATTACTACTATGAATAATATCATTTTAGAGTTTTACAATTTTCAATTCTCGTATTTAGCCTTCTGGACCTGACTTATGTAACACCCGAGGTCCTCAGCTGGAAATTAATCGTCTGCAATCTGTATTTTTAATTGTTATCGTTTTTAATATTTTTTTACTATTATTCTCCATATAATTACTGTCATTACCATTATTATGAATTCTATTTTTTCTACTTCTTCAGCAACTGTGTGGATACTGTCGATTATTATTTTTATCGTGTTATCTTATGTATCTAGATTTGTAAATTTTATGTATATGGCCCTGAGCTGCAATTAAGAATATTATTATTATTATTATTATTATTATTATTATTATTATTATTATTATTATTATTATTATTATTATTATTATTATTAAATATCAGAAAACGACGGGTGACCTTAAAGGTAAAGGTCAGTGATGTAATTTGTGTACAAGGGTTAGAACTGTTGCTGAATCAACATTTGAATTACTTAGTAGTGACCGGAAATACTGAAAACTCTTGCTTGACTCTTCATAATGGATAAGGTTTTTTTTTATGAAAATGAGTCCTTTTTCATCACTTGTGGTTCGTTGCCTTAGAAAGTTTTTAAATTTTGGAAATATCGTGAATTATTTTAACAAAACTGTGGATATATATATATATATATATATATATATATATATATATATATATATATATATATGTATATATATATGTATATATATATATATATATATATATATATATATATATATATATATATATATATAAATTTTTTTTCTACTAAATTTTGACGTTATATTCGATGTGGCTAAAGTATAGTACTACTGTACTACATACCGTATTTCATCCGGAAAAGACTGGAGTACTCAGGAACTTGTCGTATTTCCATCTGGATCAGTTTGTCAGGTAAAACCGGAAGCTGAAAAGAGGAGTTTGATGCCATTTTCTGGTTATGATGTAATATTTAATATCCTGACAAAGAGTAAAACTGTAGATATTTCCGGTATCAAAATTCGTTATGTGAAGTTGACGAAAGAATATCGTAATAACTGTATTTTATTTTGAAACTCTGCCCGAAGTTTTACCTGGAATCATGCCGGGAAAAATGTTCTTCTTAGTTTTCTGTAAAAGAAAACTATTGTGCCGGCTTTGTCTGTACGTCAGCACTTTTTCTGTCCACCCTCAGATCTTAAAAACTACTGAGGCTAGAGGGCTGTAAATTGGTATGTTGATCATCCACTCTCCAATCATCAAACATACCAAATTGCAGCCCTTTGGCCTCAGTAGTTTTTGTTTTATTTACGGTTCAAGTTAGCCATAATGGTGCTTTTGGCAACCATTTGGACAGGCTACCACCGGGCCGTGGTTAAAGTTTCATGGACCGCGGCTCATACAGCAATTGGGCCGCGGCTCATGCAGCATTATACCGAGACCACTGGAAGAAAGATCTGTTTTCGGTGACCTTGATTCTACGCTGTACAGAATACTCGATTGCGCCGAAGAAACTTCGGCTCATTGTTTACTTGTTTATTTTTGTATAATTTAAGGCTTTCCAATCGCAAAAGCTTAAGATTAATTATCAAAAGTGTTACGTAATCCTTAAAATAACCCATAACACCTGTCTGGGATGGTTTGAAAATAACATTCCAGAACCTTTGCTAGCTATGGACGGCATGATAGATAGGTTTGTGCCGTTTTGATTTTGGCTTCATTTCCAAAATTTTGCAATTAAATCGTAAACATTATTTCTTACTTTTCTTCTTCCATACCCTGTATTTTGTTTCAGTGTATTTATTTAAAATTACATGGAAACGCATAAACACAAGCACACACACACGCATACACAAGTACACACACATACACATATAAATATATATTATATATGTATATATATATAAATTGTATATTTATATATATATATATATATATATATATATATATATATATATATATATATATATGTGTGTGTGTGTGTGTGTGTATGCGTGTGTGTGTGTTTGTATGTATGCGTTTGCATATAATTTTAAATAAGCGATTTCTAGAAACGACAGCATAACCAGTTATATATATATATATAAAGAGAGAGAGAGAGAGAGAGAGAGAGAGAGAGAGAGAGAAATCTTTTTTGCCATTCTACATAGGTAACTAAGCCAGAAATACTTCCTGGTTATCGAATCCGCTCTAATTTGGGAGTAGTAACTTTACCCCAATAGGGAATTAAATACGTGATGCAGAGGAAACCGGGTAATGAGGAAGATTTTACTTATTTGTCTGCCTATTCAACCAACTAAAAAATCTGTGGACTGGACGTCAGTGAACAAAAATTTATTAATTCACTGCCGAACAGCATCCTGGATAACAATGAAAAATAAAAAGCAGTCAATTATGTTTCTGAGTTAATCAATATAAGCTCTACTTAAAATCCAATGTTTGAAACAGAGCGGTATAGAAAAGATTGGTTTAAAAATGAAAGCGAAATGTAAAAACTGAAAATAATTAGGTTTTGGCGAACTCATGTGATGTTTACCAAACAGCCAAAGAAAAAAAAAATTGGATCTCTGGATAATAGAACTGCTACAGAACCTTAATATTCATAATTATCATTACAGAGATAAAATGCGATGAAAGCATTGTTACTGCTTTGTATTTTAGAATCATTATGAGTTGTAAAATTTAAAAATTATCTGTGCAAAGCCTGTTTGTGCAAGGGTTCACGTAAATAGCCGATGTTACATCAAAAGAAACAAACTATCCTTCATTTATCGCCACAGTAGGAAAAAATTCAAACGAATCAAAAGTATAGGAACACAACTTTACAAAAGGCTGGGAAAGTTGCGCGTGGATCTAGGGTAGCTGCTTTAGCAAAGAATGTGCAAAGCGTCTAATATAGAGATTAGTCAGTTTCTTTATATGAAGGAGTAAAGCCCCCACCTCCACAAAATATAAAAGGGATTTTGTTAACATTACAAGTTGACTTACTCTGACCCAACTATCCCAGAATTTCAATTTAATAACAAAATTCTTCAAGTGTCCTGACCACAAGGTATCTCCCATCTTCTCATAGAAGCATAAAAAACAAAGGAAATTGAGCTTTAGCCAATCAAACAATTCCATTGATGTCTCTAGGCCCTTCCTAAACAGCCTACGCCTGTAATAGACCTTTCATATTAGCGAACAGATGAAGAACAGAGATGCTGGAATGACGTCATACTTCCGAGTAACTGTTTCCAGTCCTCAGTCGCGTCTCCTCATCAAGGGCGACACCTAATTAAGTTCCTCGTCGCCTTCATGAAGTAAAGGAGCAAGAAGATGGCAGCATAATGATGTTGATGGGCCTGTGTCCCTGCCTTAGGTTTAGACGCTGTCAGACTTCAGGTATTATGCGCAGAACTGGATTGGCCAAAGAGTAAGTGTAGCACACGCACACATACATATATTGTACATGTATGTATGTATGTATGTATAGATATATATATATATATATATATATATATATATATATATATATATATATATATATATATATATATATATACAGTACATATATATATATATATATATATATATATATATATATATATATATATATATATATATATATATATATATTATATATATATATATATACATTTTTTTTTTAGAAATAATCAACACACAATCACGTGTGGGAAAGCAACAAATTTCTGTCTCACATCAGGATCGAACCAAGGTCTTTCAATTGAAAGACAAGACCCCTGCCAACCAAGCCACACGAGTCATAAAAGATGTTGGAACCTAAGTACCACTGCACCTAAGGCTTTACCTGGGCAGGCTAGTGGGGTTCGATCCTGACGTGAGTTAGAAATTTATACATATAAATGTATATATATGCGTATATATATAAATGTGCATATATATATATATATATATATGTGTGTGTGTATGTATGTATATACATACACGTATGTATACATAAAATTTTTATTTCTGTAAGAGGAGAGAGAGAGAGAGAGAAAACAAAGGAAGACCTTAACCAATAAACTTTTTCCCTCCTCTTCCCCCATTTACTCTCAATTATTTCCTATTGAATCTCTCCTCTCTCCCTCGACTCATTCGTCTTCCACTCAAGCACCGAGGGAAGCAGCAGCAGCAGCAGCAGCAAGCAATCACTGCAGAGCGAAATCTTTGTGGTGTTGCTCCCCAATTCCTGATTCCCACTCCTGATTCCCACTCCATTCCATTGCAGCGCCGCCTCTTCCTCTGCCTTTGTTTTCTTGTCTTTGTCTTCGAAAAATTCCAGTAGAATCTTTTTAAGGTTTTAGGTTCTGTCCGAAGAAGGCGGATGTCGAGGAAGAATTAAAGCTTTTGGTATTTTATCCCTCTAAGAGCTGGCTGTGAGGATATTTTAGGTTTTATTAGTTTTCTGTAAAAGAAAACTTTTGTGCCGGCTTTGTCTGTCCGTCTGCACTTTTTCCTCTCCGCACATTTTTCTGTCCGCCCTCAGATCTTAAAAACTACTGAGGCTAGAGGGCTGCAAATTGGTATGTTGATCGTCCACCCTCCAGTCATCAAACATACCAAATTGCAGCCATTTAGCCTCAGCAGTTTTTATTTCATGTAAGGTTAAAGTTAGCCATAATCGTGCATGTGGCAGCGATATGGGACAGGCCACCACTGGGGCGTGGTTAAAGTTTCAGGGGCCGCAGCTCATACAGCATGATACCGAGACCACCGAAAGATAGAGCTATTTTCGGTAGTCTTGATTATACGCCGTACAGAAAACTCGATTGCGCTGAAGAAACTTCGGCGCATTTTTTACTTTTTTTTTTTTTTTTTTTTTGTTCCCTCAAGAAACCTGTTCTGAGGGCTATTAGTCCTTGAGTTTTTGGTTCCTCCAGAGAACTGGTTCTAAGGATATTTTATTGTTCCTTAGAGAGACCATCTTCTAAAAATAATCCCCATGATTTCTCTTATATCTTGGAAGATTTAGGTCCGGGAACAGTTACGCTATTAAATCCTTTGTTCCTTTAAGAAATGGTCCTGAGGACAATAAAAGATCTAATTTTTGCTCCATCGAAGAACTGACGCTGAGAAAAATGAGATTTTCCCCCTTTCGTACCCTTTGATGATATAGATCTTGAGAGAAAAAAAATGAAACCTTGATATTGCGTCCCTTTGAAGAAAAGTTCTGACAAAAAAAATGAACTTTTATTATTTTCCTTGGTTCCTTCGGACTTCTGGATCTGAAAAACACTAAATTCCTTTCAGTTTTGGTGTCTTTTATCTCTTGCTTTGAGCGGGACAAAGAAAATAATGTTGTATAACGAATGGCAAACCTATCAAAGAAGCCATTGCAGTTTCACTTAACTGACAAGCATTCATCTTCTTGAGTCTAGTTTCTCAAAGTTTAGATTCTCAAAGTTTTCACTTCCGATAAGGAATGTCCCCTTCGCTAGAGTACACAGACATGTAAGGACTATATTCAGTAAATGATGTTAACGAACGGGTTAGAAAGATTAACTACAAACGTTATAATAATAATAATAATAATAATAATAATAATAATAATAATAATAATAATAAAAAAAGTATACCTTAGTTTTACCAGACCACTGAGCTGATTAACAGCTCTCCTAGGGCTGGCCCGAAGGATTAGACTTATTTTACGTGGCTAAGAACCAATTGGTTACTTAGCAACGGGACCTACAGCTTATTGTGGAATCCGAACCACATTATAGCGAGGAATGAATTTCTATCACCAGAAATAAATTCCTCTAACTCTTCATCAGCCGGCCGCGGGAATTGAACTCCGGCCCATCGACTGACAGTCTGAAGCTCAACCGACTCGGCCAACAAAGGGCTTGATAATAATAATAATAATAATAATAATAATAATAATAATAATAATAATAATAATAATAATAATGTCTCGGTAGATATTATTATTATTGAACAGAGTGGCCGTCTGGATGCCGTTAAGTTTGTATTGCAGTTTCTCCATTTCTCAGTTATATAATTTAACTGCTGCTACAAAGAAACTCATTCGAGATATTGAGAGACTGTAGAACAAACTCAACGGCATCCAGATGGCCATTCTGTTTAATAATAATAATAATAATAATAATAATAATAATAATAATAATAAACAAATAAAAAATGTGCTGAAGATTCTTTGGCGCAATCGGGTTTTCTGTACAGCGTATAATGCTGTATGAAACCTTCAGCCGCTGCCCATGAAACTCAGCCACGGTCCAGTGGTGGCCTCAGCCACTGCCCATGAAATTCTTAGCCACGGCCCATGAAACTCAGCCACGTCCGGTGGTGGCCTGTGTTGTTACCTATATCGGTGCCAGAAGTATGATTTTGGCTAACTTGAACCTTAAATAAAAACAAAACTACTGAGGCTAGAGGGCTGCAATTAGGTGTATTCGATGATTGGAGGGTGAATGATCAACATATCAATTTGCAGCCCTCTAGCCTCAGTAGTTTTTAAGATCTGAGGGCGGACAGAAATAGTGCGGACGGACAGACAAAGCCGTCACAATAGTTTTCTTTTACAGGAAATTGAAAGCAGGCGTAAGCCCTGGCAAATTATAAGACGAGCCTCTGAAGAGCCAAAAGATTAATCGCAAAAATAGGACGAGCTAAGTCACGTGCTTTGTTCCTGATAACGTGTGCTAGTATTAAAAGAAAAACCTTATTAAACTTGCAAGGGGCATTCTGGGAAATCGCGTATGTTTCTCGATTACACGTCTTATTGTTGCCGAGAGCTCAATATTGAAGTTGTTAGCGCGAGAAGCATTTTTATTCTTAAACTTACCCTTCGTGTAAAACAATTGAGCGCTTAATTGCGGTATCCCTAAAGGGGTTTTGTTTCTTGCCTCTCTCTTCTTATTTCAAATCCTCGTGAAATTTTTTTTAATAGTGTACTTGCTCTAATTTCCATTTCAAGCGAATTATTAAACTAAAAATGAAGTCTCGTGTCGAATACCGGAAGTTTTTTTTATAAGTTTCATATTCAGCCAACGCGACCATTTGGTAGCGTTTAAGAAAGTTACTGATTTTCGTGGAAATTTATACCTCTGTCTCTGTCTGAAGTATCATACAATTTGGAGATCTTGTCTCAAAAGATTATGTGTGTATGTATGTATATATATATATATATATATATATATATATATATATATATATATATATATATATATATATATATATATATATATATATATATGTATGTACTGTATGTATGTATATGTATATATATATATGAATATATATCTATATACATACATATATAAACACATACACACATATATATACATACATATATATATATATATATATATATATATATATATATATATATATATATATATATATATATATATATATTAACACAATCGATGAAAGCCATGTCTAACGTACCTCACTATCAATTTAACTTTCATTATCATTTTATCATTGCCCTGGAAATATGCAGTCCTAAGGCGAAATATTTACTAAGGCTTTTCTTAATGTAATCGAAAGTAAATATTTTTTATTTTTATTTTGAGTCACCTACCGGATTATTCATTTATTTATCAGGTCTTCTCCGTGACATGTGAACCAAACAAATTTGTTTTCTTTTCTCGACATACAGAAACGCAAAAAGGATAAATTTTTTCATCCTCATATAACAATAACACAGAAAAAGAAAAGTGTTCTCTTCGACACAAAATACTTTGGTTTTTCGTTACAGCCGTTTAGTCACGTAAAACCTCGAACAGAGAAGCCTTTGATATATCGCAGCTTTTCTCCCACTTCATGTAAAAAAAGAAAAAAAAAAAAAACCGTCACATCGTTTCATACTCATGACGATTCCGATTATTTTTCCATCCACACGCCTTTCCCCGTTTGAGGAGGTCCAACCAGAGGGTGCTATCACCCCACGCCCCTCTCAAACCAGGCGTCCACCAACCACAGTTGTCCAGCTACCAGCTACGATATTCACTGCTCAAGACAACAGAGACACGAAGGATTATTGTCAGTGGCCCCTGTAGGCCTGTTCCATATGAACTGGGTTTAGCTTCCGAATAATAATAATAATAATAATAATAATAATAATAATAATAATAATAATAATAATAATAATAATAATAATAATAATAATAATACCCCTCCCTCATCCTCCTTCCGTGACATTATTATTATTTTTATTATTATTATTATTATTATTATTATTATTATTATTATTATTATTATTATTATTATTATTATTATTATTATGTAATTTCGACACAGTTCGCTGACATGTATTTGACACCAAATGGTTAGCTTTTCAGTCGAATGTAAAATCTATATATTCAGTTAAGTGATAAAAAAAAAACAAGTGCTATCGATGGATGAAAGGGTTTTTCACAATAACTCTGCAGTGAATTGATCAGTAGAGCTACAAGGTCATTTGAGGTGGGAGAGTTTGATCTGTAAGGGTTGCGCGATATTTTGTGTAATAACTCACTAGATTTCGTATTTGCGTTCCACTCGACTACAGTTTTTTTGTAACTATGCCGAAATACAGGTGCTTTGTGAGTAAATAATACAGGATGAGGCTATAACACAGTTTATGCATTACTCTATGTGCCTATGTGATATTTATGATACATGGATTTATATATAAATGTATATTAAATTTATGTATTGTGTAATTACAATTGCATATATGTATGCGTGTATTCACAAAATCGTATATTAAATTTATGTAACTGGGCCATTACAGCTGCATGTGTATATGTATGTAATCACAAAATAGCCACAAAACTTCACTGTGTATATATATATGTATATATATATATATATATATATATATATATATATATATATATATATATATATATATATATATATATATATATATATATATATATATATATATATATATATATAGGCTTCAGTAAGACGGGATGTTTAGATTCCAGTTTCTTTAATTTACGAAATACAAGCTTTCGAAGAAGACATACAGTCTTCTTCAGGTATGTATTTATGCATGTATGTATGTATGTATGTGTGTTTTAATTGGGAAGAGAAAGTCTATTATTTGACTTTACATATAACAGTGACGAGTTAGTCTAGTAAAAAGGTATGAACTAGCATAAAAAAATGGGAAAGATGGATAAAAAATGGGCTAGGGTTAAAGAAAATAGAAATAGTGGTGTTAATGGGGATCCAAAGAAATTCATTTGATGTAATCACAGAATCAGCAGGAGCTATATATGATGTAAAGGAGTTGGTAGCTGGAGGAAGAGCAGTAAGCGATAGGATGAGGAAAGGAGCAGTAGTGAAGGAGAAAAGGAAATTGCATAACGGAAGAGGAACGGTATGTGAAAGGAGGGGTAGAAAAAGAGTGAGAAAAAGCAAGTAATCAAAATACACAGGTGACTCCAAGCAAGTACCCCCAGGAAAATAGGAATTAGTACTTCAGGGAAATCATACGAGAAAAAAAATAGAGATGAGAATAATGAATCTTAGGATAATACATACTAAAAGAAAAATAGGAATTAGTACTTCAGGGAAGTCCATACGAGAAAAAAAAAGAGATGAGAATAATGAATCTTAGGATAATAGATACTAAAAGAAAAATAGGAATTAGTACTTCAGGGAAGTCCATACGAGAAAAAAAAGAAGAGATGAGAATAATGAATCTTAGGATAATAGATACTAAAAGAAAAATAGGAATTAGTACTTCAGGGAAGTCCATACGAGAAAAAAAAGTAGAGATGAGAATAATGAATCTTAGGATAATAGATGCTAAAAGACAAACAGCCCGGAGAGAACATTGTCCAGAGTCGCCGGGCCGACCATTTTGAAGAGTTGTACAGACTCACCAGATGGGAAACACAAGTGCACGCGCCTCCCCCAGAATTCCCAGAAATAAATCTTTAATCGAACAAACCCCGAATAACGGTTAAAATAAAAGTACACAATTTCTACTGAATTTCCTCTCTTGAGTTTCCCAATAATATTTCACTCTCTTTTTCACATCGACTGTTCGCTTTCCCACTGTTCGGCACGAAAGAGGGAGGACCAGGGGGAAATACTTCGTCTTTTATTTGGGATTTATTAGGAAAACAAGGAACGGTGGGAGTATTATATGTATATGTATATATATATATATATATATATATATATATATACATATATATATATATATATATATATATATATATATATATATATATATATATATGTGTGTGTGTGTGTGTGTGTGTGTGTCTGTATAACTGATCACGAAAATATGGAACAAGATGAATTAGATCTTGTCTTATGTATATATATATATATATATATATATATATATATATATATATATATATATATATATATATATATATATATATATATATATATTATCTAATGGGGTATTTATTCAGAAAAAGTTACAAGCTTTCTTGGACAAACAGTCCACATTATCAAGTATCCGTACATTGTACGCATACTTGATAATGGGGACTGCTTGTCCAAGAGAGCTTGTAACTTTTCTCTGAATAAATACCCCATTAGATACCATCCAGTTTGAATGAGGTCCTTTCAGTAATTCTACTAATGCACAGAACAATCGTGTATATGATAAAGTTAATTATATATATATATATATATATATATATATATATATATATATATATATATATATATATTATATATATATATCCTTTGTCATTTAGTGTTTAAGCACCTGGTAGTTGACCGAACGTCAACGCCCCCATGAGCTACACCCTTTAATATGGATATGGTGATAAAACCTAGATACTTCAAATCTCGCATTTGCTTTCCTCCGCTTCACGTCTGTAGGGAAATATTCCTTCATATGACGTCACCTGACTTCCTCCATCATTGTTTTTTGGTTTCTTTATCCCCGTGTCTCCCCATCAAAATCTGATTATCGTCTCATATCTATTGCATCTTTTATTAGGTTACTCTGTCTCTGTCTCTCTCTCTCTCTGTCTCTGTCTCTCTCTCTCTGTCTCTCTCTCTCTCCCCGCGGTCATTAAACTCCCAATTAGCTGGATGTATTTATTTGTGTCTGATGATCAGATAGTAATCCCCGTGGGAGACATATTTTGGGATGAAATCTAATGTGATTACAGGTAATCCTGTGCCTTCTTTCCTTGGTAATCCCTTTATATCCAATCTTTATCTCTTCGTTCGTAATTAGGTCGGTGTATGGTGCGTGTATTTATTATAAATTCCATTATGCCTTTCTTACCTGGAATACCAGAATACCCAAGCTTAAATTCTGTTCTGGTCAGTCAGCATGGTCAAAATAACTGTGTTGAACACAGACAGGCATAATTATGAAAATACAATTGCTACGTATGAGATAAAAAGTAGATATTTTCTAACAATGTGAGATACGAGAAGGGACATGCTCATTCCGTTCGTTGTTAGTTTACTCGTAGATGCGTAATTGGGAATATCATTACTGAAAAACAAAACAGCCATTTTAATATTAGAGGGCAGTGCAGTGACTTTTAGTTTCTGACGTGAAATTCTGCTTTCAGTTTAAAGTTTTGTCTGAAGAACTGGACGTTGCCCTCCATTTCGGAATTTATCAAAAAGTCTGATCGTTTCTTCTGACCCCATTCCCTGTCCTTTCCTTTCTGTCGTCTGCTTTGTTGTTTTATTTTCACGGGTCTGTCCCGACACCTGATTTTCATTCGAATCACCCGGCAGAATATATATATATATATATATATATATATATATATATATATATATATATATATATATATATATATATATATATATATTATATATATATATATATATATATATATATATATTTATATATATATATATATATATATATATATATATATATATATATATATATATATATATATATTATATATATATATGCACACATACATGCATGTATGTATGTATGTATATATACACATACATACATGCATACTCCTCTTATGTTCTCGTCGTTTACAACCCGAGCTGATGAGAGGCCTCGTGATCGAGCTCAGCATTCGAGTGACGGTGTTATGATATCGTCCTATTGATATTTCCTCCCATTTTGGGAGTCAAGAGCTCTCGTTACTTGATCGGATTTAAGTGCCTTTGGCTCTACGGTTCCATCACCGGAATTACATTCCCCTTCGTAATGCCTTTGCTCCTTTTCCTTGATTAGATTGTAAAGTCATATTGTTTTATTTTACGTCGGATAATTGACATTTTTATTAATTTATTTTGTGTTGATACAGGAGTTAATGAAATCGTTATTTAATTTACCTGTTCGTATCTTGAGGTGAGATGGAAAATAGAAAACGCAAGGTGGAGGAATGAAAAGCTTACTTTGTGTATATGTTTCTGGGAGTTTGCGTATGTTCATACATTCATACACACGAAGGTCTCGACTTTATGATAAAATTGAAGTGAATTCTGTATGAATGTATGGCCTGATTCATTGAACGTTAAGCGTTTCATTGCTTGATATTAAGACTTGTGAATGATAAGAATCTCTTGATATGATTAAGACTTGTGAATGATAAGCCTCTCTTGATATGATTAAGACTTGTGAATGATAAGCCTCTCTTGATGTGATTAAGACTTGTGAATGATAAGCCTCTCTTGATATGATTAAGACTTGTGAATGATAAGCATCTCTTGATATGATTAAGACTTGTGAATGATAAGCCTCTCTTGATATGATCAAGACTTGTGAATGATAAGCCTCTCTTGATGTGATTAAGACTTGTGAATGATAAGCCTCTCTTGATATGATTAAGACATGTGAATGATAAGCCTCTCTTGATATGATTAAGACTTGTGAATGATAAGCCTCTCTTAATACAAGGCCTTAGGCATAGAGCAGGAAATTCCAAATGGAAATGAAAAAGCTGCTTGAGTAAGAAGTACATACGACGTGTAAAGGGAGCAACCAGCTTTCTAAAACTTAATGTTAATTATGGCTAAAGTCTAAATGCCCAAATCCCCAAAAGTGAAAGGTGTAAAAAAAAGTGAAGATTTGTACTTATCTGTTTTTTTTACGTCAGTCATTTATTTTTTATTTTTTAACCCAGGTCAGTTTATTACTTCCTTTTTTTGAGATATTGCAGTTTTGATACGCATCATCTGACGTATATTACGAAACCAGAATTAAAATTAGCATTGCTAGTTTTGTTTGTACTATTAAACTGCATTGCATAATAGTTCACAATACACTGCATTTTTACTAGATTAAATACCCCTCCCCCACCCAAAGGATTTGTCAGGCTACTCTGCAGGTCATATTTTTTTAAACGTAGCATCTTGGACCTTTATGACAATAAGGAAAATGCACATCTTTTATCTTTATCACCAATGTTTATTTTCAGAGGTCCTCATTTGGTCCAGCTGGAGTGCTCATGTTTTGACCGGTTACAGTTAATAGCCCTGTTGAAAAACTTGGTCTTTTGTCACAACAGCTTTTAAATATTTACGACTTTGATTTCTTCTTGAGTACCTCTAGGTTTTGGCATATTTTTAGTTCCTAGGATTCTTTATAGTGTGGACTTGGAGGTCTTTTTTTTTTTTTTTTTTTTTTTTTTTGTCAACGTCTTTGTTGCATTTTGACCCATTAATCCATATTTGGGGGGCTTCTGCGTGAAGGTATGCCTCCTGTTATGTATTGCTGTAGGGTTCCTTTCAAGTACTCATTCAGATCTTGCTGTGATAGGTACGCACTGGAACGTAATTAAAATGAGGTGACCTTAGTACACCAGAATGTATACATTATTATTTAGGTTGGCATGTTGATGAAGTCCTGTAACGTCTTCAATATATAAACTGAAACATCCTTATGAAGACGGTTACCTTGGTACGTTCTCATGGTTCTATGGATGAGCACCAGCATTTCTAACATATCACATATTGCATTATTTCTTAATGAACCCGGTATTTTGCATGTCCTACTCATGCAGCTCTGTACAGCCTTCACTTTGCTCTTTATTTTTGGTCGTAATCTCTGGGATTTTCCTAATTCACTATAGTTCTACATTATGTTCTAGACAATGCAATGTCGAGCCCAGGGCAGTTTGCCTTGTGGTACTCTTCACAAAGTTTGTGATGCAGATTTGCAATTTTTTATTGGTGTTTTTTCAAAGTTCTTTTAAACAGGTAATTCCCCTTCGACGAGTATCGATTTCAAGACTCGTAGCAGGAGCTCATGTACTCCTGAGACAAATGCTGCACTAAGGTCTACTGTAGAAGTGTTTACGTCGCACATTTCTTATTCATGTGCCTTTCAGGAGGCCAGTACCACCAAACAAAGACCTGTTTCTGCTGAGTAATTTTTCTGAACCCTAACTGATATTTTTGGGGTAGTATGCAGAGTAGGACACAGGGATAGTCAATGTTATTTTTGGGGGGCCAGGTCAGGGCACGGTTCCCGAAGTTAGATTAGGAAGGTAAGGTCAGGACACGGCATTGTAGGAAAGGTTAGAATATCTCACGCTTACCGCTGTCTCCCTACTCTGCATCCGCTCCATTTTTTTGTTTTTTGTTTTTATGGAATACATAGTTCATTTCAAGGTGTTTATTGAGCTGCTGGTGCACTGTTGCTTCATTGTATTGAATGGAAGTAATGAGACAGTTTCTGGTTTAAAGTCTGTATGATACTGAAGACTCAATTTTCTGATTCTGGAGACTCAATTTTCTTTAGTATTGGAAATTGGTTTTTCCAAATGCTACTCTCTCCAGGTAGTTTTGTTTCCAAGTCTCATGTTTACCATCATAGATTGTGTACGTGTGTTTTTTGTGACTGCCATCGGTTATCATTTAGTTTCCCATTCCTTTTTTTTCTTTTGCTATTCATAATAATTTTTTTTTTAGACAATAGTATTAGTATTCAGCCAGACAAATGTCTAGTGTTCGGTGGTAATTTGCTCTTCCTCTCTAAAGACATTGATTTTCGCCGTCGAATTATCCTTGAGCATTTTCTCATCTTGCATAATAAATACATCAACATCGATTTCTTCTGTCATGGTTGTCAAATTGTCGGTCCAATTTGTGTGAACAGCCTGCCCCATATAATTGACCCATCAATTATTAATCCATCACCAGCCATGAAATGTTCTTTCTTTCTCTCTATCTTTTTCATTTCTTTTCGTATCCGTACACCTTAATTTTTTTTATGTTTTCAAAGTTTTCCCTGTTTTTTTTTTAACTGTATAACTTTAAATTTTCTCTGTATGATGACACTTACTGTAGAGAATTTTAGCAAATATTCTTACATTTGTTATTATTATTCAGAAGATGAATCCTATTCATATTGAACAAGCCCACAGAGACCACTGACTTGAAATTCAGGCTTCCAAAGAATATGATGTTCATTAGGCAGAAGTAAGAGGAAATAAAGTGAAATACAGAAAAAAAAGATCCCACTTATTACAAAAGAACAAATAAATTATATAATAAATAAACATATAAAAAAAGTATTAAAATGCAAGAAGAATAGTATTAGGATAGTAATGCATTGCGAAGTTCCAATTGCACAACACCCTCAGGGAGACTGTTCCACAGTCCAACGGTGTGAGGAATAAAGGACCTCTGGAACTGAGAAGTTCGACAGCGAGTCACATTTACTGCATATTGATGCTGCTGTTCAGCAAATCTGGCTGCTCTCGGCAGATAAATGGGATCAGGGATCAATTGTGGATGTGAAAGATTTCTATTAAAATACAACTTACGAAAATTTTTCATGATTCTTGGTGTTTCCGTAACTTGGTTGTAAACTGGTCTCTTAATACTGGAACTATATTTTTAGTTATAGATCTTTCCTCGGACTTGAAATTTTTGTCAGTTAAATCTAAATAAATTTCACGTGACAGAATAAAAAAAAAGATGCAGAGGTTGTGTAATCAGCTTATTTTGAAATATAATTGTAAAGACTGAAAAAATCGAAAGGATTCAATATAAGTGAGAAAATTTGTTAAACAATGATTTACCATCGACAATCACACACACACACACACACACACACAAAATCTGATATGACTAGCATAAAAACATCTGCATGACTGTGACAGCACAGAATGAAGTCAAATGACTGGAATTTTCTAATTAGTATTTTTTTCGACGCCGTTGTCATATATATACGAGTATATATATATATATATATATATATATATATATATATATATATATATACATATATATATATATATATATATATACGCACACACATATACACATGTACATGTATGTGTAAATATATATATGGAGTTATGCGTTTCCTTACACTAAACTTGATTATAATCTCATAAAGCAGTTCTCGTTATTGGCAAAAGCACTGTTCTGCTCTTCTAATATTAAATTGAGGTTTTGTTTAGGAATAATGGCAGTACTGTTTATGCTTGTTATTTTAACCACGCTGACTGACCAGAAGAGAGAATACAAGCTTAGATATTCAGATATTCCAGATAAGGACGAAGTAATGGAATTTACATTGAACCACAAAAATAAAGATTCGATATAAAGGGATTATTAAAGAGACAAGACACTTTATAACTTATAAATCGGAATTACGAAAATGATCGTCAGATACAAATGAGTATGTTCAGCTGATTAGGAGTTTAATGAGAGAGAGAGAGAGAGAGAGAGAGAGAGAGAGAGAGAGAGAGAGAGAGAGAGAGAGAGAGAGAGAGAGAGAGAGAGAATAATCTAATAAAAGATGCAATGGATATGAGACGATAATTAGATTTTGATTTGGAGGCAAGAGGATAAAGAAACCAAAAACAATATGGGAGGAAGTCCTGTGACGTCACATAAAGGAATATTTTTCTACAAATGTGAAGAAGAGGAAAGCAAATGTAAGATTTGAAATACCCAGGTTCTATCACCATATCAGTTCGAGGGAGTAGCTCCTGAGGGCACTGGCGTACTTGTTTCGTCAGCAGTCAATCAACTACCAGGTATTTATTTCACTGCTTAAAAACCTCCCAAGCACTAAGCATCCATGGCTATATTGTGTATATATATATATATATATATATATATATATATATATATATATATATATATATATATACATACATATATATATATATATATATATATATATATATATATATATATATATGTATATATAATTATATATATGTACATGTGTATATATTTTATATATATATATATATATATATATATATATATATATATATATATATATATATATATATATATATATAAGTTCTTGGTAGGAGGATGGTCTGAATCCCTGCGCCACTGTTTTTAGACCAAGCATCGGTCCAAATCCTGCCGGGTACGAACCACTTAGCAATTATATTTCCCATCGGATTGGGTATAAGTTATTTCAGAGTGAAAGTAAACTGGATACTAAACGATATTTGTTGCTTTATATACGTTAATATATATATATATATATATATATATATATATATATATATATATATATATATATATATGTATATATATATATATATGTATATATATATATATATATATATATATATATATATATATATATATATGTGTGTGTGTGTGTGTGTGTGTGTGTGTGTGTGTGTATAACATCACTTAATCCAGCCGTACTTTATTTTCAAATTAAATCCGAAATAAAATACGAATATTTCCCCTACGTCCATCCTCTTTTGTGCTGGACAGTGGGGAAGCGAGCAGCCGATGAGAAAAAGCGAGTGAAATATTAGGGGAAACTCAAGAGAGAAAATTCACTGGAAATGAATGCCAGTCCTGTAAAATGTATATTAAGAATCTAATTGGTACATCAAGAGAATTTCATACAACTGCAGTCGACTCGAATATAAAAGTGGCCTCTGGTTGGTTAACACTTAAAATATCATTGACCCCATTTGCCCGTAGACTTGTAAATATATCGGACATTTTTAATTCAGACAACAGAGAAGTAAAGATATAAATACCACATTATTTTAAAAACTCAATACAAATGTTGTGGATCAAACTTTCATTATGACTACGGACCAACATGGATGGGTAATCGAATTTAGTGAAATTTGGAGTGTGACATTCGTGGCTCCGCCCGAGGATGAATTCAGTGTTTCTCTCCGTAAAAAAAAAAAAAAAAAAAAAAAAAAACTGTGCCGGAGAAACGAGTGAGATATATTATGGCCAGGGAGCTTTCACCCTTCCTGTTTAAAACTATCAGTCATTCGGCCGAAGAGTTTGGAAGGGCGGTGCTAAAGATTATTGAAAGAATCTCTAAATTAACACGAAATTCGAGTTACAGAAACAGCGGGATTAAAACTCTGAGAAGGATTTCGGCAGAAGGAATTATTTACCTTCAAGAAAAAAGCGATTAAAAAGAAAAAGAAAAATTTGAGTACTGTATAAAAAAAAAAGCGTTGTATGGGACCTCGCATAAAACATTCGGACGCTGTATGTCATACGTTTCATATATTTTTCCTCCTCTCCTTTATCCGTTATGACGTTAAAGATGTGGCTGGGATGATGAAGAACGTTCAGGCACCGGAATGAAAAAGATAAAATCCCGGTTTCCTCATATGTGGGTGGAAGTACTGAATTACCGTATTAAATACTGTATACAATGTCATGCCTAGTAATGTGGGCATTAACAGGTTTAATCTAACAGATACATAGTTCCGATTGAACCAGGTAGTAGGTCCGTTTCTAGGTCTGACGAGTATAGTTATAGAATTCGTCTTTAAAATGAGTATGAAATAGGAATAACTTAACAGATTCTCAAAATATGGGTGTGAAAAATGTTTTGATTTATTCATGATTTAAGTTGGCTTCTGCTTATCTAAATATAATGGGATGTATTTGAAAATGCTGGTCAATGTAAAACGAAGTTCATTGAAAAATATAGGAAAATGTTGTAATTTGAACGCAGGTACATACATGACAACAATGTCATGTATATATTAGAATTATATGTTAAAATATTTGGGTAATATCTTATTACCCAAATATTCTGCAACTGATGGACATGAGTCTTACCAGTTTCATGATCCATTCATAAGTAATTACCACAGTCTTGCGACAAACATTTTAATACTGAAATTACACCAATAATTCTTTCTCCGTTGCTTTCGAGCTTCGTTGCAAAAGACCACTAAGTATGTGCTCGTATGCATGTTTTGTTTTTATTTTTTATGTTACAAAAGCATTAACCCTACGGTAAGCTTTTATTTGCACTCTGGGAATGTTCCTTAGTCGTTTATATGTGCTTACGCCGTTACATCGATCCTATTCAATCCCAAACCGAGAGGAACAAAACTGAACACGGCTATTTATTTTGAATGTGAGAGGTTAAGTATCTTCCTGTATGTGTATATATATATATATATATATATATATATATATATATATATATATATATATATCTGAGTGCAAATATTGCAGAACCACTGAATTTAGAGATAATATAACAGCACAGCCATTAGCTTACAAAATTACCGAAAAACTTATAAAAGATTATAATTACGAATTTTCAGCTTTACTTTAGTCTCCAACGTACAGTTTTCTCTTACAAAATCTTAAACACGTTTTCTTTGTCTATTGACGCGCAAACAGAATTAAACATAAATACGTAGTATTTATTTAGTATTTACTGGAACCCATTGTGAAATTTAAATTCAGCTTATCAAAGTTTTTTCAAAGTTATGTAGGTAATTTTACTGAAATTTGAAGTGCTCTGTGTAAAACAAATTTGATATATGGAATATGAAGACTTGAGCTTGCACATGAACGCAGTGGAGCTACGCAAATACAAATACCAAATTAAATTATAAAACATATTTATATATACTCGTACATTCCCTTTCTGCTTAATTCTGCTTAATAAAACATATATTTCTGTTTATATACAGTCCATTTCTGCTTAATACACTTTCAAGCTGGGCCAGTACTCGGGTAAAACATAGGTTTGTTACGAATGACTAGACTGTTGAGCCTAAAAATATATAACAGAATTTTAATAAAATAATAAGCTTTCGTTCGCTTATGAAAGCGCCTGCTGACTACGTGTGGCAGAATTACATACAAAATGGAAAAATTTTGGTGCTTAAAAAATAAATTGAAGTTATATTCATGTATAGCCTACTAAAGGTCTTTCTATGTGAACTTTTATCATTTTCAATTCTAAGTAAGTATTTATTATGTGTGTATAACTGCATGTGCATGTACCTACATACTGTGTGTGTGTGTATATATATATATATATATATATATATATATATATATATATATATATATATATATATATATATATATATATATATAGTCCATTTCCTGTATATAAATGAACATGTGTGCTGTTATAGGTTTACATATACATAACTATATGTCTATGTATGTCTGTATTGTGTACATGACTGGATTTTATGCAAGTATTTGCGCATGTAAGTATACAGTGATACGATTTATTTGTAGATGCATTGATTATGCGTTTAAAAAATGTAAAGTTACGTGACAATACCTTCCTATTCAGTCACATTTAAATGTATATTATGTATGTAGGTATGTATGTTCATTTAATGTATGTCTTGTTCTATGCATATGCCAGTTTGAGACAACCAGGATTAGCTTCTTTTTCAAATATTGAATTCATATTTTCATATTTCATTCTCCCTTTTGTGCTGATGTATCTATTAAGATATTTTTATGTCTATTCATTTAGTGGCGGAAAATTGAACGTTCAAAAACTATTCTTTTTTTACATTAAATACAAAAGGTAAGAAAACTACGATCTTTGGGGCAAATATCTTTTGAAAATCTGGTCTCGCACCACCAGCCAATGGCAGAGCTGTTTACAAGACTCTTAGCCAAAACTCCAAGATTTAACCCACTGAAAGAGGATGGTAGAAATGCTTGGTAAGGTGGAGGCCTCTGGTTGGCTAAAGGAGCTCTTTGGGGTTTTGTATTCGTAAAATTCAGAGCAGGTCCGACTACGGAGGACGGCAGTCGCCATATTGGTCTGAAGTGCTTGTGGTCGGGAAGGAAGGTTTCTGGTAAGAAGAAGACATTTCAGATTTATATTTATAACATTTTTAATTGTGATGACGTTACAAACATTGAGCATTTTAGATAAAAGGCGTACGTATGATATCATTCCGCGCTTGACATTGGCCTGGCAAGATATCCAGTGCTGTCAACAAGATATAGTGCTATCCGGTTGAATTGGGCGTATTTAATGGCTGAAATTTGATTACACTGTAAATATTAAGGCGTTTAAGAGTGCTAGTATATTTAAAAATCCCACTAGTGTCATCAATTTTCGATCTATCGTTACCAGCCGTGTATGAAAAATACACAGAATTCCTTACGTAAGTATGAAAACTACAGTGCTTTACATTATTCTTATATGATTATCCTTTTTTAGTGGTGTTCAGCGTCGGAGAATTAGCAAGACGAAGCATAATTTAAGATGACAACCACACGCCTGTAACTGAACCTTGACGTCGTCGTCAACAGTCGGCCGAGTAAGAATTCAGGAAGTCAATATTAATTTTCTAAAGAATATTGCTCTGACAATTCTATTTTAGACACCCGTTTATGAACATTGCATCTTAAATATCCTGACTACATTTAAGAATGTTAGGTTTATAGCAAGGTTGTGCATGCGAGAGTATATTTTTAAAATTAAAAAGAAAAAGTTAACGAAATATGATCAAAGCGAGCCAACTGAAGGACTAAACGACAGTTAGGTGTCCAGTCTCCGTTTCAAATATAGGGTAAACTAGACTGCCTAAAAAAAAAAATAGTTTAAATACGACAATTGTTCTTGTTATTGAATCGGTTAGCCTTATGCCAGCCAGCACGGCCCTTTACTTCTGAGGCAGTCCATAACTTGAAACTCCTAAGAGAACCTTTCACGAACATTAAGTCTGTGAAAGCAAGAGGTTTTAAGAGATCGATATAAACACCTTTATTTAAACAAATATGTTTCAAAGGTTTCTGATACGTGAATGCCTTGCGCTTAAAAATTTGAAAATATGTTTCAGGTTTTTTAAAGTATGTATATAGCTATGTATGGACTTGTAATGTCGTTTACGAACTTGGGTTATTTATACCTATATTTCTTTTGGGGATTGTGGCCCCAAGTGATTGATTTCATATCGTGTAGGTTACTAAGATTCTCTTGTACATTTCCCACCAACAGTGATATGTGCTTATTTCCGGTGATGAGCAACAGGTGCAATATATGATACTTGAATTTGTGACAAATCCATGAGCATATTTCAGCGTCATGCATATATTTATAACTTTCATATGAACTGTGCTGTATTTGTCATATTGGTATGAGTAAATTTTATATATGTCCTTAGTTGATAAAGCATTGGTGCCGTTGCTTAGTAACCAGTTGGTTCTTAGCCACATAAAATAAGTCTAATCCTTCGGGCCAGCCCTAGGGGAGCTGTTAATCAGCTCAGCGGTCTGGTAAAACTAAGGTATACTTATTGGTGCCGTATAAGTCTGTTATGCAACTTGATATTGCTGTGTAATTTCCCTGTTGACAAATGTGCGTAAGCTCTTATCCTTTGCTATCATTTGGAAGCTTGCTCAGCAAGGCAAGCCATAGCCCATTCTCTCTAGGGTACATATTGAGGGTGCTTATGAGTTATGACCAATAATAATATAGGTCTTACAAACCGGGATTTTATTTTTTCAGGGAAACTGTACCCTGGAAGAGGATGGGTTGCAGTACAAAGCGATCATCAAAGAAGCCACAACTTGATAGTCTCCTGATTTACATACTACTTGGGATCAGATTCCTCACATAGCAGAAACCCTTGAGGAAAGAGTTCGTTCAGATCCTAAAAACTTGGTAAGAATGATTGTAACATAATTTTTTTAGAGTGACCATAGTGTTGTAGTAAAAGTGTTCAAGGTCATTTCACGTGAGAAAGTAGGGTAGATCTAAGCCGGCTGTCTGCGGTGAGCTAGGCTATGGCGACGTTTTTCTGTAGAACTTTACCTGCTGAACAAGAATTTAAAGTAATATTTTGGCGGTCAAATGTAATTAAGCTGTAAATTACTTTAGAACTGTAGCTGACGGTAAAGGGGACCCATCGGGAATTGGGGGTTTTGGGTGGGGTAAAACCCCTTTCGAGAATAGCTAACAGTAAGGGGGACCCGTCGGGAATTCGGGGCTTTGGGTGGGGTAAATAACATGGGAAAAGGTTTGGGTACCATATTTTTGTATTTCCTGTTAATATATGTCATTTGGAGCACGAAAAACAAGTGTAAAAAGGGCGAATAAATGGTCAGCGGAAGCTGTTCCAAAGGCACTTTTCATTCATTACTAGTACTGCTGATTCTAAGCCTTAACACACATGTGCTAGCTTCACCGATCAGCAGCTGCCGGTTTTCTGTGCTTAGCAAGAGCTGCGAGACTCTGGTAATTGACGAATTTGACGTTTTCCTATGTTATTTTACTTGCTGAACAAGAATATTACCTCTTGCCAGAACATATGAGCTTGCCAGGGAATCTTAAAAAGTGCAGATAAGGCGCGCAGCACTGTTCTGCCACAGCCACCTATAGAAGCCACCCAAGTTGAAAGCGGAAATGGTAATGTTTTGTTTCCCATTTATGAAAGCTTCGAATAGTGTGCAGTGGAGCTAGACTATGGCAATTGATGTTTTTCTGTGTTATTTTACTTGCTTTACAGGAGTTTAAGGTAATATTTTGCCGGTCAGCTGCTGCTAAACTGTAATTTACCCTTGAGCTGTGTGCGACCCACTGGTACAGACTTACAGTTTTCAAGGGTCAGTTACATTTTAGTTACAGCTGACCGCCAAAATATTTTAAGTTCATGTTCAGCAGGTAAAATAACATAGGAAAACATCAATTGCCATAGGCTAGCTCACCAAGGACAGCGCGCTTAGAATTACCGAAAGTTGAATAAATCAGATTGTTTAATAAGCCACAAGATACACTTCACACCAAACATTGCTGGTATTGTATCAATTACCCTTTTCGTTGTTTAATAATTAATAAGATACAGTTGAAACCAAACATTGCTGGAATAGTATCTATTACCCTTTCATTGTTTAATAATTCACAAGATACACTTCAAACAAAACATTGCTGGTATAGTATCCATTCCCCTTTCAGAAAGAGTTCAGATGACACCTTAATCTTCGCATATTTCTAGCAAGTCTGGTAAACAACAGAACCCTCGTAGTTTGTTCCATACTCTTGAATGTTAAGACTTGATACTGTATGAAATTAGACGGGGTGGTCCTCTGATGATGGTAATCATCTGGGGTAATATACTCGTCAGAATCATAGAATAGTTTGAGCGTTTGTGTAATTAGTAGAGTACAGGCATCGTGAATATACCGAGGATATTCATTGAAAGTGCTGAATTATACTGTTCTCAATAACTTTTACTTTTGGCATACTCAATCTGTACCATTTCTCTCCCCGTTTCTGTTTTACTGTGAACTGTTTCAGGAGCAACATGCCACTTTAGTTATTCATAATTGCTGTTTTTTTTCGAAAGGGATCCCATGACATTAAAAAGCTTATTTTTCTATTACATCTGTCAAAAGCTGAGAACGAAATAGGACCACGTATCTTCTGGAGATGTGTCAAGGTGGGTCATACACTTAGTTTTTCATTTAAAAAAGCTACATTCCGACAAAGTAGCTACATTCATTCCAGACACTTGAGAACAAAGGTAAATCATATGTACTGTTACTCGAGTTATTAATTTTGGGATGTTGGATAGGCATTATGATTCTGGTGGTTAAATTATACGAGTTACCTCATTGGTTTTGCCAAGTTGTCAGAGCATCTTTCATCTGGTGAGCTAGCAGTGCAAAAGTCGGTGGTTGATACGGCATTTGAAAGAGTATTAGAGTACACAGAAGTCGATGACTGGGAGGTAGACTAGCATGGAAGCAGTAACAGAATGGATTTTTTTGTGGGTTGGGGATGGGGGGAGGGGGGCGTGAGGTAATGATTGGTTTCATTTCTGCTGGAGGTCACCAACAACCTCCTTAAACAGTTTACTTCCCTTGACTCTCCCAGTCATTGGACTGGAGTTCCTTGAAGTGGGTATATTCTGTAATTGAATCTGGAGATTCCAGTCAATTTAGGGTTTTAGCTGTCGTGCTGAAATAATGCTCTGATGACCTTGATTTTCAGCCGTTGAATTGCATTTATTTTACAATTGAACAATCAAAGTGTTTTGAAGTTAGTTTCTTTTCATCTCTTAGATATTCATAAGCGTTTATACGATATAGGATATATATATTTTTTAATAAATTCATAGCTATTTTCATGTTCGTCCTTTTAAAAACTGACAGCGAGGCTACCTCTCCAATTAGTACATATTTGGAAGTAATCTTGGGGAACTGTGTGAAGTCAGAGTATCTGCTGTAAATGGCACTTAACCGTATTTGCCCCTCAAAGGAGGACCGTAGAAAGTGTATAATTGTTTCGGCGGGCAGCGAAGAAAAAAAGGAAACAACTTAAGTGGAAGAGAGTGCTAGTTGAAGGCTTTGGTCGTTAGACGTTAGGCGGCCGAACAGGGCAAACTGCCAATCTAAGTGATTAACAACTTTTGGAAATATCATAGTCCTTTTTACATTATTAAACACGTAAAAAATGCGCTGAAGTGTCTTCGGCGCAGTCGAGATTTCTATGCCGCCTGTGCCGCAAATA
>JANJGK010000011.1:9139615-9174615 GCA_039081455.1 Macrobrachium rosenbergii | reverse complement strand
TAGGTAGAAGGAAATGGCCAGGTTCTTCAATTTAGGAAGCATTCAAGTGTTCTTAACATTTTAAGTCAGTAAATAATGTTTTGGTGCGTATTTATTGACATATAATCCGTTGCCTCTTTCTCAACCCCTTTCTCTGCTCATCTAAAACGTCAAGGTTTATTTCATATTTAAATTTTATTGTAAAATGCAATTTTAGATTGTCAAAAGCACTAAATAGTTTTGTGAGTCAGATTATTATAAATACTATTTGGTTTTAGAATCTTGTAGCTGGTAATGGTCCATTAACAAACTTGAACAACCCCTATTATGGTATAAGCGTCATTTCATGTTTTCAGTAAAGAACATTATATACAGTAGCTTGAAAAGTGTTTTTTTTTCCCAGTAGTGATTCATTTTTACGCAGATATTCTTTGGAGGTGCTTTTTTATAACAAATTTGTGAGGATCAAGAAGCCTATTTTCTTATGCAATGAATCATGACACGTTTTGAAATCCACTAAAGGATTTTACTTTGTCCAGTTTTCCCAATCTTAGCCGAGGAGTACAGCAGTCCTCGTAATTAAATTAACTTTAAAACGTAAAAACACCTGAACTTTTATAAAGATTTATTACACAAGAAAAGGGCCTTATTTTTCTGCCCCCTTGAGGAGCTAACTTGTTCTTCAGCAGAAGACTGCTGAAATTATAGCATCCACTCGTGATCTCAGAATGGGTGAAGAAAAATACACGAGAGTGAGTATAAAGAAGTATTTTGCCTACTTTATCAGGTATTCTGGTCAAGATGGCGAAAGCTTCCTTATGAGATTGAGGATATACATACATACATACATTGTCTTTTCTTCACCCACTGTATAATTCTTCACCCGCTGTATAAAAGTTATTTCAGGGAACTTTTTTTCTCATTTTACAGAGAGAAGTAGTGACGAAGCGCACAAGACTTCCAAGGACAATGAAGCAAGGGGTCGACGGGAAAATGGAGGAAACTTTCCCCTTTTTACAGAGGACAAGTGACGAGGCGTACACGAAACTAAGAGGACAAATGAAGCAGGAGGGCGACGGGAAAATGAAGGAACTCTACATGAACACAGGTGATGAGGCGATCGAGAAACGTCTGAGGGCTGTGAAGCAAGGGGGCGACGTGAGAATCAGTTATGTTAGTCGGTAATCCAGGAATGTTTAAAAAAAAATATCTGGACGCTTCACAATAGATTTTTTTTTTTTTTTTTTGGCATCTCCCTCAGCCCGATGCCTCTTCGTGCTAAAATTTCATTTGTACCGTGCCGATTTTGTGTAATAAAACTGAAGGGATACTAAGATATTTTTTATTTACCTGCATACATTTTGCCATCTTCAATTCAGATGTGTTGGTAAAATATGAAATTTGTCACAAGCGATATATATATACTGTGCGTAGATAATGCCGCCCACACCCAGTGGCAATGAAGAATGTTGCGGAATAGGTTTTTTACTCTGGATTCTTGAAGTGCAACTGCCGACCTAGTACCACGTGAAGCCCTACCATCTCCGCAACTGGCCGGGTATCAAGTTTCCCATTTTTTTATTTCTTCAGCTGGCCCTTAAGTCTCACAATACCTTCCTTCCCTACCGTCCACAAGGCAGCAGAGTCTTCCTTACACAACACCTTCCTTCCCTACCGTCCACAAGGCAGGAGAGTCTTCCTTACACAACACGTTCCTTTCCTAACGTCCACAAGGCAGCAGTCTCTTCCTTACACGCCACCTTCCTTCCCTACCGTCCACAAGGCAGCAGAGTCTTCCTTACTCCTTACCCTTTCAGCATATTAAGAGCACCTCATTATCTCATCCATGCTGTGTGGTAGTGTACCCGCTCACAGTACTGTTTTAGGATCATCCCAACATATCATAATCTGAAAGTATAACCAAGCTTTAAAGCAAATGTTTAGAACTAAAAGGCAAAGTTATTACTTATTATGAAGGATAAAAATTGATGAATGAAGTCAAGTTAGATAGAATCTGACCAAAAGTTGCACAGGTACTAATATTTTTTTACATGGCAAATAGAATACTTGGTTTTTTTTAGAATACTTGCAGTTTTTATGCATATTAAAACGGCATGACATTCAAAATACCACCACTTCCAAAACTATAATGCTCAGTTGGCCTAAGACTAGGGCGGGTTGATTCTTGAACACAGCTATATATGAGAGAATTCTTCCATTTTTAATTTTCTCAATTCTTGAACAGCTATATATGAGAGAATTCTTCCATTTTTAATTTTCTCAATTTACAATATTTCAGTTACACGCAAGACTTTCATTATATTTGACTTTGCACATTTCACACGTTATTCAATCTTGACTACTCTCTCCATTCGCCCTTTACAGTAAAACTAAATCAAAATTTCCATTCGCCCTTTACAGTAAAACTAAATCAAAATTTCCATTCGCCCTTTACAGTAAAACTAAATCAAAATTTAACTATGAAAATGTATACTCCTCGCTAATATTTCAACTGCTAAACTTGATACTACAGAACTACTACTCAAGTTAACTGGGACATTTAAAGTATGTACCTAGGACTACCACCTCCAGAAAACAATTTCAAGTAGCTACCAAAATTCAGCTCGTTCATAAAAATATCAAGTAAAGGCTTCTCAATCATTATCCTTCCATGTGCAGTTATATCCTCCGTGCCTTACTTGTGTAAGGGGGGGTCTATTAAAAAATTTAATATTCCCTATCGTCAGTACGACGAAACGCGTATTAAAGCTATGTTAATTGGCTTACTGTTTGGTTTGTGACTTACTTCAACAAAGTAAAAGGCGCTACTTTGGCTTGCTATCTACACGCCACCTCCGAGGTGCTGGTACTAAAAACATGGCGGAAGCTCAATAGGACGCCGTATTTAGTACTAGCTCCTCGGGGATCAAAGATATATAGTTAATATAATTTGTCGATCACACAATATAGAAATGGGTGTATATAATACTTTAATTCCCCGAGGGGCTAGTACTAAATACGGCGTCCCATTGAGCTTCTGCCATGTTTTTAGTACTAGCACCTCGCAGGTGACGCGTAGATAACAAGCCAAAGTAGCACCGAGTAAACATATCTTAATATAACTTACACACAATATGGCACAGTAACTTATTCAACAGTTATTGTAATATCTCTGCATACCAAAACAAGCAAATTTCAGAAGACAAAACTACCCTTGAACATGCTTTCGTGTTTGCCATGCCCACTTTTACCCCTATACGTCTAGAGAGAGAGAATGAGAATTACACTAATTGTCCTAGACTATGTACATCTAGAGAGTGAGAATTACACTAATTGTCCTAGACTATGTACATCTAGAGAGTGAGAATTACACTAATTGTCCTAGACTATACATACAAAGGCAGAGAAAACTTTATATCATCGTCTATTAGGCTTAATTTCTATTTCATTCATTACAACACGCAAAGTTATTAAACTAAATAGCAATATGAGTAGGCCATGCCAATATAAATGTATAATAATACAGACATCCAGATTCCAAACTTTCAAAGCCCCTACAGAAATATACCACCTCTGTCATAATTACACGTTGGGCAAGGATTAATACTGATTGATAAAGGAAGACTACAAAATAAGACCAGATATTTCTGATCAAAACTTAGTCAGGAACTATAAGTGCGCAAAATCTTATGGGACATAGGACAAGTTCATACTCCACAACGCCTTTGTCAAATGTGCTAATTATAACTACTACTGGGTGGGAATTTTCCTTTCCAATTCAGCATTAAATCTTTCCATTGCATTCCAGATTTACTCACTCTTGCATACTTCACAAGTTATTTGGTCTTGACTACACTCCATTCGCCTTTTACCGATATAGTTTATCCTTTCATTGATAAAGTCTTGTACCACAATCATGAGTTAGGTAGGGAATACCACTCGCTAAACTACGTGTTATCGCCAATGACATAACTGATAGTCATTGAAGTTATAAAACTGTAGTTTACAAGAAGGGGGGAGGGGGGAAGTCAAATTGCGTACCAATACTGCCACCTGAAGACATTTCAAGTAGTTGTCAAAATGTAACCTATCATTAACTTGGAGAATGAATGCATCAACCTTGAGAACAAAAAATGCAACAAACATTGAAAGCCGACCACTTTTGTGATAATTTGGCTTCCTCGATCAATATTCGTCCCTTCCCACAAGTCTGATGGCATGGCCTATTTGATATATTCGTGTAAAGGGTCTCAATAATTATTTTTATAATCTTCATTGCCAAGCACATCAAAAAAACACGCACTCAAGCCATGTAAAATAGATTAGCTTCAATAAAGAATGTATAGTTTGTATTCATATTTCGGCTGTTACTCATACCATATAAGGACACCTGATAACATTATTGATTACTGCAATCTCTCTATACATAGCAGGACATGTTAAGTTCTAGGTGCATATCGAATCTACTCTCGAACTTGAGTGCATGCTATGCCCACCGCACTGCCCTAAAATGGAAGACTGCAGTATCTACAAAAATACAAAACTGAGAAAAATGGTATACTCCCTTGCCTTACTACTGATTTTGCAGACACTGCAAATGGGACCCCTCAATACTCGTGGAAAACATCGAAGAAACATTCTGAAACTACAGTAACTTGTGTATTAGTATTTCACGAGCTCAATGGATGGCCTGTTTCGAAAATTTTAAAGATACTGCAGTTTTCCATTTCATGACAGCACAATAATGAGAACAAGTGGGAGAATTACAAAATTTTGGTAAAATATTGTACAGAGGGCAGAGAAAGAAAATGGAATGCTGTCGCCTTTTTGGCGTAACATTTACTACTCTCATTCTTCACAGCGTGGTAGTGCCATTTGTCTAGGTACTTGGATGATAAAGTGTAACTCCTAATAGTCTCAATGCTTTTGCTTCCGCCTACTAAAGACCTAATTCACATGTACTTAAGTATTGTGAAAATTTTTCGACAGTTCCCTACTGACTGACCACAAAAATAACTTGAGGAATGGACCTAAATTACGTAATTTCAAATCCTGTGTTTCGCATCGGCTATTCAGTCTATATATTTGTAACTGCTGAATAACTTATTCCTTAATACGGCCTACAAAGTTGTCTCAAGTCCCGAATTCCACTCTGACATTCTTGCTAACATACTTTTCCATTTCCACTTTACCAATGTTAGTCAGTACTGTACAGACAAAACGATTATTCTAATGTTACCGAAGGTTTGTAATAATTCATATCGTTATGGTGGAAACGGTATTGGGTCACAAAGAGGACCTAAATCCCTTATAATTCTTTTATTACCATCGTTCTCACTTGTAATGAATACGCAACATCTATCCCTTGGTGGTTTTCCCTTTTAAAGTAGTGGTTCTCAAACTGCTGAATAGTTTACCTAAGGGGGAATGAAAAATATACAAATTTGCAAATAACGTAAGAATGAATTAAATTTACTTAAACTGATTTTTTTCCTTACGGTTTTTCTCTACCTATTTTTACGGTTATACAGTATAACCATTTAGAAGCGACGAGACAGGTAAAGGCATCATGAATTAAGGCATTGTGTCCTATTTACTAAATACACATAAAACCAAAGCTAAATCAAGTGTACAGAAAAGTTTACTTCTGAGAAAATGAAATTGAAGTTGAGCAAATGAGTGGCATTTTTTATTTACAAATAGAAAGTAAAGAAGTCTGCTCTCCCTCACTTTAGGGAAATATGAAATCTAGCAGCCACTGCCTGAAGCCTCGTAGATTCCACACAAAAGACAAAGCATATAGCTGTCAGAAGTATTTTTATAGTTTTGCAAAATCACATCGGAACACTGAAAACAAAAATTCTTCTAGTCGATGGCAGAGGATAATGCAATCAATAACAAACCTCTTCTTGCCTTTTTCACACGGCACAAACACTTATGAAAGGAAAATAAGCCCCTACGAAGTGTACAAAGTTGCTGAACACTTTTTCGATATCGATATCAATCAACTGCAGTCCGTGAAGTCTTCAATTACTTTATAAGACAAACTTTTATCTACTGTTGTTGCTGAGGATCTGAAGCCTCAGCTGATGGCAAGACTGTCAGAAGCACTATTCTTAGTAGAAAAGCCTGATGAAATCAGGGATATTTAGATAGTATGTTGGCTAAGACACCACGTACCAGTGGAGTGAATAGTACTATTTCTTTTGCACGCACATATACCGATTTGTCTGACGCATTCTCTGCACAATTTTTTTTTCTACACATCGGGCAATTAACAGACTGTACGCTATAAAACTCAAAATAGTTTATAGTGACCTGTCAACAGACATTCCAAAAAACAAGACAGGTTTGGGGGAGTAGTGTTCGCCAGTGAGGACATACGAACCTCGCATAAAAGGAACCATCCCCAAATTAAAGAGGGTTCTCAAGATGAAACATCGAGATAAAACATCGAGAACGTGGTAGACATTTGGAAGGTTGACTTTGCGAAGAAAGTCAGCGAAAATGAGCATGATGAAAGAGGGTACAGTACTTACGAGAAAGATTTGATAAGAGAAATGGAAAATAAAAATTTTGGTGGAATGACAGCCACCGAGTAATGTTGGAAGCCACAATAAAATGCAGAAAAGAGGACATTGGGAATTACTCTAATCAGCAACCTAGCACTAACAGCAGAACGAGAGAGAGCGCTTGTAATTAATGTTAAAAAAGTGGAAGAGCAGAATGGAAAGGGGTAAATTGTAAATCAGCATAAGTAAAATAAAAATAATGGTGACTGGAAAGGGAGCAACGGAAAAAGCAGTCAATTAAGTAGCTATGTTACTGATGCATGAAATGTAACGAATTTAACAGTCACAAGAGATACCTAGGAGTAAAAAATATAAATACGAAGCGATTTTCGATGCCCAAAATGTATAAGGAAAATGGAAGAGAGGGAGGTGGAACACTAAACTAAATTGTGATAGTAAAACAGGTCCTGTAAGAAGTACGGTATATAAAGCATCTCTTTACAAAAAGGATACACCGGCCTATGAAGCAGGTGTTGAGAAGGCAGCAAGGTGAAAAAAAGAAATAGCAAGATTGGTGGTAGGTAAGTAAAAATGTCCCATTGCAAGACAAAGCAGTCTTGTGATGGGAATATACGGTAAAAAGCCTGTACAACTATGCTGAAGTATGAACAATGTCAAAGAGAATTAGAGAGATTTGATGAAGGGTTCACTGGGCAATGCTAATCTTCATGACCATTGTCCTATTGGAAGATCATAATATAAATGAGGAATAGGAGGCGAAATTTGGTGTCCTGAGACTGAGACAGACTGAAATCTGAGAAATCTGAATGTTTAGGACATGTTATACGAAGTTACGGAAGCACCACGGCGAGGACCTGGAAGAAGGCCCTGGAAATCATAGAAATGAAGCAGACCCTCCGGGTAATTCACCCTGGAGGTGCAAAATATACAAACAATTGGAGAAACTTGCTTTTACATCTCGCCATATCCATTAGAATAAGTTGATTAATGATAATGAAGGCCATTCGGCCGCTAATTATCAAGTTAACTTTCCTGTCTCAGGAAGGACTATCGATTTTATTAGAATCAGAAAAGTGAAATACTGAGACCCAACAGCGTAAGTTAATTTGCTTTGGAGAAGAAAATGGGCTTTCTGTTTGAGAGAACACTCCTCTATGAATACCTGAATAGGTGTCATGCACAATATTTATTGATTTATTTTCACTAACTTTGTTATAAGGATGTAATCTAAATACATGGGGACTATTTTTCTGTCTGTTAATTGTCTATAATACTTTCACAGGATGGTCATAAAGTCTGGAAATTAATCGACTCATAATTTTACTCATGGGTCTCGATAAATTATTGCAAGCAAGCAATAAAAAACTGGAAGGACGAAAATGACCAAACTCATAATGCCACTCAGCTGTAGATGAAATATTTTGTGATTAAATATACTACCGTGAATGGTACCACTTCCTAAAACATTGCCTTTGTACATACCTTTAACAAAACGGGTACAATCACACAAACGCTGTAATGGGTCATCCCTTCATTTCCCAAATTCTTCAAACTCACTGCAGAAAACCTCACACACACCCTATCATCTCTCAATTATCTTAGACCCTTATAAAGAAATAACGAAGTAAACCCGTTTTCTCTTCTGTCAGTACTTATTTTCCCGTCTATTACGAGACCTGTTAATTCAATAACTTTTCATTCTTTTCTAACCACCCCCCACCCCCGTAACTGTCATTTAAAATGTTCCTCGTGTTGTCTCGGCGCACCTCCACGAAAAGGGTTGGTCTGCCTTAATCCATTGTGTTCATTACCTAGTTTTGGTAAGAAAAGGAATTTTCTTTTTATCCGTTCTGAAGCTTATACTTTGGACACACTAAAACCCTTACCTACAACCCCCACCCCCACCCCAAAACCTAACAACAGGCTCATAGCCACAAGCAGCCCCTGTATTCACTGACGTGTCAAGTCAATCAATATGTCAGAAGATTTCAGCAGTTTTCAGTCTTTTAAGTCTTCCTTTAAAGAATTCTTCAAAGTCATTCTGAACGCAAAAGCAGATTTTAAAACAACTCACTTGGTAGTAACAATGCTTCACGAAGACATCTTGGCCCTTTACTGTGGCAGAGATCTAAGTAAAGATATTAATTTATTCACTCGCTTTGCACAAGTCAAATGACTAACTAACTAAGCTAACCATGGCATTATTCCTGTTAAAAGACTTTTAGTCTTACTTGAATCATGCATTTTCATGTGCATTCTTAGATCTTTTTAATACAAAGACTAATTATTTTCTTGGTTCAAAATGTCATTAAACACCGTAGATTTAGTCCATTCACTGAAAATCGTACTTTACTTAGGTTCTATCACACGACAATAAAGCGAACATTATTAGGAAACGTGTTTCAAACATTTTGATAACTGATACTAAACAATCATTAAAGTTTAGTAAATATCTTAATCACCCAAGAAAATTCTAAGAAAACTTCCTATGTTTGTGATTCAATCTTTCCTGCAATGCCTCAAAGTTAACTTCCCTGAAGGGATGCCTGGATTCATCAGTAAATGTTTTTGAAGATCATGACTACGAGAAAGTTAATAAAACCATGACAATAACATCGATGCAAACACGCGCCTTCTGTGTTTACAAACATCGACTTTGTAATCCCAACCAAGGACTATAGAGATACAGCAAAGTGGGCCGAGGAGCCATTTCCAATCATGAGTCATTTCCCAGATGTATTTGAATTTCACAACCTCAGTAAGACGGGGTTTGTAGATTCCCATCATCAAATTTAGCGAAAACTACAGCTCAGAAAGTTTTTAAGCTATTTTGTGTTAATAACTAAAGTCCATAAAAAATCCCATATCAACGTTTTCAATCCACCCAGCCACCATGACTGAAGTTCACACGAAGGTGTTAGTAGAGGTTAAAAGGTTCAAGAAGTATTAAATATAATTTTACATCAAACAGTATCATCAAATTAACCTTTAGACCCCTTACTTGACTTCACAAGCTTTCCTCTCCAGTACTTGCCGACAAACGAGAACTTGCAGGGAAGACGCTCTAGACATGTGATCGTTTACCTGAAAAAAAAAGAAAGGTTTTATTCTTATACTGATGGTTATACGTAAATTTATTTACCCCACATATAATAACCATTTTCCGTGAGAACGCTGCATTTAAACCCAAGCACACACAAGGAAGAGTTGGGTAAGACAGCCAAAACTATGACATGAACTAAAATCAAAATGTGAGCATATAGGGAACCAGCCTTAGATGACATACCTGTAAAAAGCCACTACAGAATAGTGTGCTCGTAACTGAAAGCCACAAACAGGGGTGGAACAATGAAGCGATAAATCAACACACAACTGCCAAACTAGCAATAAAAGTGACTATCACAAGCACAACCAACCAACAATACAAAGTAAATGCCACCGAGTCTGAAGGTATATACGCTGAATTAGCAGCGCAACCAACAAAGAAAATTTCGAAAACATTCCACCTTTTAAAGAGCTGCGAGTGTCGGAAACATTGTGTTCTTGCAGAATTTCAACGGAAATTGCGATTAAATATATTTCTAGGTTAATGCATGCCCTTATCGACTGAAGGAAAATATTCCTACGACATCAACTCTATATTCAACTGGGAAATTTAGAGTAAAGGGAATGGCAAGGGCTCTTGCTCTATAGTACCCAAATGTAAAGGCTTTCATCTTGAAAAGTCACTTGAAGAAAGCTTGAATAATTTAACTTTTTTTTTTTTTTGCATATAAAAATGTAAATCATATATGAATGAGATTTCATATTTATCGCCTCAGTCCTGAGGTAAAACCTCATACGGGTATAAAAGTATCCACTGACAACACGATATTTAAGTTGGGAAAATCGACTTGTTAAAAAAAAAGCAAATAAAAAAAATAAAAAAAAAAGATCAGATTTCTTGGTCTATACTCACCCTTCTCTCTCACAAAATCTCAATGAACTCCCCTAAAAACTCATATGTTATTAACGAAGCACAGCTTGCGTGTCATGGAACCATTTCATGAAATCAATCTCGTAAACAATACAGTACAAAAACATGCCTTTATCCTACGACAAATTTTCAGATGTCAAGCTGAGAAAAAATTCCAGTCTGAGTGAAACGAACGAAAGCCGTTTCCTCTTATCCGAGAGTATCTGGACCGAAATATCACTGTCCGAAGGCTTATTGAAGGACACGCACACCTACTCCAAGACTTAACCTTAAGTTGGTGTTAACCATCACACAATGACAAAATTACATAACTCGACCAAACTTCACGGACAGGCATTTTACAACAGGCTATTCAACAAACACCGGCAAAATCGGCTACTTGGCAACTCTCATCACCAGCAAGTGAGCTAGGACCATGCCAGTGATGGGGAGGGGGAGGAGTGTGGGGGGCGTCAGCATATCAGATGGATGGATGTGGTGAGGAGGGATATGGGTGGGGTGGGGCTGGGGGAAGAAGATGCAAGGAACAGAAACAGATGGTGAAAGTTGACTCGAGCGGCCGACCCTGCTGTACAGTGGGATTAATAAGGTCGAAAGATGATGATCGCCGGCATATAGCCTATAGGTCTTCCAATATGAAATTGTTACTGCATTTTCTTATCAGTCCTCTAAAACTCGTCAATAACCCTTTCTCTCCTACTGATGGGTATTGTAAGGATCAAAGAGGTTGCAATCTTGCCCATCTACTTCTCCCTCTTCATAAATTAACCGCCGAAAAGCAGTTTTTCCCTTTTCACATCAACCCAGTTACGTGCTGCTCTAGGAGCAAAAGAGTCCGTGCCAGCACAAGGCTGGCATAATCTCAAAAATACAACGACGATTTGCTTTACAGGCTGCTTGAGGAGCAAGAGCCCATGCTGGCATACGCTGGCTTAATCAACAACTTCGTTCCCTATTGGAGATCACATACGTCCGTTTAGAACCTCCTTCGATCTGTATTTGACTGTCTGAACGGTCAATTAGATGACTCCAGTAATCAGGATTTCAAAATTACACTGAACGCATGTTTTGGTCATTTTTACGATCATCAAATGCGTATTCCGTAAGTCGTGCTGTAACAAGTATAATTTTCATTGTAAATGAAATTATAACTAACAATGTCATTCATGTCAGGGCGAAAATCCCCACATTCAAATTTTATTACAGTAAAAACGTACTTTCATAAATTACTAAAGTTATGCACGTGAAAAAGTACAGGAAATAATTTCAATATAAAAGCCCTTCGTGTTAAGCGCCAATTCTACCTAAACACGAGATTGCTCAAACATTCTTTGGTTATAAAAACAAATATTTCATTTGACATTCCATCATTCCCGAGTTTGGCCAACACGACTAAACTAACATTTTGTTAATTATGGTTTATAAACCATTAGTTTGAGAACTTTGCAATTATTCTGCTGGAATTGATTTATAACTGTCCAACAGTTGGGTACAATCCAGTTTTGATGGAAAGGTACACTTATCTGAAAGACTGTTTAATCAGCCATGGCAAGAGTGATACAAAAAAGAAATTTATATATATATATATATATATATATATATATATATATATATATATATATATATACATACATACATATATAATTATATATAAATTATATATATATATATATATATATATATATATATATATATATATATATATATATATATATATATATATATATATATATTCTGACTCACGTCGGGATCGAACCCAGGTCTCTCAGGTGGAAAGCAAGGGCGTTATCCACTGGGCCACACAAGTCTAAAAGAAGTTGGAACCTGAGAGCAACTGCACCCAAGGAATTACCTGGGCAAGCTAACTGCTTGCATACCAGCGAGTTTTCCCCAACTTCCCGACTCAGCAATGACCCAATAGACAACATTTCATTCGAATTATCCCTTCTGAGTGAATAAGATAGAAATCATCAACACACAATCACGTGTGGAACAGAAATAAATTTCTGACTCACGTCGGGATCGAACCCAGGTCTCTCAGGTGGAAAGCAAGGGCGTTATCCACTGGGCCACACAAGTCTAAAAGAAGTTGGAACCTGAGAGCAACTGCACCCAAGGAATTACCTGGGCAAGCTAACTGCTTGCATACCAGCGAGTTTTCCCCAACTTCCCGACTCAGCAATGACCCAATAGACAAGAGTCAGAAATTTATTTCTGTTCCACACGTGATTGTGTGTTGATGATTTCTATCTTATTCACTCAGAAGGGATAATTCGAATGAAATGTTGTCTATTGGGTCATTGCTGAGTCGGGAAGTTGGGGAAAACTCGCTGGTATGCAAGCAGTTAGCTTGCCCAGGTAATTCCTTGGGTGCAGTTGCTCTCAGGTTCCAACTTCTTTTAGACTTGTGTGGCCCAGTGGATAACGTCCTTGCTTTCCACCTGAGAGACCTGGGTTCGATCCCGACGTGAGTCAGAAATTTATTTCTGTTCCACACGTGATTGTGTGTTGATGATTTCTATCTTATTCACTCAGAAGGGATAATTCGAATGAAATGTTGTCTATTGGGTCATTGCTGAGTCGGGAAGTTGGGGAAAACTCGCTGGTATGCAAGCAGTTAGCTTGCCCAGGTAATTCCTTGGGTGCAGTTGCTCTCAGGTTCCAACTTCTTTTAGACTTGTGTGGCCCAGTGGATAACGCCCTTGCTTTCCACCTGAGAGACCTGGGTTCGATCCCGACGTGAGTCAGAAATTTATTTCTGTTCCACACGTGATTGTGTGTTGATGATTTCTATATATATATATATATATATATATATATATATATATATATATATATATATATATTTTATATATATATATATATATATATATATATATATATATATATATATATATATATATATATATATATATATATATATCAAAAACGAAATCATGAGTATAAAACAAGACCTGTTTGAGTGTATATCTTGGCATATTGTTAGAAATACTCTTAAAACCTTCAAGCTTTACGAGAAACTACTGTCCTCATTGGCAGATAGAATTACAGCAAATAAGAATTTCTACACGGCGAGATTATTTACATTTGGCTAAGGCTCGTTCTCCTGCATACTTAATCATTCTGCTTTGTTGTGGTCATGCTGCCCGTCTGCTGCTCAATGGGGGTTGTTTATCCTGGGTATGGGTATTTAAGGACTTCGAGTGTATTAAGCGTGCCCAACTTTATCCTCAGCTTTAAACGATCGTGATTATTCTTCATAGTCCTCAGCGAAATTGATTAAAGGGTGTATGAATTGAATATAGAATTTAGGTCAAAGGCCAAGCACTGGGACCTATGAAGTCATTCAGCGCTGAAATGGGCACTGACAGTAAAAGGTTTGAAAGGTGTAGCAGGAGGAAAACCTTGCAGTTGCACTATGAATCAATTATTAGGAGAGGGTGGAAAGTAAGATGGATGAAAGAGAATATGAAAGGAGGCACAGTAAATGGAACGAAAGGGGTTGCAGCTATAGGGGCCGAAGGCACGCAAGAACCTTAAGTAATGCCTACAGTTCATCGCATGAGGTGCACTGACGGCACTACCCCCCTACGGGGATTAAAGGGTGTGGGTTGACCTATCTTTTCTATATTTTGGAAGAAAAGCAAATTTTGTTTTTTTAATTATTTAACTTATTAATGAAGTGTAGTATTATGTCCGTATCTAATAAATCTTTGGCATTATGACATTAATGGCTAATGACCAAACAAGCACACAATTCCAACAGGTAAAGGACGTCTTAGTTACGAGTAGTAGTACTAGTTAATGGAGCAATAGTATTCAGAATAAAGGTGGAGTTTATGCTACCCACCGTCTCAGTGTCTCAGGACTAGCAGGAGAAACATGAATAGCACTCCCTAATACCCCCTTGAACATTGAACCAGGGCCTCCCTTGCTCAAGGTTTTCAAGGAAAACTGTACATATTCCCCATCACCATGTCAGGAAAACATGTAAACCAGCTATTTAGGTTCCAAAAATACTACTACTCGTTCAGCTAATACATGCAACCAATATGCACAAGCTTCGACATATGACAAAAAACAATAACTTTTTTTAGACAAGTTTCTATAAGAATGCTTTATGGAATTACTATTCATCCGACAGCCGTCTATGCGATGCATATTTTTATTTTTATTGGCACGGCAATCATGAAAACGAGAATTAGTTTCATTATTTACAGGCCTTTACATCAGGAACACAAGGCTAGCTACAGTCCTCATACCCTTAACGACCAAGGTGAATAAGATCAGCCACATTATAACAAAACGAGAAACGGGTCTCGCTTGATCGATTAAATGAGGACCTGCTAAAAGGCCTACGAAAATATACATAAAAATCCTGGACATTCACCCTATCACTTGATCACCCTAAATTTAATCTTTAAAACAGTATTATTCAATACGAAACTCGGAACGTCCTCTTACAAGATATATTATTAGCATTGAAGAGAGGCCTATATCTAGTTTCTCGGATGGAAGCACTCCGCCATACAACCATTTGTTCTTACAGCTTCAAACTTTCCGGCTAAACACCTTCATAAACTCCAAACTCTAGAGGGAAAAGCAATCATCTCACTCAGCGCACGCGGCAAAATATTGAATATTTGAAACTCACCATTACCCAACAGCTTCTTGTTATCGTGAAAATCACCCACAAACCGCAATGCGCCCTTTCGACTAGCAAACGCCAGGTACCTCTCACCTGTCTCTCCCGAGCGTTTTCTCGAAAAGGACCGACTGCCATCTTCAACTTCAACACCCGTTGAACCAATCAGAGGCCTCCGTGTCATTCCATTTTCAGCAGATTGAGAAACCGACTCCTGATTGGCTGGGATGGCCATTGGATGGACTTCATACTGGCTGTAGTGCAACACCATTTCCAGCTTACGTTACCGCACGGAAGGTAGTGTTCAGGTAAATATTAACAATGTTTCTAATTCACGAAGTAAAAAATTTATTTTTAATAGAGGACTAAAATCCTTAGGAATCTTTGAATTTAAAAAAAAAAAAATACTCTGCAACTATGTCTGGTAGTTGCAAGACTGCTGTCAATCGGGAATTGCAGAATACTTACAACGGTAAATAGAAATTCTCTCTCTATCTCTTCATTATCTTTGTTTATTTTTGGAAGCCATCTTATCGACCCTTATTAATCCCTCCGAAGACCACTGTTTATTTATTTTTAATTTTCTAATTACTGCTCAAATGTCTTTTACCGAGTCTTCCGATCTTCTTAGTTCGTGGAGAAACTTACTGAATGAGAATCTTGGGCGTCCTGTGTTCCAGAGCCTTAAGCATTTCTAATTTTTATTGCCTCTTGGTTCCACTTAATATATATTCAGACATGCTCCTATGTGCAGTCATGCTTTGGGTGACGTATTACTGTAGTGGTCTCGAATATTTTCCCACGTTTTCTGCCTTGATAAACGTCAAAAAACATCTGCTCGTATATTCAGTGCTGTTTGCACAGGTTGTTCTCCTTCAGAAACAAGTAAAAAATGCGCCGAAGTTTCTTCCGCGCAATCGACTTTTCTGTATAGCGTATAATCAAGGCCACCGAAGATAGGTCTATCTTTCGGTGATCTCGGTATAATGCTGTATGAGCCGCCGCCCATGAAACTTTAGCCACGGCCCGGTGGTGGTCTGTCCTATATCGTTGCCATAAGCACGATTATGGCTAACTTTAACCTTAAATAAAATAAAAACTACTGAGGCTAGAGGGCTGCAATTTGGTATGTTTGATGAGTGGAGGGTGGATGATCAACACACCAATTTACAGCCCTCAAACTTCAGTAATTTTTAAGATCTGATGGCGAACAGAAAAAGTGCGGAGGGACAGGCAAAGCCGGCACAATAGTTTTCTTTTCAGAACTAAAAGGCACTAATGCACGTGACCTAAAGACCATCGTGTAAATATGATGTCTTGGCCCAAGGCTGTTTATCTATGCACACAAACTGTTTCGAATGCTATTTCAAGAAGTGGAGCAAAGCACAAATACGTCATATGAAACAGAAAATAAATACTCATACCCATCTTACTTGCTACAAATAACCAGCCCTGAAAAGAATTACTATTTCTTGTCATCAGATGAAGACACTCGGTTTGGCAAATATGCCCTCAAAACTACAATAAAATCAATTACAAAGAGATGGACTATATGACGGGCATTTTAACTAGCTGGGAGCAGTATGAAAATAAAAAAGTCAAACTATGGTGGTTTCTCTCCCAGGCATTGGGACAAGGTATTGAGTAGTGCCTGCAGATATTCGAACTACCTTTAACACTCAAATTTGATGATCTAAATACTGTTTAAACGTTCAAGGACTTATGAATGTTCCTGCAAAGCGTTACATTCTGAATATTTACGAAAAATGCCATGCCTTAGCATTACTGGGGAATGTGGGGCCATTCGACATGCCCCAAATGAAATTAAATGGTACCATATAAAACTACCAACATTAACGGGATAGGATTCCGCATACTGTACCTGCGTAACCCAAACATACATAAAAGCAATTTTATGTAGTTAGTCGTTTCTGTATAAAGCGTTCACCCTTTCGTGAAAAATAAAGTTTTATTACCTTTGTCTTGAGAGGAGATACATATGTTACGGGCAGATAGCGAAACCAGTCATTTCGCGAACTGCCTGAAATTTCAGGCAGGTAGCGAAATGCTCTTAGGGACATTTGAATCCGCCAGGGGCTAGTACTAAACACAGCGAATCAGTGACTCACCTACACTGTTTCGCCGTTTTAATAATAGCCCCCGGGGGGTCAAATGTATTTCGTAGTGTTCAGTACTAGCCCCTGGGGGGTCAAATGTATTTCGCTGTGTTTAATACTAGCCCCTGGGGGGTCAAATGTATTTCGCTGTGTTTAATACTAGCCCCTGGGGGGTCAAATGTATTTCGCCATGTTTAGTACTAGCCCCTGGGGTGTCAAATGTATTTCGCCGTGTTTAATACTAGCCGCTGGGGGGTCGAATGTATTTTGCCGTGTTTAGTACTAGCCCCTGGGGGGTCAAATGTATTTCGCCATGTTTAATACTAGCCCCTGGGGTGTCAAATGTATTTCACCGTGTTTAATACTAGCCCATGGGGGGTCAAATGTATTTCGCCATGTTTAGCACTAGCCCCTGGGGGTTCAAAGGTATTTTGCCGTGTTTAATACTAGCCCCTGGGGGGTCAAATGTATTTCGCCATGTTTAGTACTAGCCCCTCGGGGATCAAATGTTCCTAAATACATTTCGCTTTTTGCCCGTAACATATATACCTCGTCTGATACACACTGTTTCAACATTCGATTTTTAATTCATGGTGAAAACCCTCAAGATTCGTTGGACGTGATGATGATGATGATGATGATGATGATGATAATGATGATGATCGACACGGGGGCCGTTAGATCAATCTTCCCGGCATCTAGAGAGGACCGCAATCGAGAACCGGTTCTGTTTGCTAATGTCTATATCATTACATGAAAGAAATGTTCCTCATTGGACGGTTGGGAACCGTTCTCAGCTAGCACTCGGCTGGCCCCGCGTTCGATTCTCCGACCGGCCAATGAAGAATTAGAGGAATTTATTTCTGGTGACAGAAATTCATTTCTCGCTGTAATGTGGTTCGCATTCCACAATAAACTGTAGGTCCCGTTGCTAGGTAACCAATTGGTTCTCAGCCACGTAAAATAAATCTAATCCTTCGGGCCAGTCCTGGAGAGCTATTAATCAGCTCAGTGGTCTGGTTAAACTAAGGTATACTTAACTTTAACATGAAAGAAAGTGTTACCTTAATGCTAAATCACTGGTAACAACTCGCCCAAATGAACTTCATGTGATTCTCTTCAGTAATTCCTCGCACCCTTAACCCTACCAAGGAGCTGAAGAAACAAACATCGACCGTTCATTGGCACGCAAAGAATGTTTACGTCTTCCATTCAAACTAAAAGCGTCACATCGATTCTGTTATTTATATTTAAAACTGCTGATTGTGAGAACTGGGAACCCATATTGCTTAGCTTGCACGAAATACGAAATTATGTACCTGGGACAAAATATAGCAAAGTTATAAATCTTGAAAGTAAAAGTGGAGAGCGGAGCCTTAAAGTTTAAACACTGCTTTTTCCTGTTAAAGTCCTTTTTAGTTTTCTGTAAAAGAAAACTGCTGTGCCGGCTTCGTCTGTCCGTCCGCACTTTTTCCTGGCCGCCCTCAGATCTTAAAAACCACTGAGGTTAGAGGGCTGCAAATTGGCATGTTGATCATTCACCCTCCAATCATCAAACATACCAAATTGCAGCCCTCGAGCCTCAGAAGTTTTTATTTTATTTAAGGTTAAAGTTAGCCATAATCGTGCTTATGGCAACGATATAGGACAGACCACCACCGGGCCGTGGTTAAAATTTCATGGGCAGCGGCTCATACAGCATTATACCGAGACCACCGAAAGATAATCTATTTTCGGTGGCCTTGATTATACACTGTAGCGGCTGTACAGAAAACTCGATTTCACCGAAGAAACTTCGGCGCATTTTTTACTTGTTTAGGTTGCAAAAGCTAAATTATTTGCTATATACCTTCTTGCCGCCCATTCCACGACGCAAGTGATGTGCATCTTATAAATATCGTTAATTAAACCTTATTAATATTTATTCATTACTAATCACTTTATTATACGTATCTGAAATCAAACCCAAAGTTCATAAGGTAACCTGAAATGTTAAGTTTTAGCGGGTCCGTCTGTTCAAATTTGACCATTGATTCATAGCAGTCTTAAAAGTTACCGAATTTCCATCCTATTTCCACGAATAAAACAAACAGAGAGAGAGAGAGAGAGAGAGAGAGAGAGAGAGAGAGAGAGAGAGAGAGAGAGAGAGAGGGAGAGAGATATGGCTTCCATAAACAAAGTTGAATATCGACAGACCGATTCTATGATCCGTAAAATACAAACATTATTCAAGTAAAGTGCAGATATATAGTACCATTATAAGTGCAGATATATAGCACCATTATCTGATAGGTTTTAAACTCTGCTCTGAGAGTTAATATATTTCACTCGTCATCCCTTTACAAAACTACACGTGGCAGCTACAATAACAGTAAGGAGGCTTTGTTGAAATCAATGATTTTAAGATGTTTACGCGTATATACCAGTGGATATATCGCTGTTGAAATGTTATTGACGACGGAGACAGAAAATTAAATTGCCATGTTATTATATAATGCAATGAGAACGGCAAAAAAAAGATTACTTACGGTAATAACAGCAATAATAACAGCAGAGAAATATAGCATGAAGACTGTAATGACTTTTAAAGATATTTTCTATATGCTTAAAAACTCGAAAGCTAATTTGGCATTTAAGAACAAAAATACGATGAAAATCCCTTATACCAAAGGATATAGTGTCAAATCCCATGTAATTCATGTGACAAATCCTATGTCGATCAAACTGGCCAATCACTGGAAGAGAATATACAAGATATGCATAAGATAACAGTCGAGATTTTATGTCAAAGATAATGATCATGATATCAATTGGAAAGAAGATAAATTTGTTCAGTCAAATAACGTCACAAAGAAATATCATAGAGAATCTTTTAAATGAAAGTCTGGGTACAAATATAAATAGTTGCCTGGATATACATAAACTTAACCCATTTATATCAAAATAAATATGTAAAATGCACGGATTTTAAACAGTGTTGTTAAGCCTGGCCCACAGAACGACAAAACGGTATGCTTGCTATTTTCCATCAAGGAATAATCCAGATAATGTGTTCCGCGAGATCGAGATTTATGAACAGCAACCCCGCCCCCCAACCTCTCTCTCTCTCTTAGAAAAAAAAAAAAAACCTGTCTACTCGCAAGTGCCAACTTTCTCATTTTAACCGTCTGTACGTTCTTGAGTAGTGTGATTTCATCTTAACATATATGTCAAATATCGCCACCAGTTCAATATATGTAGGGGTGTCACGAAAAGCGCTTCAAGACTCCCCCGGGGCTATTATTCTTGGTCTACAGTACTTAACTTTGGGTGGACAGCCTTAGTCAGTCAGTTACCCACCAGATTCCGAACGACTACCACGGCAAGCAAGAAACAACTTTGCTGAGACTCGAGGAAGCAAGACCTCTTACAACGAAGTAAGTTAGTGTGCCTGGTTATTACTGCAGGTGCGACCGAATATACTGACAAATCTTTTTCTTAGGAGCTCCGCCATTAGAAGTTCTGTCATCATTAATTATCAGAACTCAAGTTGATAACTTCACAAGCACTTCTTTTTATGAAGCTTCGTCGTCTGTACTTACGAAAACGATAATCCCGTGCAAAAGACAGGTAAGGCCTGCACAGAAATACAAGGAGTTCTCAAGAGAAAAGGTCCACGACGTGGTTTCCCAAAACATGATGCTGTTATTTCCTTCTACGGCAGGAACACAGGCGTTCAAATTCCGAATACAGTATTCTAACATCAGCAAGAAGATAAAAAAGTAAATGATGCGCCGAAGTTTCTTCGGCGCAATCGAGTTTTCTGTACAGCGTATAATCAAGGCCACCGAAAATAGATCTATCTTTAGGAGGTCTTGCTATAATGCTGTACGAGCTGCGGTCCATGAAACTTGAACCACGGCCTGTCATACATCGTTACCAAATGCACGATTATGGCTAAATTTAACCTTAAATAAAATAAAAACTACAGAGGCTAAAGAGCTGCAGTTTGGTATCTTGATGATTGGAGGGTGGATGATCATCATACCAATTTGCAGCCGTCTAGGCTCAGTAGTTTCGAAGATCTGAGGGCGGACAGAAAAAGTGCGGACGGACGGACACAGTCGGCAATATATTTTTCTTTTACGGAAAACTAAAAAGTAAGAGACTGAGAAGTGAAAAAGAAATTGGCGAACGAAGTATATTCAACATTTATATCATCAGAAGATAAGAAGCGAGACTGAGGAATAACCCTTGAACAGGAGCGAGACTGAAAATGTGTCATGTAAGAAACAAGTAAAAGATGCGCCGAAGTTTCTTCGGAGCCATCGAGTTTTCTGTATGAAACTTTCAGCCACGGCCAATGGAACTCTTAGCCGCGGCCTATGAAACTCAGCCACGTTCCTGTGGTGGCCTTATATACACACACACACACACACACACACACACACACACACACACACACACACACATATATATATATATATATATATATATATATATATATATATATACACACACATATATAGTGTGTGTGTGTTTGTGTGGAAATTTATAGAATAAGACCAGCATGGCTAACGAGATTAAAATATGGTTCTTCTGATAACTTTTAACAACGAATACGACGAATTTAAAATTGATTTCTACCACGAATGCTTAGTTACCCCCATCACAATGCCCACCGTATCTAACCATAAGGGGTGACACAGCGGATAACTACATTTTCTGGGCCAGGGAAATTGAAAAACCAAAAAAAAAAACCGGGACGCGCAAAGATCTAACCATCCCAAACTTGGTCCTAGCCGAGCAGGGGCCAATTTTCCCGCTACTTTGCTGCACTCTCCCCCCCCCCCACCCCTACTTAACCTGCCCGGGACTTGCAATAAGCTAAATAAGTTACGCCGGAAAAATGTTGAATTCTTCCAAAATTATATCCGAAAGTATCGGAAAGACCGTATTTCACATTTTAAAAGATGTAGTAACTTAATGCATGACATAACACATCGTTTCCTAATTTCTGGTGTGCGTGTAAGCATTTATGATGTGATGAATGTAGGGAATAATGGAATTATGTAATGTCTCTTAAAAGCAAAGTTCTGGGACATGATTTCACCGTGGAACATGTGCACCTGTTTTAACACATCACAACTGCAACAGGTTGATACAGGCACAGAGGAAAGCATTTGCCTTGAATGGCGACAGAACTGAACAGTAATTAGGAGTACTTAAAAAAGAATACTCCTCTGCATTTAGGCTGTGGTACTGTAACTATTTTAATTTAGAAGAAGAAGAATAACTAAAATTTGAGTGAAAAACTCATACAACGGTATTTCACTGCACTGCTTCATCTTTGTGTTATTCCCTCAATTATTCAAATGCACATGAATATTAAAACACAACCTTATCCTTCTTGGAGGTGTAACTAGATAAGTGGTGAACAAAGCATGGGTTCGAATCTAACCTAGGAAGGAAAACACCAGCGTTTATTTCCATTTGGTTTTCAAGCCTTCCCGCAACAATCGTGTAAAAATGAAGAACAAAGACGTGATATATATTGTAATTATGAACATATGTGCGTGTGTGTGTACGTGTGTGTAATTGGCGTTACATTTTCTTGTTTCAGGTAAATATGATGCTCTTACCTTCGAAAACCCTGGCTGTGATGGTATTTTTGGCAACGATGCATATCTCCGTGGCCACTCAGCGCACTCGTCTTTATACCCCACTGTACAGAGGTGGGCAGATGATAACTGGTACTTACACGATGTACCAAAACGTCACTTCATTGAGGTAAAAACGGGAACTTTCCCCACAGTTTTAAAAGCTATGACTTTTGAAAATTTATCGTGTGTGTCCGAAGAAGTACAAATATTAATTATCAATTGCTACACAGCGTAAAAATGCGCGCGTACAATCTACGGCAGGCATGTTTGACTCAAAAGGTTCAGAAAAGATGATTTCTTCTGTGTATGAAGGTTCCGTGACTATCAGGAGCCGTTTCTCTTTCCTTTCAGATGTGCGATGATATGCACCAGCACGCTTGGATGTTGGGCGTATACCTGGGATAAAAGCAGTCACGAATGCGGCCTCCTGGATGGACTCACTTCGGAAGTCACCACCGAAACGCCTCCGTCTTCGTCACTGATTACTTACTACGCCAGCACCGTCAATGGCAAAACGATGAAAATGACGACGGGCGTAGGCTACTGGCAGTGGGCGAGAGCAGAGTGCGAAACTATGGGCGGGCGCCTGTACTTGCCAGACGACACAACCCACATGCTCTTATTGCATCACGTATTGAATGCAAGCTATATCTGGATAGGAATGTATCACAATCCAGGCGATGATCTGGTTACTTGGTACGACATGGACGGAAATCCAGCCCAGACTAGGATGCTCTGGGCCTCCGGGCAACCGAATAATAACGGCGGTCATCAAGATTATGTTTTTTCTGACTACGGGTACCTGTATGATCTTGGGGACGAGCAAGATTACAATGCTCTGTGTGCAATGTAAAGGAGCTCTGCTCGAATCGCAGAAGTGTGTAAAAACATCACCTCGGGGCCTCGAAGAATATGTCTGATGTATACCATGTCAGAATTTGGATAAATAAACTGAGGCAATGACAGTGCACAAGATCGTCTCTGAAGAAGCACCTTTCTACAATTATTCATACTGGTCACGATAACAAGATTTCAGAGCGAGGGTTTGGATGTTATCCACGAAGCAGGCCATTTAGAGTTATTTATTCAGAATATTATTCCTAATCTGGATATTCCTAGCGAGATTTGCACGAACCTCATTTACAGACGTCCAAGGTGCTACTATAGTAGGCGATTTACCTAGGGGATCAAATGTGTTTCGCCATGTTTAGTACTAGCCGCTCGGGGATCAAATGAGATCAAGTGCACTTATGGACATTTGATCCCCGAGGGACTAGTACTAAACATGGCGAAACAGTGTAGAAACACGCAGGTAGACCGCCTACCATAGTAGAAACACGCAGGTAGACCACCTACTATAGTAGAAACACGCAGGTAGACCACCTACTATAGTAGAAACACGCAGGTAGACCACCTACTATAGTAGAAACACGCAGGTAGACCACCTACCATAGTAGAAACACGCAGGTAGACCACCTACTATAGTAGAAACACGCAGGTAGACCACCTACTATAGTAGAACCACGCAGGTAGACCACCTACTATAGTAGAAACACGCAGGTAGACCACCTACTATAGTAGAAACACGCAGGTAGACCACCTACTATAGTAGAAACACGCAGGTAGACCACCTACTATAGTAGAAACACGCAGGTAGATCACCTACTATAGTAGAAACACGCAGGTAGACCACCTACTATAGTAGAAACACGCAGGTAGACCACCTACTATAGTAGAAACACGCAGGTAGACCACCTACTATAGTAGAAACACGCAGGTAGACCACCTACTATAGTAGAAACACGCAGGTAGACCACCTACTATAGTAGAAACACGCAGGTAGATCACCTACTATAGTAGAAACACGCAGGTAGACCACCTACTATAGTAGAAACACGCAGGTAGACCACCTACTATAGTAGAAACACGCAGGTAGATCACCTACTATAGTAGAAACACGCAGGTAGACCACCTACTATAGTAGAAACACGCAGGTAGATCACCTACTATAGTAGAAACACGCAGGTAGACCACCTACTATAGTAGAAACACGCAGGTAGACCACCTACTATAGTAGAAACACGCAGGTAGACCACCTACTATAGTAGAAACACGCAGGTAGATCACCTACTATAGTAGAAACACGCAGGTAGACCACCTACTATAGTAGAAACACGCAGGTAGACCACCTACTATAGTAGAAACACGCAGGTAGACCACCTACTATAGTAGAAACACGCAGGTAGATCACCTACTATAGTAGAAACACGCAGGTAGACCACCTACTATAGTAGAAAGACGCAGGTAGATCACCTACTATAGTAGAAAGACGCAGGTAGATCACCTACTATAGTAGAAACACGCAGGTAGACCACCTACTATAGTAGAACCACGCAGGTAGACCACCTACTATAGTAGAAACACGCAGGTAGACCACCTACTATAGTAGAAACACGCAGGTAGACCACCTACTATAGTAGAAACACGCAGGTAGACCACCTACTATAGTAGAACCACGCAGGTAGACCACCTACTATAGTAGAAACACGCAGGTAGACCACCTACTATAGTAGAAACACGCAGGTAGACCACCTACTATAGTAGAAACACGCAGGTAGACCACCTACTATAGTAGAAACACGCAGGTAGACCACCTACTATAGTAGAAACACGCAGGTAGATCACCTACTATAGTAGAAACACGCAGGTAGACCACCTACTATAGTAGAAACACGCAGGTAGACCACCTACTATAGTAGAAACACGCAGGTAGACCACCTACTATAGTAGAAACACGCAGGTAGACCACCTACTATAGTAGAAACACGCAGGTAGACCACCTACTATAGTAGAAACACGCAGGTAGACCACCTACTATAGTAGAAACACGCAGGTAGACCACCTACTATAGTAGAAACACGCAGGTAGACCACCTACTATAGTAGAAACACGCAGGTAGATCACCTACTATAGTAGAAACACGCAGGTAGACCACCTACTATAGTAGAAAGACGCAGGTAGACCACCTACTATAGTAGAAACACGCAGGTAGATCACCTACTATAGTAGAAACACGCAGGTAGACCACCTACTATAGTAGAAACACGCAGGTAGACCACCTACTATAGTAGAAACACGCAGGTAGACCACCTACTATAGTAGAAACACGCAGGTAGACCACCTACTATAGTAGAAAGACGCAGGTAGATCACCTACTATAGTAGAAACACGCAGGTAGACCACCTACTATAGTAGAAACACGCAGGTAGATCACCTACTATAGTAGAAACACGCAGATAGATCACCTACTATAGTAGAAACACGCAGGTAGATCACCTACTATAGTAGAAACACGCAGGTAGACCACTTACTATAGTAGAAACACGCAGGTAGACCACCTACTATAGTAGAAACACGCAGGTAGACCACGTACTATAGTAGAAACACGCAGGTAGATCACCTACTATAGTAGAAACACGCAGGTAGACCACCTACTATAGTAGAAAGACGCAGGTAGATCACCTACTATAGTAGAACCACGCAGGTAGACCACCTACTATAGTAGAAACACGCAGGTAGATCACCTACTATAGTAGAAACACGCAGGTAGACCACCTACTATAGTAGAAACACGCAGGTAGATCACCTACTATAGTAGAAACACGCAGGTAGACCACCTACTATAGTAGAAACACGCAGGTAGATCACCTACTATAGTAGAAACACGCAGGTAGACCACCTACTATAGTAGAAACACGCAGGTAGATCACCTACTATAGTAGAAACACGCAGGTAGACCACCTACTATAGTAGAAACACGCAGGTAGATCACCTACTATAGTAGAAACACGCAGGTAGACCACCTACTATAGTAGAAACACGCAGGTAGATCACCTACTATAGTAGAACCACGCAGGTAGACCACCTACTATAGTAGAAACACGCAGGTAGATCACCTACTATAGTAGAAACACGCAGGTAGACCACCTACTATAGTAGAAACACGCAGGTAGATCACCTACTATAGTAGAAACACGCAGGTAGACCACCTACTATAGTAGAAACACGCAGGTAGACCACCTACTATAGTAGAACCACGCAGGTAGACCACCTACTATAGTAGAAACACGCAGGTAGATCACCTACTATAGTAGAAACACGCAGGTAGACCACCTACTATAGTAGAAACACGCAGGTAGACCACCTACTATAGTAGAAACACGCAGGTAGACCACCTACTATAGTAGAAACACGCAGGTAGACCACCTACTATAGTAGAAACACGCAGGTAGATCACCTACTATAGTAGAAACACGCAGGTAGACCACCTACTATAGTAGAAACACGCAGGTAGACCACCTACTATAGTAGAAACACGCAGGTAGACCACCTACTATAGTAGAAACACGCAGGTAGATCACCTACTATAGTAGAAACACGCAGGTAGACCACCTACTATAGTAGAAACACGCAGGTAGACCACCTACTATAGTAGAAACACGCAGGTAGACCACCTACTATAGTAGAAACACGCAGGTAGACCACCTACTATAGTAGAAACACGCAGGTAGACCACCTACTATAGTAGCATCAACTTCCAAGAATGTGTATGTGTGTGTGTGTGTCACCTCTGTCCACTTTTGTATTGTTCTTTCAAGAAAAAAAGTTCACAGAAAATATTCTTATTACTCATTTAAACTTTAAGATGTTAGTGACTAACACATCTTTTTATTTAGGAATAACTAAATATTACGTTTGCAAATGCCACTTCTGCTATGGCGTGAAAGATGTTTTCAGCGTGTGAAGCAGACACAGTTGCATTGCATATCAAATCTTGCATATGCATATGTGACGAATTAATTCACATTAAAACTACCACATTTTTCACATGTTTCATTCTCTTATTTTTATGACAAGTTAGTATCCAAAACTTTCCACACTTCCGTATTTTTAAAAATATTTAAATCATGTTAATAGTCTTTGATATGAGGTATATAATTATATGTGGAAAATGAAGTGAAAAGGTTTATGATTATGAATTGTCTAGTAATCAACATCAAATAAAATTGGTTTATAAAATCTTACTGAATTACGTTTATCAAAGAATTTAAAGCTATCACAACAAGATTATAGCAACATTGTTATTTTGCAAATAGAGGGCAAACGCCTAGAGCCCTGTTTATGCATTTACAAGAGCATTCACAAAGAACAGATTTGTCAATATCATGGAACTTATTTAATCAAGAATACATGTTCGAGTCCACTCCTTACCTTACAGATTAGCCAGTCAGAAAGAGGTCACTTTCTTTCTTTCTTTCTTTAAATCTTCACCTGAAAGCTAACAGATTATAAACCCGAGATGGCTCCAAAGGTAAATCAGCCTACAGGGAGAGACAATTTCTAGGAAAAGGTGATATATGAATAAATATGAGGGGATAGAAAATTAAACCAATACACCTAATATTCAGGATACGTCAGCAGAGTGCAGGAACGAATTTTCTCCTCGCTTAAATATTTGGAGAACAGATTCCACAACTGCACTAAATCAACTATTCCCCATTTTAGTTGTGGCCAAGATAAAACTCCTACCAAACTGATTAGTATTAAACCTGATCCTACAAAACCACACACTGTTGTAACAGCAGCAAAAACAGCTTGGTCGAGTAAAGAGTGTGGAGGGTGTTTGTCGTTGCACTACATTTTATGCAATAAACTTGATGTCTTGTTCGCTTCATTCCTTTCTCTGCACTCTGTTCTATCATCTTGCTTGTTTTTCTCATATTTTCTATATCACAACACTCTCAGTTCAGTAAGACCTACAATCTATAGATTGCAGCGAGTAAAAATCTCCAATTTACTTCAGTCAGCCATTAAAATATATTTTCTATGTAAGAGATGTTGGAAAGAGAAAATGTAGAATTAATTTTGAATGGCTAACAAATGTATAAGTTTTTTCTCTATGCTCCTTGATTCATTTAATGATTTACTTGTTGCTGCTCATTCCACAAACATACAAGTGTTAATAAACAATGAATAAAACTGAAATTACCTGTCGCTTGAACAGAGACAGAAGATAATATCTTCGTCATATCGACCATTTATAGACAAGAGAAAGTAGTAAAACAGATACTCAAAAACCTTGAGCGTTTTGCTATGACATTGCTTCATACATTCTTAACTCGTAGTGCACTTTCACCAAAAGCTTTCCACAGAATGATGAGATTGAGTTCATTATTTTTTTAACAGTCATAAACCATGAATTTAAACTGCTTTCCTGACTCCATGCTTAATTCTACCCTTCTGTAACATAAGGGAACGGTGTTTTTGACATTTATGATCTCTTACTGCTCCGCAGTGGAATACCAAAGGTAACATAATGGTTTGTAGTTATTTCTGGAAAAAAAGCAGGCTACTTGATTCCATTCATAATAGCTCTCTATGAAAAGGTTTGAAAATGCACGAAAAAGGGGGTTTGCAAAGGAAAACAAGTTTGATGGAAATAACTGATTAAATTCGATGGAAAATAAAAGAAAGATAAAACGTTTACCATCAAATAGAGAAGGATTCCATTAGAGCTGACATCAGTCCTTCATCTGGTCGTGAGTTTGATTTGTGTTAATAAATATTTACTTGAAAACATATCTGCTCAAGTTTCTTTTACCTTTGTTCAATGGAACCATGTATCTTTCAATGTTAATATGCAATATAAGACATCTCCCTCAGAGATGTTCCTCGGATGCTGAGATAAGCATACTAATCCCTATTGCTCTCTGGAGGGTTTTGACTGGTTGTTGCAATCGCTCCCCTCACCTCATTGCCCATGAAAGACTTGCGTGAGGAAGTTGTGAGCACAAGATTCATCTGGATAGTGGGCGAAAGTTGCAAAGAAGAGAGTCAAATGGATAATGGGGGCAATATTGCAAACACAAGAATCAACTGCAATGCAAGCAAAAATCGCAGCCACAAGAATCTGCTGGAGATTAAGTCCACGACACAGTAACTCAACTGGATAGTAGGCAGACGTCGCAGGCACAAGAGACAACAGAGTATCACAAACACAAAAAATCAACTAGGTGGAAGCCGCAAGTTGCAATGTTGATGACAGAGACCATTATGAAGATTAATCCCTTCCTACACTGCCTTGTTATTAAGTCCTTCCACTAAGGAAGATTAAACCCTTCCCTCACTGACTTAATGAATCCTTTCATTTTGAGGATCAGTCCCTTCCTTTGCTGCAGTGTTAATGACAGATCCCAGTGTACAGATTAATCCCTCTCTTCGCTGTAATGTTAATGACTCCTTTCGTTGTGAGAATCAACGCCTCCTCGGCTGCATTGTTAATGACTCCTTCCGTCATGAAGATTAATCCCTTTTTTCACTGGACTGTTAATTATTCATTCCACTGGGAAGACCAATCCTTTACTTCACTGTAGTGTTAATGAAAAATTCCATTGTGAAGATTACTTCATTCCTCCACTGGAATGTTAATGACTCCTTCCTTTACGAAGATTAATTCCTTCCTTCACTGTTTTGCTAATGACTCCTTCCATCTTAAGGATCAACACTTTCCTTCTCTGCAATGTTAATGAAAAAAATTCATTGTGAAGAATAATCCCTTCCTTCAAAACATTTTTAAAGCCTGATCCCATTTGATGGTTAAACTCTCCCTAAACTACACTGTTGATGAATACTCATATTGTGAGGATTAAGGATTAACCTCTTCCTCCACTGTAGTCATTTGCTCAATCCTCAGGTGACAACAATAACCTCTCTTTCTATTAATGGTATGAGTAACCTCTGATTTTAGTTCCATCACAAGAAACGACTCTAGTGCTCAGTGCGCAAACTAACAGCTATTTTACCTTCACTATTCACATTAACAAAACCCTGCAAGATGTTGTACTAACACCTTTCTAGTATTTTTTTTCTTCTACTAATGACAGCATCATATTTCCCCCTCACTGAGAATAAATAAATTATTTTCTGTGTTAGATTTTCCCTTTATCGAAATTTTTATGACGTCTCTTTTTAATCTTCAGAGGCAGCCTCTTTCATTTCGGTATATCACGACAGAATTATGCACATATCAACCCAGATCCTAAGTCATTGGTCTTTAGAACAGATCTCCCTTGAGTTTTCCTTTTGCAACTCTGTAGGTTGTAGACTCCAGAGATCCTCTTCCGGATTTGGTCGAGAAAAAGTATGACATTAATTATTATTATTATTATTATTATTATTATTATTATTATTATTATTATTATTATTATTATTATTATTCAGAAGATAACCCCCTTTTCATATGGAACAAGACCAAAGGGGTCATTGATTTGAAATTCAAGCTTCCAAAGAATATGGTGCTCATTAGGAAGTAAGAAAAGGTAAAGGGAAATACAGAAAGAAGAGATCTCACTTATTAAATAGAAAATAAGTAATACATTGATAAATAGATAAAAATGTATTAAAATGCAAGGAGAATATCCTTAGGGTAATAATACATTGCATCTTCGCTTGAACTTTTCAAGTTCCAATCGCACGACATTCTCAAGGAGGCTGTTCCACAGTCCAACGATGTGAGGAATAAAGGACCTCTGGAACTGAGAAGTTCGACAGCGAGGCACATTTACTGCATATTGGTACTGCTGTTCAGTGAATCTGGTTGCTCTCGGCAGGCAAAGGGATCAGGGATCAATTGCGAATGTGAAAGATCCTTATTAAAATACAAGTTATGAAAAAGTGACAAATAAGAGACCATCCGTCGATGGTCCGAGTCATAACTGCTAATATCAGGAAACAGAAACCTACCACCGCGACCACTCTATCTAAAAGAGATAAACCTCTGGCAGAAGCAGACCTCCAAACCGGAGAACAGTATTCTAGTAAATGAAGCACAAATGACCTAAAATAGGTTCCTTCGATTTTATCACTTATAAACATACGAGGCCTTACGAACAACACCTAACTTAATATGTAAAAAGAGAAAGAACCTATGACTATGAAGTACTTAAGTTGCCATTTGCCCCTGAAAGGAATGGAATAACTCTGGGGGAAAAAATCAGTATAAGACAAAAGAAAATGCGATCAGAAAATGTATAATTCTGTCTCTCTGCCTCTTTCTCTGTGGGTCTCCCTTTGTCTCTGTCTCTCTTTCTGCCACCTCGCAACTCATTCTTATTCATTGCCAATTAGAGAATGATAATAATGCAATTACAGCCCATTGACAGACGTTATTCCTTCGAGCGGGCCATAGATTGAGGCCCACCGCACGTCACCCGGGAGTTGGAGAGAGAAGTTAATTGGCTCTGATAGATTTGACGGATCAGAGTCGCCGATAATGTCCTATCGGCTCCTTGATCCCTCAATATCATCATCGTCATCATCGGTAAAGGATTCATTAGCATCATAATGATGGTTACCTTCCATGACATTATCCTCATCATCATAAGCTTTGTTACCACAGTTATCTTCATCATCATTAATCCATAATCAAGACATCATCTCTCATGGTTAATATCTCAAGTCGTTAAATATTATGCAAATCAGTCTCTCTCTCTCTCTCTCTCTCTCTCTCTCTCTCTCTCTCTCTCTCTCTCTCTCTCTCTCTCATGAGGGGAGGGGTCTCTTTTTATAAGCGGTGTTCTTTTCATTTTAAGGGAATGATCTAATACTAAAGCTACAGGAAAAGGTGGGTTAAGCAGTGCTCAATTCACTATTATTGTAACTAAGATGTTAGCACTATCTCTCTCTCTCTCTCTCTCTCTCTCTCTCTCTCTCTCTCTCTCTCTCTCTCTCTCTCTCTCTCATGAGGGGGCGTCTACTTTCATAAGCTGTATTCCTTTCATTTTAGGTGAAATAATCTCGTACTAAGGCTGCACGAAAAGGTGGGTTAAGCAGTACTCAATTCACTATTATTGTAACTAAGATGTTAGCAGATACCTGTTATGGGCCGTAAGAATTACAGTAGATTTATGTTTATTTCTTTAGTTTCTTTACCTGAGGAGTCGAAGTGTCTTCAGATTTAGATACTTCAATATTCAATATCTTCTTTACGACATTCTTCTATAATGTGATCCACACAGACTCCAAACTGCCCACTATAACTCTCTAAATTCGTTTTACTTATTTGAGTTTGGATATGAAAAGAACATTTTGGAATAGAGGAAACTAAAATAATGCTTAAGCCTTTGGATTAGAAGATATAAAATATAAAAATATCTGAGCGGATGTGAGGAGGAACTTGAAAAGTTGGAGACGAGAAATTACTTCTGTGCACGATTTTTAGTTCCGCCTCACATTATACGTATATATATATATGTATATATATATATATATATATATATATATATATATATATATATATATGTATATATATATATATGTATATATATATATATATATATATATATATATATATATATATATATATATATATATATATATATATATAATGTAGCAGTGAGCATTGTCTTGCATTTTTTGCAAAGACCACCTTGTTACAGAAATTATATATATAAATATATATATATATATATGTATATATATATGTATGTGTGTGTGTGTGTGTGTGTGTACGTGTGCGTGTGAGTGTGTGTATAAAAATGTGCCTGCATGAGTAAATATGATAATGAATACTGCCCCAGCAATATGCATTAGAATTTCTCTCTCTCTCTCTCTCTCTCTCTCTCTCTCTCTCTCTCTCTCTCTCTCTCTCTCTCTCTCGGACCTCCATCACTTTGACCTCCAAACATTTTCCGAAATTTATGAATTACTTTGTTATACCTAAAAGATTTCTGCACGGTACTTAACTCATTTTTATTTTTGAACGACTTGCTGAGTACGACCATAATGTGTTTTGTTTTGAAATGTTCTTACATACAATATATATATATATATATATATATATATATATATATATATATATATATATATATATATACAAATGTATACATACATATGTGAATATATACTGTACATACTGTACACACACACATATATATATATATATACAGTATATATATATATATATATATATATATATATATATATATATATATATATATATATATATATATATATGTATATATATATGATTATATGTATGCATACATATTTGCATATTTATAAATATTAACATATAAATGTGTATATATATATATAGCCTTTCTTTCAGTCTTTCATTAAATTCCAACTCAAGAGGACCTGCACTGGATATCTTTCTTTTTAACCATTTAAAAGATTCAATCTCATTAATCCTTCTCCATCTAATGATATATTATCCCTTTCCATATACATACAAACATACACACAAATATATGCATTATATATATATATATATAATATATATATATATATATATATATATATATATATATATATATATATATATATATATATATATATATATATATATATATATATATATATATAAATTTGAAACGCTTGCTGTGAAACAGCAAATACCAAAACTAGGCGAAAGGAGAAATAGTTAATACTTAATTGATGTAATTACCTCGTGGACAATAAACTGAACGTGATACTCGTCTTATTTCTGCAATTACCACCATCATTAACATCATTATCTTGGTTTATTTCTAGAGAATGAGAGAGATATTGACGGAATAACAAGGTCAACCATCATCAACTTTTCGGAGAAGTCTAATGGCAAGGCTAAAAAAAAGTAGAAAAACAGGAAATCAAGTTTCTTTTGAGGAAAACTGATAAAAAAAAAACTGACGACGATGGATCACGTTTGGAGGAGGACTGATGGTGAAGAGGTGAAAAAATGACGGTAAGCCTAACTTGGGGAAAGCTTGGAGGCTCTAATTTAATTAGAGAGAGAGAGAGAGAGAGAGAGAGAGAGAGAGAGAGAGAGAGAGAGAGAGAGAGAGAGAGTTGGAACGCAACGCAGAGAGGAAAATGACACGAAGTCGTTTTGCCAAGGATCCAAGAAAAAGATGACCAGTATCGATTAGGAATTTGGATAAAACACAGGATACAAGATCTGTTCAAGTTCGAATTAGGTTTCTCGTACCTATGGCGACCAATTTTGGAAAATATTACAAGATAAAGAGGGATACAGTAGTTAACACTTTTTTTTTTTTATCTTTTGGA
>JANJGK010000011.1:9137073-9139515 GCA_039081455.1 Macrobrachium rosenbergii | reverse complement strand
ATTGTACATATATATGTTTGAGTGTATGTACTGTATATGTGTATCAGTGTTTAAATCTAGTCGAATGTTCCGCAGGAGATGGCGCCTCCTTTTTACCCGGGGGCGAACTAAGCACATGCGCTGTGAAAATATGTGGGGTAATGGTGGCAGGGGCTCAGCTGAATAGGCGAAAGGATTAAGGAAATGGCCATTTAAGCATGCTCTTGTCTTCTTGGGCAGCTTAAGTGTCTGGGGAATCATGGAGGGCTTGCTTGGAAGCAGGCCCGTTATATAAATACTGGAACAGACGCTGCGTACGTATATACACACTGTGGAAAGGGAGATGATTGCGTGCTTGCACGGTGGAAGACTCTTGACAAGAACGGGCGTTCGAAAATGCTGACACTTTTCCTCTGGTTCAGAACTCGAGTTTATCATTCATGGGGGGGGTGGGGGGAGATCCCGTTGTGATGTGTGAGATTCGTGAAGTTTCGTCAATACAGTTGTGATTAGAGAACGTAGGGTTATCTGTAAAAAAACAAGACAGTTTATTCTACCATTTAAGCTACCCTACTTTTCACATGAACACACACACACACATATATATATGTATATATACATACATACATACATACATACATACATACATACATATATATATACATATATATATATATATATATATATTATATTATATATATATATATATATATCGAGAGAGAGAGAGAGAGAGAGAGAGAGAGAGAGAGAGAGAGAGAGAGAGAGAGAGAGAGAGAGCATTGTGATAATTTTACACATTCCTAAAGATAAAATTAAAGTGTTAATTACTGTATCCCTCTTTATCTTGTAAATATTTTCTAAAATTGGTAGCCATAGGTACGAGAAGCCTAATTCGAACTTGAACAGATCTTGTTTCATGTTTTTCATCCAAATTCTTATCGATATTGGTCATATTAATTATATATATATATATATATATATATAGTATATATATATATATATATATATTATATATATATATATATATATATATATAATATATATATATAATATATATATATAATTAATATTCACCCCTCAAAGGATTGGAGTATAAAAATGTCTTATCAATATCCATTTTCTGACTGACCACATGGAAAGCATTAAGGAAACGTGAGTGTATTTGCCAGATGAATGAAGACATTTCAGCCCATGTAAGATGGCCGATGCTATTACGATACATATCTGATGAAGTTTTTCAAAGCAGCTTTGATTTTTTTTTCTTTTATCCAGGCACAAAGCCTGTCTAAATCTATAGAAAGTGTGCGAAGCCGTGTCTTTCGTCTTTAAGGCAAGAAATCATTGTTGCAACATTCAGATGTCAATCATGTCACTGCATATCTTGGTCGGGGTGCAATTCAATCAGTCAGAAAAAGATTGAAAGTACTCGAGAGAAAATTCCAAGCAGCTCAGTCACAGTTACTGAGTCCGGATCCTAGCAGCAATTTTTTCTCTTGAGAGAGAGAGTGAGAAAAGTGAGAGAGAGTCTCACAAACTAAAGTCCATCACACACAAAACTTTAAAAAGCAAAAGAACTCTCTGGAGACGGCCATACTTTGCTTGCATCCAGAAAATTTTTGCCTTCGCTCTAATTGAAACACTCGATCTCCGACGTGCCTTTCAAAAGTCGGCTAATGACTTGATAATACCTCATGAATGTTTTCCCTTGGGTAAAGTGAACGTCAAGAGGATTATCACTGAAAAACAAATTGGAAACACGAGGAAAACAAGATGACTCAAATGGAAATTACGACGTTCATGCTGATGAAGAAGTCGAAACAGGATACATGCTTTTATGAAGCGCTGTCTCCGAATAATACGTTTGTATTCAAATCACTGTAAAGTTTTCTTCGAGAAAGAAGGACGGAAGTTCCACCGAACAGGGGCTGGCTTCGGGGCAACAACCCTCTATTCTTAATTCACAGTTGTACTCACACTTTGAAAGCGAAAATAGGTCACTCTATACACTTACACAGAAGGCTCATCAGCAGTGTGTCGGTCCTCCACACGCACTTTGCACCATCCACCTGTCTTACAGTTTTATTTATCTGGAATGGGTTTTTAAGAAAACAAGGGCAAGGGAACAAGACATATATATATCTATGCCCTTTACTAGCCCAGACCAGAGGCAAAAAAGAACAAGTAAAAAGTGCGCCTAAGTTTCTTCGGCGCAATCGAGCTCTCTGTATAGCGTATAATGCTGTATGGAACTCTTAGCCGCGGCACATGAAACTCAGCCAGGGTCCTGTGGTGGCCTGTGTTGTTGGTACCCACAGCGGTGCCAGAAGTACGATTCTGGCTAACTTTAACCTTAAACAAAATAAAAACTACTGAGGCTAGAAGCTTGAAATTTGGTACGTTTGATGATTGGAGGGTGGATGATCATCATACCAATTTGCAGCTCTCTAGCCTCAGTAGATTTTA
>JANJGK010000011.1:9074573-9134573 GCA_039081455.1 Macrobrachium rosenbergii | reverse complement strand
AAAAATTCTTTGTGCGTCTTGATACATGGCTGCAATACAGCGTCACATAAATGCTTCATTTCCTGACTTGTCAGCGAACATTTCACAACGTCAAAAGGCAAAGAATAAATAGAAGTTATTGAGTTTAGAGAGAGAGAGAGAGAGAGAGAGAGAGAGAGAGAGAGAGAGAGAGAGAGAGAGAGAGAGAGGGAGAGAGAGAGAGAGAGATCCCTTGGGATCACTTTGATATGAAAGGAAAAAGACTGGAGCAACAGGACAAAGCTATTTCCCATGCACAAAGAACAATGTCAGCTGCTCTGGACTATTTTTCTTCTTTCTTCTTCTTCATCTTCTTTTGCATTAGTTTTCCATCCATGTGGTTCTTTCCTCCTTCTGCGTCTCCCTTCTTAACATTCATGGGTACAGTTCCAGAGGCGATCCGATGTCTTTTTGAGACACTTGGGGTCCCCAACATATTTATATACACACACACACACACACATCTCCTTTCACCGTTTCTTATTTCTTCCAAATGGCATAAAATTCGAGCAATTCTGAACGACTGGCGTCTTCTCTTCACTCTGTCTTTCGGTGTTGTTGGGTCTTTAAACATTCTTTTTTATTAAATTTTTTATCTCCCTTGTCACTTTCGTTTGTTTCTGTGTAGGTCAGTGTTTCCTATCTGCGACTTCTGTTACGCACGAAAATGTAAACATTACTTTTGAGGCGTGTCTGTTCTTTGAAGCTTACATCTTCTGTTCCTACTGTTTAATTACGAAACTTATTTTTGGGCGTTGTCACTAATGCTAGGAGAATATGTATATCGCAATAATACTTATCTATATTCGACGCTAGTGAGAGAATGAGTTATGAAGATGCCAAGTCTTTTCGAATTACCCGAATTGTTTCTTCTAAGGTACCCTCTATGAAAATGATCCAGTGCATATTTACTGCTGGCGCCCAGAGACCAAAAACCTGAGGCAAACACGTCAGAGACCAGAAAGTGTTAGGCTATCTTGTGAGTTACTAAAAAAATCCGAGACCCTGTCGTCAAAGTAAAAAAAAATCTTTTTAGACCTTGTTGTCAAAGGAAAAAAAAATCTAAGGCCAACTTGTTAGAGATGTAAACCACTGAGGTAGGTGGTCAGTGACCTTAAAGTCTGAAGCCAAATGGTCAGGAACCTAAAAGTCTGAGGCCAGCAGGTCAGGTACCTAAAAGTCCGAGGCCAACAGGTCAGGGACCTAAAAGTCTGAGGCCAACAGGTCAGGGACCTAAAAGTCTGAGGCCAACAGGTCAGGGACCTAAAAGTCAAAGGCCAACAGGTCAGGGACCTAAAAGTCTGAGGCCAACAGGTCAGGGACCTAAACGTCTGAGTCTTGCTATTCCGTGATCAAAACATCCTGAGTTCAGCCCGTCAGTAATAAAAAATGTATGTGGCCAACTCGTCAGAGACCAAAAACCTCTAGGCCAGATCAGTAAGACTGAGGCCAATTTAACTTGGACCTAAAAGTCCAAGGGCAACTCGTCAGAGACCAAAAGGTATGAGGGCAATTTGTCCTACCAAAAGCTCTAGGGCCAATACGGTGGAATGTAAAAGTCTGAGTCCAACTTGTAAAAAAACGAAAAAGTTAAAAAAATCTAAGACCGACTCGTCCGAAACAAGAAGGTTTGAGGTCATCTGGTCCAATTACCAAGAAGAGTGGCAAACTAATCGGAATAAGTCCGGTTGCAGGTCAGAAAGTCTTCTGTCAACCTATCAGAGACCAAAAAAGGCTCCTAAAGGTTAGAGGTCAACTTGTAGAGACCAAAAAGTTCGAGCAAAACGCTCCCTATACGCACTTATTGGTGAATATAAGAACCACAGGAAGCCTTAGCTGAATTCAAGCAAAATTTTAGTACGTTTTCATAATTATTTAATATGAGCTGGAACTGAGAGAGCCCGCTTTACTATCCTAAGAAGCAAATGATAAAGTGTGATTAATATTTATATATCTTTACGAGAGAAAATTTTACTCTGTTCGCCCTGATTCTCTTCTGAAAGAAATCCGTGGGATTTTTAGTTTTCTGTAATAGAAAACTACTGAGATGGTTTTGTCTGTCCGCACTTCTCCTGTCCGCCCTCAGATCTTAAAAACTACTGAGGCTAGAGGGCTGCAAATTGGCATGTTGATCATCCACCCTCAAATCATCAAACATACCAAATTGCAGCCCTCTAGCCTCAGTAGTTTTTTTTATTTTATTTAAGGTTAAAATTAGCCATGATCGTGTGTCTGGCAACGCTACAGGACACGCCACCATCTGACCGTGGCTGAAAGTTTCATGGGCCGCGGCTCATACAGCATTAGACGCTGTACAGCTTTTTTTCATTTACACAGCGATGCTTTACAGATTTGGTCGCTGAAATCAAACGCACATGCGGAGCAGACTTCCTCGCCAACTGGTCGCTCTGTAAATTTAATACCAATTAACCTTCTGCCCAGCTCAGCCGTAATCCTATTACGTAGACACTTCAAAGCCCGAATGTACACGGCCACCGTCTATGGAAATCAAAATTCGGGAACGATTAAATACTTGCGCTATTCGCTGAACCATTCCGGTCGGTTACTCGGTGAATTATCACCAGCAACTCTTGCGGAGGCCTTTCTTTTTCACTTTCCATATACTGTTTTACCGGAACAGGTAAAAATGATTGAGACAGAGTGTGGACTGCTGGCTAAAGTGGACACTATTATTGTATTCACTGCCGAGGTTTGACTGAATGGCACCGATCTTAATGAGTAAGAAATAGGATTAATTATATTAGAAAACTCCTAAGCATCCGGCCTCTTATTGGAATATTTCAGGTCTCTCTCTCTCTCTCTCTCTGCTTACACATTGAAATTCTTAATAACCAAAAATATTCCTAGTACAGTTTAGGTTTTAAGCTTTTGCTATTCTCTGTGTGTCTGCCTGACTGTTTATAAGTATGTATATGTATATGTATATATACATATATGTATGTATATATATATATATATATATATATATATATATATATATATATATATATATATATATATATATATATATATATATACACATATATATATCCTTCGATCTAGTCTATCTACCATTTCTTTCCTATTAGACGAAGATTGGCCTTCTAATTTTGGAAGGCTGGGCTAGCACGTTGCTGGTTCCTGAGATTTCTTCTATACAAATGTCTTTTGTAATAATACCACCAATAATGAAACTTATGGTGCATAATCCTAGGCTGGACAGAACAGAAACAGTTGGCTACCGTAGTGACAGGGTGAGCCGTGCAGGGAGGTTGATGTATTGTAGCTCATGTCACAACCCGGCCTTCCTGCAAGTTCATTATTATTATTATTATATTATTATTATTATTATTATTATCATTATTATTATTATTATTATTATTATTATTATTATTATTATTATTATTTATTCACACATTCTCGTGAAATGAAATATCGCGCGCGAGAGAGGAGCTATTAACAAAAAACAAAACTTGGAGGAACGGGAGAACAAACATAACTTAACGCTGTGGTTGGAAATGGAATTCAGGTCTAACTCTTTATTGATTCACCTGACTAGAATTTTCTCATATAAGGTCTACTTATGTGACTTCAATTTTAGGTGACACTGCAGTTACGAGGTTAAAAATTCCTAAGTAAATCCGTAGCAGAAATGCAGCGGTTACAAAAATTCTATCCTCAGAGATCCCAACAGACAATCTATGCACTCAAGCTGACAACTTCATATCAGAACTTGAAAGTTATCACCTACAGACTATCCACGCATGCAAGCTGACAACTTCATAACAGAAATTGAAAGTTATCACCTACAGACAATCCGTGCACGCAAGCTGACAACTTCATATCAGAAATTGAAAGTTATCACCTACAGACTATCCGTGCACGCAAGCTGACAACTTCATATCAGAAATTGAAAGTTATCACCTACGGACAATCCGTGCACGCAAGCTGGCCACTTCATATCAGAAATTGAAAGTTATCACCTACAGACTATCCGTGCACGCAAGCTGACAACTTCATATCAGAAATTGAAAGTTATCACCTACAGACTATCCGTGCACGCAAGCTGACAACTTCATAACAGAAATTGAAAGTTATCACCTACAGACTATCCGTGCACGCAAGCTGACAACTTCATGACAGAAATTGAATGTTATCCCTTACAGACAATCCATGCACTCAAGCTGACAATTTCATAACAGAAATTGAGAGTTATCACCTACAGACAATCCATGCACTCAAGCTGACAACTTCATAACAGAAATTGGAAGTTATCACCTACAGACAATCCATCTACTCAAGCTGACAACTTCATATCAGAAATTGAGTTATCAGACTATCCATGCACGCAAGCTGACAACTTCACAACAGAAATTGAAAGTTATCCCTTACAGACAATCCATGCACTCAAGCTGACAACTTCATATCAGAAATTGAAAGTTATCAAGTCAATAGACGGATTGTGGATTAAGGCTGAAGACAACGTTAAAGTAAGCTGACAGGTTCGACCAGTTTAAATAAACCGTCACTATTAAATGCAATATCATCTATAAGAATCTCGGAAACATGAAAGTTACCGTCATCATCTCCGCTCGCAGTAAAGGAAACAGACTAGTTATGGCAATTCAACCAAGACTCTCATTTCATTGGCATATAGCCACAACTTCAGCAACTTTAGCAAAAGTGTGGCCTTATAATTACAAAGACGTTTCAGAATATCTGCCCGTAACTCCTGGAATGTACATGTTCTGATAAAAGGCAGAGTTGTGTGTATGGAAGGACCAAGATGGCCCAAATTATTTGCTCCCTGAACAAGGTGTCCAAAAGTCATTGCGGACAGGCAAACTAAAAAGATAGGTGCACAAACGGGGAATGATTAAACAAATCAACGCGTTCTTTACAGAATATTGTTCACAGTTCATCAAACCTGTTGGAAACGGACTACGCTCACAGAAAAATGGTACAACGAATTCGGCCTAACAAACACTGGGGGATTATTCAAGTCAATGACTTCGGTGAGGAAAATAATATTCGTAATGGAAATGTTAAAAGCACAGTACAGAAGTAACAGTTTTAATTGGAATAAGAGAATTTGGGAATTAAAATGTCAGTTCTTTTAACCGAGTTCAATGACAGTACAATAACTTTTAGGTTATTACTTTCGGAAACGAAAAATATTCCGCTTGCTTTCTCTCTCTCTTTTGGTATAGGCTTCGAGAGTTTTCTTTGTTATTATTCTGCACCTCATACTGGCTGTGGTATAAAAAATACTCTGCATACATGCATGAAAAATACGATGAACAGCAAGAAAAAGCTCTTAAAAGAACCAGCGAATATTACAAACTGACACCAATATAATTAGCAGAGCTACCCAAATGCATTGGACCATTTAAATCTTCAATTAGCACAGTTGCCCAAATATCTTGCACCATTACACTGTCTTCCACGAACAGCAGGAAGCTACCGTTTGCCTGAAAAGCACACTAATAATTTGCAATAAAGAGCCTGTAAAAATATACAGGCGTTAAGCCAGTCGTGAATCAGATCAATGGTTTCGTGGACCACAGTCGATATTTTTCCAAAAGACAAACAAACAGACACACAGGCCAACAACATAACATCAGTGACAGAAGAGCAAGAGTTAACTGACCACGAACTTGAAGATGTCATTAAGCAAAGTATGAGAGCATCGCCCACCTTAATCAATGAGTGAACAGAAATGGATTCTGTAACTCAAGAATTGTATTACTGTATTTATTTCGATTATATGAAAAATATTGTGGCTGAGACGTTGCAGTCTTATTACCTCACTGGAGTTCTCGCTGGGCTAAAAAGAATTTAAGGAGATGAAACAAATGAAAAAATGAGATTTGATCAGACAAACAGAAAGAGTAAAGACAAAGCTTAAGAGTATTGTCAAAGGCATTCCTTCCATTACAAAGGTCATTCTAAGCAGGGGGACAGATGAACTGAAGGAGAGAGAGAGAGAGAGAGAGAGAGAGAGAGAGAGAGAGAGAGAGAGAGAGAGAGAGAGAGAGAGAGAAATGCCCACGCTATGTAAACATGTTACGACTTGCTCTATAAACACGGTGTTTCTAGACAAAACAAGTCAAGCCCGATCCTGGGGAGGATCGGTTATTCCAAGGATTTTTCAAAGAAAGTTTCCCTGTTTGCTTTAGAAAGGAAGGAACGGTTGGGGTGGCGCTAGGAAAACAACTCGCCCGCATTAGCTCCCAGCTCTAATTGAATTATCCGTGACGCGCTTGGGACGAGGAGCACTTTGATGTCTCTCTCTCTCTCTCTCTCTCTCTCTCCCCCCACGGAATGAAGAAAGAGCCTCTAGTACCTAGTCACTGAGGATGAAATGGCTTATTTATTTAACAGTAGCTGACCAACCTGGCGCTGCCCGGGAAAACTCTGAATGACAACCGACAAACTCTCTCTCTTTCTCCTCCCTAACACCCCCTCCACTCTTTCTCCAACTCTCCCTCACTCTTTCCCTCTTTCTCCTCCCTAATATCCCCTCTACTCTCTCTCTCTCTCACTTCCTTTCCCTCTCTCTCTCTCTCACTCATCCCTTTTCTGTTAAAATAGTTGCTTCAATTACATTGCCCAACATTTTTGACATTTTATATTTCACTCCTTCTCATCCCCCATTCCTATTGGTGCTGAACTTGGGCTTAAAGGGCATCTGGAGTGTCACTATTCATCTCAGCGACCTTGAAAACTCTGGATTAGACACTACTGTAGTATCTGTCATTTTTGACATTTTATTTTTCACCCCTTCTCAACCCCCTTCCTATCAGGGCTGAAATTGGGCTTAAAGGGCATCGGGAGTGTCACTACTCATCTCAACGACCTTGAAAACTACGGATTAGACACTAATATCTGTCGTTTTTGGCTATTTTTACATGTCACCCCCTTCCCACCACCACCCCCTTTGGTGCCAGTGATGTCTTACCTCACAACAGTATTCTTTTCCAGATAGTAAGTCATATGTATAGCGAAATTAGGTATGATAAGACTGAACAGTTTATTTAGTTACTAAATCTATAGGCAGAACCAGCCCTGTTTCAGGGAAGCCCTTCCCACCCCCAACCCCTTTGGTGCCCTTTGGTGCTAGTGATGTCTAACCCCTACAGTATTCTTTTCCAGATAGTAAGTCATATGTATACCAAGTTTGGTTGAAATTGCTCAATGCATTTCAGAGTTATGCTGGAACATACACACACACACACACACACACACACAGACATACATCCATTTTCATAGATATAGATTTTACCTCGTTGCAAAATATAAACATTTAAAATTCATATTTGCTCCTGCCATCTATCCCTTCCCTTGTACCCTTATTCACTCAGAAGGGGAGTTCTAAGGACTTAGTGAAGGTGGAGTCACATTGGCTTCAGTACATCTACTCTTGACACATACGTATATTTTAGCCTAAATTGCTTTTCCTGGCAGCTGAATTATAGAGATTCAGAATTAGATTTTCAAGAATGTGGGATTGAGACCATTCCAAAGCGAATTTTCTTCTTCATACATTTCCTAATGGGATATTTATCGGGATATCATATTCTCAGATAGGAGACCTACCCTCTCAGAAGCATGAGACCTATCCAAACCGTTCAGGATAGAAGGAGAGTAAGAATTCTGTGCAGTAAATGTAACAGGCATATTTGATTTATCAATGATTGACTTTCTCCCTATATTAAATGGGTTTAAAGTTTTCAACAAAACCTAGAGAACAGTACAGAATTCCTGTAATGTGCTACGTTTGTCTGTAAGCAACATTTTTAATCATTGACTCCTATAAATCTCAAAAAGAAGAAATCTCATTTGTCTTATCAACCTTTGATGCATGCAACAAACATTCTAACTATCCAGTTTGCATCTAAGAGGAAGTGAGTGTTAGATTTCCAAAAATATAAATAAAAACCTCTCTCCACCCAAGCTAGGATCTGGGAGAACCAGTCAGTGGCTGCTGATGAATGCTCCCCAAACACCGCGGCCTAGCTCACAGGGCCACTACCCCAGTTATACTAATAACTTCCTATTGCCAAAGGCATCATTTGGAACTTATACTAATAATTTCTATTGCCAAAGGCATCATTTGGGACTTATACTAATAACTTCTATTGCCAAAGGCATCATTTGGGACTTATACTAATAACTTCTATTGCCAAAGGCATCATTTGGGACTTATACTAATAAGTTCTATTGTCAAATGCATCATTTGGGACTTATATAATAACTTCTATTGCCAAAGGCATCGTTTGGGACTTATGCTAATAATTTCTATTGCCAAAGGCATCATTTGGGGCTTATACTAATCATCTCTATTGCCAAAGGTATCTTTTGGGACTTATACTAATACGTTCTATTGTCAAAGGCATCATTTGGGACTTACACTAATAATCTGTATTGCCAAAGGCATCATTTGGGACTTATACTAATAATTTCTATAGCCTAATACTTTCTATTCCCAAAGGCATCATTTGGAACTTCCGTACGGAGCTCTGATCAGACAAGACATAATTAGTCTGAGGAGAAATAACGCATGCATTGCCTAATGCGATCACGATTTCCGAATTCTGGTTATGGCTCAGCTTCTGAATACCTATACCTGACGTAATTCCAAGTCATCTTCGCACGACAATTATCTCTTGTACTGTTAGGTATAACAGCGCACCTCAAGTGGTGTACTGTAGGCCCTACTAAAAAGGGTGTTTGCAGCACCCCTTCCACTCCTAGCTGCATCCACCAATCCTCCAACCCCGCTTTCTGTCTTCAGTCTTTTTAAGGAAACGGTGTGGTTTTGTGCCAATCCTGCCTGTAGATCCTTCTACTTCATCCCATTTATTTTCTGGATCTCTTTATCTTGCTGTCCAAACACTCTAATTCCCTCTTTTCACTGTCTCAAGCAATGAATCTCAGAAAGTACCCGAGTGCTTGGCTTGACAAGCAAAATTTCATAAACATAAAATGCAAAAATTAATAAATTAATAAAACTCGTGATGAAAGTTTAGTTAAGAGCACAAACATTGAGGAAACCGCCGAGGTCTCAAAAACCCATAACAAAAATGCTGCTTTAACACCACCATAAATTTACTTTTCCGGAGGAGACTATTAATTTTCAACCTTGTCTTCATTCCTTCTATTTCCGCTTTCGGGTCCTCTGATTTCGTGTTAATTGGTTCGACTCGCACGTTCCAATCTGATTCCTCAATTATTATTATTTTTTTTTAAATCGTATTTGTCACCAATTCACGTGTCAGAACCTAACAACAAATAAATCAGACCTGTCCACGACGCCCTCCATCGAAAAGATGATGAGGCAGGGCCCCTTATCCCTGGAAAAAAAAAAAAAACATATCCGCGGGTTTCCTTTTATGCAAATGAAGGGATATTGCCACTGCTGCCTGCTGCTGCCCTTCCCTGCAATTAAGAGGGGAGGGAACAAAAGAGTGCCAGGGACTGAAAAGGTAATCTTAAAAGGCTACCCACTTTTTTTTTTTTTTTTTTTTTTTGGTCTATATCCGAAGGGCCGGACAAGGAAGGCTCTTTCCATGATGAAAAATGCGTCTGAGGTCTGGGTCACGGTGTCCGTGGAGGTTTCAGAGCATCCTTCTAAATGAGGTCGTTTCTGCAGTTCAGATTAAAAATGTATGGAAAAGTAAGGAGGTCGAGTGATGGACAGCCCTGAAAATAGCTCTTTGAATTTGAAAGAAATTTTAGATTTTTTTTTTTTTATTAAATTGGGTACCAGTTTAACTGGGTAAGTTCTCCATATCTGAGTGGATTTTCCTCGGGCAGGATAAAAATAAAAAAAATAATAATAATAATAATAATAATAATAATAATAATAATAATAATAATAATAATAATAATAATAATAATAATAATAATAATAATAATAATGCGGTTGCATCTAAATGCTCATTCCTGTAAGTGCGTTATTATTTGGAAGATAAGTAATTTGTAAACGATAATAATAATAATAATAATAATAATGTGATTGCATCTAAATACTAACTCCTTTATACTAACTTACAGATTGGAAGGTATGTAATTTGGAAACGTTATTGAAGAAAAAAATTAAAAGTGAAGATGATTACTTGTGCGCTAAAAGCACAGTTCAAGAAACTTCCTACCCTTCAACCTCACGGAAATATACATACATACATACATACATATATATATATATATATATATATATATATATATATATATATATATATATATACATATATATATATATATATATATATATATATATATATATAATATATATATACACACACACACACACACACACACACACACACATATATATATATATATATATATATATATATATATATATATATATATATATATATATATATTAGCTTAATGCTTGTATGTGAATCACGTTGATGTGATAAATTTCATTCATATATATTTATATATATATATATATATATATATATATATATATATATATATATATATATATAATATATATATATATATATATATATATATATATATATATATATATATATATATATATATATATATATATATATATATATATATATATGTCTCCTCTCAATCGCATATCTTATGTAGTCAAATCGGAGGGAAAAACATGGACACCTTCAAGTTTTTAATCCAGTTACAATCTTCGTTTTTTCCCAAAAGTAGAAACATCTTTAAAGTGGCTGGTTAAGGGCGCTTCAAAGAGGGTGTAATTACTAGTGTTTTTATTCATTTTTTCCTTTATATTCCGGAAGGGGATGCAAATCAGTGCGGGAACTGGAAAGGGCAGAAGAAGGGAATTGAAGGCGAGGAAGAAATCTGATTGGGTGTTGGGAGGGAAGTAAAGCTGGGAAATTGGTCGAGGAAGAGAAAACAAACTGGGGAGTGGGATGTGTAATTGGATCAAGGGAGGGGCGAGGCTATGTGACATCGCTTCAGGAAGAGAACGCGAACTAAACCAGTGAATGCTTCGAGGGGCTACAATATTAAAATAAATAAATAAATGAATAAAAACCTCCTCCTTTAAAAGCGTCATCTAATAGCAAGGAAGCTCTCGGCAAAAACAAGATATCCTCAAGAGGTAAACTTCTTCGCCACTAGCATTCACCTCTCTCAGACACGTTTTCCCGTGGGGGGGGGAGGGGTTGCCGTCAGTGCACCTTACGGGATGGACTGTAGGCATTACTGCGGGTTCTTTGCAGCGTCCAATCGGCCCATAGCTGCAACCACTTTCATTCCTTTTACCGCACCTCCGTTCATATCCTATTTCTTCCTTCCTACTTTCCACCCTCTCCCAACAATTGTTTCAGCATTATTTTCAGCACTGAATGACCTAATAGGTCCCAGCACTTGGACTTTGGCCTAAATTTTTTATCCCAGTGCAATCCAGACACATGCGTTCTAACGTTGCGATATTATCGCCGTTCCATCAAAATGGAGTTGTCTAGGCTTCTTCCTTCTCTTATCTGTGAACGCTTCCATTATGACTGTCTATTCTATTCCAATCTCTCGACATTCCATACCACTTCAGAACATACCTGTCCATCCTTTCAACCTCGTTTCTCAAAGTTTCTCAACATTTCAACACCTTACAACACCTTTCATCATTCTCACCCAGCAACAACACATCACTTCCATAATGTAGAGTTGGTTCTGTGTTTCTCAGAAATGAATATATTCAAATGGCTAAGATCGGCTAGTGAATGCATTTATGTGGCTAAGCTTTGTGTGCCCGAGTTAGTGAAACACCTTTCAGTGTCTCTGCTGTGTGTGTGTTTCAGTCAGTGATTAAACTTAAGCGTAAGATTCTGTGTCCCTCATTTGGCGAATCAACTTTAGTGACTAACCAATGTTTCTCTTATTTAATGAATAAATTAAAATGGTTAAGGCCTGTGTCCCTCAGTGAGTGAATAAATCTAAGTGGCTAACCTCTGTTTCTCAGTTTGTGAGTCAATTTAAGTGGTTCAGTTCGGTGTTTCACAATTTAAGTGGGTAACCTCTGTGTTTCTCAGTTGTTGAATAAATATATGTGGTTGGGAACAGATATCGAAGTTACTAATGTAGCTTGGGTGATCGACCACCAGTTTAGTAGTGAATAAGATCCGGAAGTTAATTATTTGTAGGTTATTTTTTTTTTAAATTAGACAAGAGTGGAAAATACGGCCAAACTGTTAGAATATTACGTTATGGATGTTCAGGATCATACTATATTTCTATTGATATTATTTTTATTCAGAAGATGAACCTTGTTCATATGGAACAAGCCCACCAAAGGGGCCATTGACTTGAAATTTAAGCTTCCAAAGAACATGCTGTTCATCTGAAAGAAGTAACGGAAGGTAATGGGAAATACAGAAAGAAGAGATCAGTTATTAAAAAAAAAATAATTGAACAAATGAATAAATGTATAAATAAAAATGTAAGTAAATAATTCTAGTCACTCGAAATGGTAATTATTGTTGAAAACTTCTAGAATCTACAGGACGGGGTTGGGAAACAATATAATATTTTATTTTATTTTTATTAACCCGAGAAAAAAAAAGTGACCGGAAACAAATTATTGGTAACTAATAAAAATAAAAACTCGAGAATTAAAAATGACAGAAGATAATCAAATGCTGATAATATCCTTTGATATATAAAAAGCACCGTGTATTCAAATATCATGTTTTCTATTTGCAATAGTAATTCCTTGTGGGGAATAAACTCCATCTTTAGGCTTTCCGTCCTCCAACCTGAGCTAGCCTTTCTTGTCACTGATACTTATATATGTATGTAGAATGAAAGCACCTTGGGCTAAGTTTCGGGACGTAAAGTCCTCAGGGTCGGGACTTGCCGTCTCGACCCAAACTTTTTATTTTTGACGGTATCGGTACACTAGCATTTACATAACTGTCATACATGTGAGTGCATCGTCTTCATACAAAATTTTTTGCTATCTTTTAATTCATCTCTTTCACCACAAATTTTTTTTTATACATGTAAATGTTAGCAAGAGCTTTTAAATGAGTTTGTTCTTTTCTACTGTCTTTTAATTCATCTCTTTCACCACAAAGGTTTTTTTTATAAATATAAACGTTGGCAATAGCTTTTAAATGAGCTTGTTCGTCCTTTTCCTTCATTCTAACGAGTACACTAATACACTGCATTCGTGACGGACACAGAGTGAGTTTACCAATACATGAACTCGTGTTCTGATTTTGTGACTGAAAAGGTATGGAGATGTTATCAGACAGCAATCTGAATCGCCTTATAATTATGCACTGATATTCGGTGATACAGCAAGAGCGGCTAAAAAATATCCACAATTATTCTCCTTCCTCAGTTCACAACAGGCAAATGAACCAAAGAGGGATGAAATCAGGAATTACGTAAAAGAACTCAATTACTCTTGACACTTCCTTTATCCCATTATGTGAATATAAAATGAAAAGATTCCTTCCTAAATAAAACTTTGCCATAGCATCCAATTTTTCGATAAAGATGATTTTGCTTTTTTGAAACTACTGTCAAGTAAATTCACTAAATGATACAACAGCACTTGGCAAACGATCCTTTAGCTTGGAATTGGATTATACAATTTAGGCCAAAGGCCAAGCGCTGGAACCTATGAGGTCATCCAGCCCTGAAAGTAATGTTGAAACAATTGTTAGGAGAGGGTGGACAGTAAGATGGAAGAGAATATGAACTGAGGTACAGTCAAAGGAGTTAAAGGGGTTGCAGTTGGGGGCCGAAAGGACAATGCAAAGAACCCTAAGTAATGCCTACGTGAGAGGTGCACTGACGGCGATATCCCCCCTACGGGATTCCTTTAGCTTGTTACGTTCGATCTCCATTTACGTCAAGAAAAAAAATGAGGTATCACTTGCCACAAAATACGAAACCTTTAATAAACAATCCGAAAAAATCCGGAGATTATCAAACACCGCAAAAGTCTCTCAAGAATTCACTGCTGACGCGCTAGCTCGCGCCAAAAAAAAAAAAAAAAAAAAAAAGTTTCGGAGAGCTGAAAAACAAGAGAGGAGAGACGGTAATTTGATACAATTTGCTACGACGCACAAAGAGAAACTTCCACTTTTATATATAATTTTTATACTCCCCTCTCTCGGCGCCAGTCTCGATGCTCACCCACCCTTCGCAACCTCTTCAAAGAAATTAAAAAAAACAAAGAAAACAAAAGAAAGAAACAATGGAGCTCTGCAGTTCCATAAATATCAGAATTCTCGATCACCATCATTTGGCCCGCCACCATCAGTCATCATTATCCTTACTAGCCTCACTTTCACTGCGCCAGCAACCAATTCTTTAAAAGTTCCCTCTTGAAACACATTCTCTGTGCTTGGTTCAGGGTGTGTGTGTGTGTGTGTGCGTGTGTGTGTGTGTGCGTGTGTGTGTGTGTGTTTGTGTGTGCTTTCAGCCTCAGCCAGTGCACTATGGTTAAACATCCCTGTAGGATGGTTGCCCTTATATATATATATACTGTTATGTTATATATACATATATATATATATATATATATATATATATATATATATATATATATATATATATATATATATATATATATATATATATATACTTTTACATATATATGCATATATATATAAATATATATATATATATATATATATATATATATATATATATATATATATATATATTAAATACATTATACATTGACCTTTTCCACCATATCTATGAAAAGACAAAGACCAGCATAAATTAACTTTCAACTTCACGATTAGCTAATGAGACTGAATACATTTTCGTTCGAAAACTCCTAAATGCGAATTTAAGAATCGGGTGGATGGATAAGACCTTCTTCGAGGCTAGGATACATACATACATACATTACATACATATGCATACATATCAAGACACACAAACATCCAAGTGCTAATGTAACTTGTCTTTAACTACAGAGTAAGTTTCAGCCCTTAGTCGGACTTGAACCGTTCATAACTTTTCAAGTGATACAGGCGGGTACTAATTTATCAAGTATATTAAGCTGTAACAAACAAAACTGTGCGTGTTAATGTAGCACATATCTGTACTTTAGACATAAACAAAAGTGTACATGTTAGTGTAGCACATTTCTGTGCGTGTGATACAAACAAAATTGTACTCGTTAGAACGGCACATTTATAAACAAAATTGTACGTGTTAGTGTGGCACATTTCTGTACGTGTGCTACAACCAAAAGTGTACGCGTTAGTGAAGCACATTTCTGTACGTGTGACATAAACAAAAGTGTACGTGTTAGTGTGGCACAAAATTGTGCGTGTTAGTGAAGCACATTTCTGTGCGTGTGATATAAACAAAAGCGTACGTGTTAGTGTAGCACATTTCTGTACGTGTGATATAAATAAAAGCGTGTGTTAGTGAAGTACATTTCTGTACATGTGATATAAACAAAAGCGTACGTGTTAGTGAAGCACATTTCTGTACATGTGACATAAACAAAAGCATACATGTTACTGTAGCACATTTCTGCGCGTGTGATATAACTAAAAGCGTATGTGTTAGTGTAGCACATTTCTGTACGTGTAATATAAACAAAAGCGTACGTGTTAGTGAAGCACATTTCTGTACATGTGACATAAACAAAAGCATACACGTTACTGTAGCACATTTCTGCGCGTGTGATATAAACAAAAGCGTACGTGTTAGTGTAGCACATTTCTGTACGTGTAATATAAACAAAAGTGCACATGTTTGTGTAGCACTGTGCAATCACGGCATGCCGAATAAAGAGTTGAAAAAAAAAAAATTAATATTAGTGAGTCAGTAAAGAGATCACGCAGATCTTAACTGTTAATGGTACTCCTTCCCTTGCCAAGTTTTGGGAGGACCCAAACTCAACAGCCTTCAAGTAAAGCTTTAACACTTATTTGAATTTCGAAGCTGTCAGTCAGTCTGTCTGAATGTCAGACTGTCTGGCCGTCCGCCTGTCTCTCGCAGCCTGTGCTCTATATATCAGAACTTTCGTTTCACCTTTCTTGTATATTTAATATATATATGTGTGTATGTATGTATGTATGTATGTATGTATGTATGTATGTATGTATGTATGTATGTATGTATGTATATATGTATATAGATACAGATATATATACATATGTATATATAGAAATATATGTGTATATATATATTTATATATAATATATATATATATATATATATATATATATATATATATATATATATATATATATATATATATATAAATAAAACCTTAGTCTTGTTAAACGCCTGGCACTAAGAATATCACAACCGACAACAACAACAAAAACAAAAACAACAACAATCATAACAATAACAATTATAATACTAAAAAATATTAATAATGATGATAACATCATTATTGCCATCAAGCAACACAACATAATTAAAAACAATGCAAAGGTAATGGCAATAATGATAAAGAGGCTGGGTGGCCCTCTTCGGGTGTTTTTAATTTCGGAGGTTTTCATTATGAAAATCTTCTAATGTGGAAAATTAAAAGGGAAATTAATTAAAGTTGTTTGTCTCCTTCCGCTACTTGCTGGCTGTCTGGTAACCACAGATATCAAATTAAAAAGCCAAGACGTAAACAGGAATGAACAGTGTTGTGTATGCATACGTTTATGTGTGTGTATATATATATATATATATATATATATATATATATATATAAAACACACACAAACACACACACACTATATACGTATATATAAATATATATACATAAATATATATATTTATTTATATTTATGAATCTGTATATGCATATATATATACATTTAATTATACATATATATACTTCATTATTTGTTAGCAACGTCCGGGTAGCGGCTGGATGAGCTGATATAAAAGAAAGACCGCGAAAATTGTTGTTACTGCTTCTCATAAAAAAGGATAAAAAATAAAAAAATAAAAAATACGACTTATGAAGAAAATGAGAGAGAGAGAGAGAGAGAGAGAGAGAGAGAGAGAGAGAGAGAGAGAGAGAGAGAGAGAGAGAGAGAGAGAGAGAGAGGCGCCCTTTAAAAACTCTCCCGAGATCAATTTAAAAAAGAAAACAGGAAAGAATATAGGAAACCTCGTTCATAGGAAGCTGCTAATTGGTCAAAGCCAGGCTTGTTTAATGGAGAGCCTGCAGAAAGAATAGACACACACCCACCAACTTGAATAACTCTGCCTGGAGCTTCCGTGCAAAAATTGTACGAAAGAATTTCACAAAAGAAACAGGCGAAAAAAAAAATTGGGGAAAAATGAAAATAAAATAATAAAAAGAATTTTAACGACGTCAGTGACTTTGACGTGACGATGAGGTTGCGTCTGCTTAACATGGGTGGGTTGGAGGTTGGGGGAGGGGGAGTAGTTATGGCAGGTGGAAAGAAGGGGGCGGAGAAGAAAATGTTTACAGCGGTCGAAAAAAAAAGGAGATTTTTATTAATTTTTTTTTTGTGAGACAATTGTTGATCTCTGTGCCCATTGCCACTAGCTGACTGAAAGGAATTTATTCCAGAAAAATGTGAATATAATTGATCACTGTTTCTTCTCTTACAGCGTGTAATACATATCTATATATAAAAAATTGATGTATGTGTACTGTATGTATGTATGTATGTATGTATATTCCAGCATTACTCTTGAAACACATTGAGCAATTCAACTAAATTTGGTGTACGTATGACTTACTATCTAGAAATCAGCACTGTGGGGATATGACATCACTAGCACCAAAGGGGCTGGGGGTGGAAAGGGCTTCCCTGAAACGGGGCTGGGTCTGCCCGTGAAACGGGGCTGGCTAAGCCCATAGACTTAGTAACTAGATAAACTTGATGAATTTATCATACCTAATTTTGGTATACAAATGGCTTGGTATCTGGAAAAGAATACTGTGGGGTTAAGATATCAATGGCACCAAAGGAGGTGGGGGTTGGAAAGGGGGTGAGAGAGAGAGAGAGAGAGAGTGAGAGGAAGAGGAAAAGAGAGAGACAGTAAAGGGGGTGTTAGGGAGAAGAGAGAGAGAGAGAGAGAGTTTATCGGTTGCCAGTCAGAGTTATCCCGGGCAGCGCTAGGTTGGTCAGCTAGTACACACACACACACACACACACACACACACACACACACACACACACATATATATATATATATATATATATATATATATATATATATATATATATATATATATATAAGCACATCTGCTTTTCACTCATATATCGTTCACCCCTGGTTGTCAGGTGACTCAACTTCCGTTAGCTCACTGTACATGTCTGTCCTTCATTCCTGATTGTGAGTCAATGCAATGTTCTCGAGCTGGATATATGTACGCATGAGTCCTTCACTTTGCATCCTACTGTAAGGGGTCAGTAGAGAGGCTGGCCCCAAGCTGGACGATGGCAAGCCTGGGCTATAAATGAGAAAATTCGGCCGCAATCCTATACGTATAATGAATGCGCTTTGAAAATTTTCAACCAAATTGATGGAATCAAAAGTGAAAAAAATAATTTAAAAAAAATGTTAACTGTGGCTCGACACACAGAGAGAGAGAAAGGAGACTACAGAAGATTAGGACAACGAAAATAGGCAAGAAACTTCAAAGACAGAAGTAAAGGACAGTAAACTAAACGGTAATTGAATCGAGCAATTACAGCAACAAACGAATATCAGACTTATCTGGTACTCAGCAATGAACAGGACTCCAGAATAATGACTTCCAAACTTCCAAAATTATTCAGCTCCCAGCCATGGAAAGGACCCCAGAATTATTCAGTTCCCAGCAATGGAAAGAATCCAAAAATTATTTATTCAGAGCAGTGAAAAGAATCCCAGATTTATTTAGTTCCAAACAACGGAAAAAATCCCAGAATTATTTAGTTCCATGCAACGGAAAGAATCCCAGAATTATTTAGTTCCAAGCAACAGAAAGAATCCAAAAATTATTTAGTTCCAGCAATGGAACGAATGACAGAATTATTTAGTTCTCAGCAATGGAAGGAATCCCTGAATTATTTAGTTCCCAGAAATGGAACGAATCCCCGAATTATTTAGTTCTCAGCAACGGAAAGAATCCCAGAATTATTAGTTCCAAGCAACGAAAAGAATCCCAGAATAATTTAGTTCCAAGCAACGGAGTTATTTAGCTCCAATAATGGAACGAAGGACAGAATTATTTAGTTCTCAGCAATGGAAAGAATCCCTGAATTATTTAGCTCCAATAATGGAAAGAATCCCTGAATTATTAACTCCAATAATGGAAAGAATCCCTGAATTATTTAGCTCCAATAATGGAAAGAATCCCTGAATTATTTAGCTCCAATAATGGAAAGAATCCCTGAATTATTTAGCTCCAATAATGGAAAGAACCCCTGAATTATTTAGCTCCAATAATGGAAAGAATCCCTGAATTATTTAGCTCCAATAATGGAAAGAATCCCTGAATTATTTAGCTCTAATAATGGAAAGAATCCCTGAATTATTTAGCTTCAATACTGGGAATCCCTGATTATTTAGCTCCAATAATGGAAAGAATCCCCCCGAATTATTTAGCTCCAAAAATGGAAAGAATCCCTGAATTATTTAGTCCCCAGCAATGGAACGAATCCCCGAGTTATTTAGTTCTCAGCAACAGAAAGAATCCCAGAATTATTAGTTCCAGCAATGGAACAAATAACAGAATTATTTAGTTCTCACCAATGAAAAGAATTCCAAATTATTTAGTCCTTAGCAATGGAAAGAATCCCTGAATTATTTAGTTATATCAGCAATGGACAGAATTCTGGAATTAATCAGATTTCATGTTAAAATGATTGTCTGGCTAATTCCCATAAACTACCGTCGCAAGAACTATGGTCATCGACGCCGGAAACACCTAATTAGCTGTAAATAATTTGTGGCGGAAAATATAAAAGAGTTTATTACCATATCGATTATTTTTCTAATTATGCACATCTTGATTAAAAAAAAGGATTTACGGTTAATAAAAGAAAATGTTGACCTATAATAACCGTGCGGTTAACTAATAAGACTTTATTAAAAGATCTATTGTTAATGAGGCGATATTCCCGGAGAAAATATTGATATTAGAAGGCAGTGTATTAAGAGGAACATTATGTGTTAATCAATTGTACAGTGGAATTCAAAAAAAGTTTCAGAAAAATATATATAAATATACATATATTATATATATATATATATATATATATATATATATATATATATATATATATATATATATATATATATATAATTATATATATAGATATATATATAATATATATATATATATATATATATATATATATATATATATATATATATATATATATATATACATACATATATATACATACATATATATACATATATACATACGTGCCTCGTGATGAAAATATACTGCCACTACCAGTAGTATAAGGGGAAAGCAGATGTATGCTTGTTTTTGTGCGTTTACTATAACTATATCCTGAGTGGTAGCGTTGCCGGTTGCTTGCATTAACTGCTATTCCCTTTTCAATCGAGTGGAGTATACGTGTTTTATGGAGTCTGACTTGTTTTACGCTCTTTATTTTTGTATTGTTAACATTCTCTGTTCTGGTTTAATGTCATTCTGTCGTTCCTTTGTAGATATGTAAATAGGAATAAACGAAAGGGCTTGCGAATCATTCTTTAACCAAGGGGTGGTGGTTGTTTTATATGTGTGTGTGTATAATATATGTATATATATAGATATGCTGTATATAATATATATATATATATATATATATATTATATATATATATATATATATATATATATATATATATATATATATATATATATATATATATATATATATAAAGTACAATGCAAGCGGTGCAGTTGCTACCCGAAGTACAGTATAATTCCTGCCTGTTCTCCATTCGCATGATTTATAGTGGTATAGTTCTTCTCAAAAACACACACACATACACACAAGCACACACACACACACACACATATATATATATATATATATTTATACTGTTATTGACAGTCAAGCACTTTTTATACCCAAATTAAATAAGCCTAATGATACCCTTTGTTTTATAATCTCTCATTTTATTTTAATTTGGTAACTGGCGAGAGGACACTCAAATTCTGCTTCCATCATGAACTGATGCCGTAGAGATTACAGTCCTTTTCATAAAGCTCACCTTTCTGTTTTTAGTGTTCGTGTCTCTCTGAAACTTATTTGTGAAATTTATTTGGACGTCATTTTGACTTTTCAGTGACGATTTCCCTTCCCTTCCTTGATATATACATTACTCTGGAAACAAGGAAAAAATACGCCGAAGCTTCTTCGGCGCAATCGAGTTTTCTGTACAGCGTAATATGCTGCATGACTCGCGACCCATTAACCTTAAATTAAATAAAAACTACTGAGGCTAGCGGGCTGCAATTTGGTATGTTTGATGATTGGAGGGTGGATGATCAACATACCAATTTGCAGCCCTCTAGCCTCAGTAGTTTTCAAGATCTGAGGCAGACGGACAGACAAAACCAAACTTCATATAATTAAATTGAAAGTAATTTCAATTTACATCTACGACTAAAGTAGTCGTAGATATATCTCAGAATGTAGAATTATGCATAATTCCGAATAAGGCAGAAAGGTACAGTTAGTTGCATCATTCATTCAGCAGCGAGACCTTACCTGTTATGTAATCGCAGACTGGCGCACGAATATAATTGACTTTTTCTATTTTTTGGTTTTCTGTAAAAGAAAACTATTGAGATGGCTATTTGTCTGTCCGTCCGCACTTATTTGTCCGCCCTCAGACCTTAAAACAAACTGAGGCTAGAGGGCTGCAAATTGGTATGCTGATCATCCACCCTCCAATCATCAAGCATACCAAATTGCAGCCCTCAAGCCTCAGTAGTTTTTATTTTATTTAAGGTTAAAGTTAGCCATGATCGTGCGTCTAGCACCGCTATAGCCACACCGGACCGTGGATGAGAGTTTCAAAGGCCGTGGCTGAGAGCTTCATACAGCATTATACGCTGTACGGAAAACCCGATTGCGCCGAAGAATCTTCGGCGCATTTTGTACCTTACTTTTTTTTTTTAATACTCTGAAGCCATGTGGTGACATACACCTCATTAAAGTCAAAATCGAAGCCTGCCGCTTATTTTCTAATGACGTCAGCAACGCTATCAACTTGCGAACGGCGCCAGCAGTAATCAGATCTCTTCGCCGTTATTGGTCTGAATATGGCGCTGACACCAGCAAATTCAGCAAGTGTAGGAGGAGGAGGAGGAGGAGGAGGAAGGGAGGTTTTTGCAAAGGCTGATTGCAGCAGCAGCAGCAGCAGCAGCGTCAATTCACAAGGTTAATTCACTGCATGTTATTTGTGTCAAAGGAATCTTTAATTTCCGCTGCATTTGCCGTCGATTGCAGATTTTATGACACGGGACTGCCGTGTGACAGTTAAGTAAGATACGGCTGTTTGTGAGATATTAAAAAATAGCTAAATCTCACAGGATACAAATCGACGTCTCAGTTTTATTTTTATTTTAAAGTACGAAGAATTTGTTGCTCTGACTTTACAGATTGTAATGACTGGTTCAACATACGCAGAGAAGTAAATTCATTTGCATTCTCAGAGTTATACTGATTAAGAAGCAAAATGAGAATATATTTCCTATAGATATGGTCAATATACACTTGAATAAAATATCATTTTTTTTCAGTGATTTCTTACTTCAATGGGAAAAATATATCATTATTATTATTATTATTATTATGAAGACACGCCCCTATTCATATGGAACAAGCCTACAGGGGCCACTGACTTGAAATTCAAGCTTTCAAAGAAGACAACAGGAAATGTAGAAAGAAGAGATCAGTTGTTAAAGAAGGAATATTATGAGAAATATCTTATGAATCGAACACATGCGTTCGAAGACAAAGGTGTGGATGGCTATATACGACCGAATTGCTATTACGAGGTACAATGAAGTTGAATGAAAATTTTATAGCTATAAAAAACAAGTAAAAAATGCGCCAAAGTTTCTTCGGCGCAATAGAGTTTTCGGTACAGCCGCTACAGCGTATAATCAAGGCCACGGAAAAAAATATCTATCTTTTGGTGGTCTCGGTATAATGCTGTATGAGCCGCGGCCCATGAAACGTTAACCACGGCCCGGTGGTGACCTGTCCTATATAGTTGCCAGAAGCACGATTATTGCTAACTTTATCTTTAAATAAAATAAAAACTACCGAGGCCAGAGGGCTGCAATTTGGTATGTTTGATGATTGGAAGGTGGATGATCAACATAACAACTTACAGCCCTCTAGCCGCAGTAGTTTTTAAGATCTGAGGGCGGCCAGAAAAAAGTGCGTTAAGGACAGACAAAGCCGTTACATTAGTTTTCTTGTACGAAATATAATAAAAACCACACTTCATATTATCAAACTGAAAGTAATTTAAGTTCACTGAAAGTAATTTCAATTTATATTTGCGATTAAAGTGGATATATATATTTTTTCTTTACTCTGAAGCTATGTGGTAACATACACCTCATTAAAGTCAAAATCGAAGCCTGCCGCTTATTTTTTAATGACGTCAGCAACGCTATCAACTTGCGAACGGCGCCAGCAGTAATCAGATCTCTTCGCAGTTATTGGTCTGAATATGGCGCTGACATCAGCAAATTCAGCGAGTGGAGGAGGAGGAGGAGGAGGAGGAGGAGGAGGAGGAGGAAGGGAGGTTTTCGCAAAGGCTGATTGCAGCAGCAGCAGCAGCGTCAATTCACAAGGTTAATTCACTGCATGCTATTTGTGTCAAAGGAATCTTTAATTTCCGCTGCATTTGCCGTCGATTGCAGATTTAATGACACGGGACTGCCGTGTGACAGAGTAAGTAGGATACGGCTATTTTTGAGATATTCAAAAGTGGCTAAATCTCACAGGTTACAAATTGACGTCTCAGTTTTATTTCTATTTTAAAGTACGACGTTGCTCTGACTTTACAGATGTGTAATGACAGATTCAACATACAAAGAGAAGTAAATTCTTTGGCATTTTCAGAGTTATGATCTGAGGGGGGGGCGAGAAAAAAGTGCGGACGGACAGACAGAAAACTAAAAAAGTAGAAATATGAAGCTTGAAATTGATGTTTGAACGTTTCAACTGGATCAGTTGCATTGTTGTCGGTAAGACCCAACTGCTGTTTCCACTTAATTCTTAGATGATAAAAGTGAGAAGAATGGAGGTCATTCTAAATATTGATAATTCAAGAATATGGAGGACAAATCACCGAAGCTGCTCTTTAAACATTTTGTATGGGAATGTGGTTTTTGGTTAAAGATCGAGGTTAAGGTAAAAATTCAAAATGAAAAGTGCATGATGAAGTCCAAACGAAATCTAAACCTTTTCCCCTTATAGAGAATCGGGTGAACTGTAATAATAATAATAATAATAATAATAATAATAATAATAATAATAATAATAATAATAATAATAATAATAATAATAATAATAAAAATAATAATAATATTCTTTATATCAGCTCAAGGTATAAATTTATTCGTCCAGTGAACTTATTTCTATTTAATGCTTTCTTTGCTAGTGATTTTTCTTTCAAGCACACCCTACACAACTACACACACACACACACACACACACACACACACACACACACACACACACAGGCACACACACACACACACACACATATATATATATATATATATATATATATATATATATATATGTGTGTTCGATGCGTTATCCTTATCACTAAAGGTTGGGGATGAAGGAAATACCGAAATATAAAAAGTAGGTCCTTAATGTCTAGTGAAGTTGACAAATTCACAGAGGTACAAATTATGTGTCTACACGGGAAACAGAGCGGTCCCGTACTGGCGAAACATTACTGCCAGACGGACAAGGTTCAGTCATTACATAACGTACATGATAAACACATTGGAATGACATACATTTAATACACTAGGTAGGTATATACCGCAAACGGACATGAAACATAAAAGAACATAATGCATATATATATAAAGGTTCATACATCATACTGAACATGTCTTTCATATACCTACACCTCCCTCCCCCCTCACGCTCGTAGTATACTCTCGAGCGGACTCTTTTTTTGTGAGCCTTTGAGAATGACGTGGGGACATTGGGGGAATATCAACTAAGGACTGCTTTTCCTGGTCCAAGCAAGGGGCCACAGGAGAAAGAGGGGATGGGTCAACACTAAGAGGTGGCACTGGGCGAAGGAAACGACGGTTTCGCCACCATACACGACCACTAGGAAGACGAATCTCATAGTCCCTTGACCTGCCGAAACTCATGACTACCCCGACCTTGTCCCAGCGGTGAGATGTCGGGTCTTGGATCCGAACGTGCTGTCCAATAGTCAACCTGGGTAGGGGGCGGGCATGCTGATCGTACCGGGTCTTAACTTGCTCGGCACGGGCGGCAGCACGGCGGTCACAGTCCTCAGTCTTGACCTGCCACTCCTTTGAAAAGGACTCTGGGTGTGCGGGGATGCATGACCTAAGAGGTCGGCCATACAAGATCTGGGCAGGGGAGCGGCCTGTGAAATTTGGAGTATTCCGGAGCTCTAAGAGACCTCGATCAAACTCCTCGCAATCAATGTTGCCTGAAGGTGCCGTTGTCAGGATAAGATGCTTGATTGATTTCACGGCGGCTTCAGCATGACCGTTCGATTGTGGATAATATGGGGAGGTAACCACATGTCGAACTCCCCATCGCTCCATAAAATCCCGGAACTCGTTGCTGGTGAACTGTGGTCCTCCATCAGTCCTGAGGCGTATAGGGACACCAACTTCCCGGAAGTAGCGGCAGAAGATCCTGATTGTATTAGAGGCAGTAGTATCACCTTTGCATGGGACGACAACAGGCCATCCTGAGAGTCGGTCGACTATGACGAGGAAGGCTTTTCCTGCGACGATAAAGAAATCTGCTGAAACAGACTCAAAGGGCCTCTTGGGGTTGTCATCACTCATCAGTGGTTCCTGCTGCTGGGATGGCTGCAATACCTGGCATGACTCACAAGCTCCAATTATGTTGACAATGTCTGAGTTAATACCAGGCCAGAAGACAGTCTGTTTTGCTCGGTGCTTAGTAGATTCCACACCCCTATGGCTGTCATGTAAGCGAGACAAGGTGCGGCGGCGGAGGGCGGCAGGAACTATAACTCTTGCTCCATACAGGACGAGGTCACCATCAGCGTAGAGTTCATCCCGTATCTTCCAGTATGGGAGTAAGCAGTTATGCAGCTCATACCTATTGGAGGGGAATCCTGAGGTGACACAGTCGAGCAGGCGAGTGTAGACAGGGTCTGTTCTTGCTGCATCTCGTAGATCCTGAAGGGTCCTGTCAGCATCTTGAGCTGGAGACTCTCCTGAAGAGGTGACAGTGTACACAGCCATGACTGTTCGTAGATGGGTGGCAGAGGGGGCACCTGCAATTTCGTCCTCTGGTGTGGGGTGGCTGACTGGGGCTCGAGACAGAGCATCAGGAATGTTCAGAGACTTGCCAGCACGCCACACAGCTGTGAATAAGTAGGGCGAAATTTTCTCCTTCAGACGCTGGAGGCGAGGATTCTCGATGGCGTCCAGCGAGTAATGATTCAGGATAGGTATGAGGGGACGGTGATCCGTCATCAGAGTAAAGTTCTGTAGGCCTGCGAGATACAGCCTACATTTTGACATCGACCAGACCACGGCGAGCATCTCAAGCTCAATAGTGGCATAGCGTGTCTCAGCGTCGGTAAGGAATCGAGAGCCACACTGAACTAGACGTAAGTGTCCACTACCATGGTCCTGCAGAAGGGCATATCCAATACCATTAAGGCGTGAGGCATCTGTCTGGAGGATGACAGGCAGGTCTGGGTCGAAAGCGGCGAGAATGGGTGGACGGAGGAGTGCTGACTTGATGCGTCGAAAGGCCTCATCATGATCAGGGGTCCACACAAATGTTCTCTTGGGGCTCATCAGAGGGCGTAAAGGCTGGGCTGTAGCGGCAATGTCAGGGGTGAACTCTGCCAACTGGTTGACCAGGCCCATGAATGATCTGAGGTCGGTCAGGTTAGCTGGAGTAGGGAAATCCCTGATGGCACTGACTTTTTCTTGGTCAGCCGAGATGCCCTCTCCTGAGAGCGTGTATCCGCAGAAGTTGACGGTAGGTGCAGCAACCACAAACTTGTCCTTGTTGAGGGTAATCCCAAACTTGTGGCACCTGGTGAGCATCTCGTGGATACGGTAAAGGTGTGACTGGTAATCCTCATCGTGGAGAAGGATGTCATCGACAACCTTCACACAGTTCTTGACTCCCTGAAGGGCCATATCGCCTCGCAGACAGAATGCATCTCCAGTAGCTGCGAAACCCATCGGTCCTCTGCAGTGTTTGAACCGACCATATGGCGTAATAAAGGTAGTCAAATGTTGATCCTCTTCGGCCAGTTCCATTTGCCAGTACCCGCAGAGGGCATCAGCTGTCGTGAAGAACCTAGCCTTCGGGTCCACACTACGAATGGCGGTGAAGGGTGTGGGCGAAGGGTGGGCTGGGCGGGAAACTTGGCTGTTCAGCTTGGAGAGATCGACAGTGATGCGTACTCCTGTGACATTCTTGGCAACGACGACAAGGGGGTGACACCATTCTGAAGGGTCATCACCAGTCGGCTTGATTATTCCCTGGGTTACCATGGAGTCAAGCTCTTCCTTGACCTGGTCCCTGAAGGCAAGGGGAATCTGTCTTGGGGTGTGGATGGCGAAGGGCACAGCACCATCCTTGAGATGAATCCTCATGGGAGGACCGACCATGGGCTTGAGGGGAGCTGACTTCAAGTCTTCTTTGGAAATCAACACATCTGCAAACTCTCGGAGGAAATATTCCTTGGCAGCCGAAGGCGATGTGGTGGCTGAGATAGGTAGCTCCTTGCATCTATTGACATGCTTGACTTCTGCAATGGGCTTAGGAAAATCCGGAGATATTATGACCAACTCTTGACAGTGTGCATAAGACAGAAGTGGAGTCTGGACATTCTCGTGGACATGAATCCTAGCAGAACAAGACTGCTTACCTAAGGTGAGAGTAGCCCGGAACATGCCCAGGGCAGGCGTCATTTTGGACCCATCCGCAGTAATCATTGTAGTCGGCGGAAGAGGTTGCAGGCTGCTCCTGGGGATTCCTAAACTTTCTAGGTGTCGCTGGCCAATAACGGTGACATCAGCACCTGTGTCTGGTAACATCTGTAAACGGGAATTAATATCACCACATGACAGGAGAACACAGATGGGTTGGGGTGTCTTGGGGGCTGTGGAAGAAGGGTATCCTAAACGACGACAGCTGTTCTGCCGCGCATCTTGGGTCTTGCCGGAGTTGGAGCGGGCAGCACTGTTGCTTGGAGATCCATCCTGTCGATTCTTCTTCTTCTCTCTGCAACACTTATCAAAATGTCCTATGCGGTGGCAAAGGCGGCACTGGGCTTTGCTGGCACGACATTTAATTGTCCTGGACCAGTGACCAAGGCAGGCACAGCTTTTGCAAGTACTGTTGGCAGCAGGGCAATCACTGGGGCCATGCTGTCGAGCACAGGACTGGCATAAAGTAGCTGGTGTTAAAATCGGTTTTGAAGGTAAGGTTGCTTCACTTGCCCTTTTCTTCTTACACTTTTTGTAGGCAGAAACGGTGCGCAACTGGTTAGGTGGGGCACGTATGGCAGAAGTTGCATTTTTGGCTGCTTCATATGACCGACAGGTCGTGACAACATCTTGTAATGAGGAGGCGGTGTCCAAGGAAATTATTTTCTGGACAAGCTCTGCATCTTGAATGCCCATCAGAATTACCATTTTCAACTGGGTCTCCTCGCATGCAGCTGCATTCCCCGGGCACAAGTCGACTTCCTCTGCAATGCGTCGAAGCCTTACATAGAAATCTGCAAAAGATTCTCCTTCCATCTGTTTGCAACTAAGCAATTCCCTACGACGAAGAACCTCATTACGTAAACCCTTTATGTGAGACTGCAGGGCATCCAACACTTCATCTACAGACTTATCTGTAGAGGGTGAGATCTGTAAGGTGTGCTCCAACACGCGCTGAGTTTCAAGGGCCAAGCACATCCGCAACTGGATCATCTGTTTCTCCCTGGGAAGCTTGAAAAGATCGACCATAATGGCATAATCATCCCACCTGCGTCTCCATTCCCTGAACATTTGGAATGTTGCATCAGCCTTGAGTGGGGGCGGCGTTTGTGCCGTCGCTTTTTGAGGTGGGGGAAGAGAAGGTTGACTGGAGGAAGAAGCGCCCATCTCTGTACCTGGTATGGGGTTTTCTGCATGGAAGGGTTGGGCAGACGAGAGCACCTGGATAAGGGCTGTAAATCTTGCATTTTCCTCATCTCTGCGCATGTTTTCCTCTCTTCTGCGTAATTCCTCTTGTGCTCTTCTATCCTCTTCTTCACGTCTTCTTTGTTCTCTTCTTTCTTCATCTTCACGTCGTCTTCTTTCTTCTTCATACCGGCGAGATTCCTCTAAAAACTTAATAAGTTGAAGGAAATCTGTTCCAGTCGGTTGGGTGGAGGGGAGGGGCTGGTAGTGAGGGCGAAGAAGTGGGGGATAGGGGGAGGAGGGCGGTGACGTCCTGGCGAACTCCTCTCCCACGGTGTTCCCACTGTGGGCATAAGCTCCCACACTACTGGCTTCTAACATCCCCTGGTCTGCTGTCTTTTCTGGCTGACCTAAAAATTCTTCTAGCCCATCCATTACGTGTAATATATGCAGCGAATAACACGTATTTAAAATAATAAAAGATTCTTCTATTTAAAACTACAGTTTAAATAATAAGAGTTACTGGATCAGCGAGTAAGTGTGTGCATTACGGATGTGCGCGTCTGCGCCTCTGCCGAGAGAGACAGAGACTCATCGGTCAGTTAGTAACCCGGAAACAATTAAGGGAACTGGATGTCTGGCTAATCGCTCTCACTTGGGGCAGCAGCAAGGGTTTTGCATGTCACAGTCTTATATGAATGCAAAAAAGGACACTAGAACGACACGACACTTTGCACAACACTTCACTCATGAACCACTGATCACTGTACACTTAAAGCACTATAAATCCACAATGAAAAGCTGGGTGGAGGCGCGAAATATCATAAACAACAGCGTTGACGATTAATGGCGCCGGAAGCCATGCACTTGCAGAAAATCCTCTTGAATAAAAAACTTCACTGACACTTCAGTTCACTGCGCCATGTGTGTTCGATGCGTTATCCTTATCACTAAAGGTTGGGGATGAAGGAAATACCGAAATATAAAAAGTAGGTCCTTAATGTCTAGTGAAGTTGACAAATTCACAGAGGTACAAATTATGTGTCTACACGGGAAACAGAGCGGTCCCGTACTGGCGAAACATTACTGCCAGACGGACAAGGTTCAGTCATTACATAACGTACATGATAAACACATTGGAATGACATACATTTAATACACTAGGTAGGTATATACCGCAAACGGACATGAAACATAAAAGAACATAATGCATATATATATAAAGGTTCATACATCATACTGAACATGTCTTTCATATACCTACAATATATATATATATACTGTATATGGTACTTTTCATTTGAATGTTTTGTAAGATAAATATAAATTTTATGATGTGTTTCTTTCTCCCCCCCCCCTTCCCCCTCCCCCATCCAAAGTGAAACTTAAAAACCTCGAACAGAACTCGTATCCTGGCAGCACCATCACCACCATCATCATCATCATCACCATCTGCTTCACCATCATCATCAACTTCATCACCACCATCATCATCATCAACAACATCCTCACCATCAACTTTATCATCATCATCAACATCACCATCAACTTCATCACTATCACCATCAACAAGAACATCATCATCAACATCATCACCACCATCAACATCATCATCGCCATCCGAGTGCCATACTCCATTCCCCAGCCAATAGATGCTAATTCCTCCAGATGTGCTTCTCGCTCAAGTTTTCCTTCTCAGATGCAAAGAGGAAACTTCCTCCCCTTCATTTTCTCTGCTCCCCTGGACCTGTTTCATTCGGGTCGGAGCAGCTTTAGCTAGACAAGGGGCTTTGCATATGCTTCTTCTTCTTCTTCTTCCTCCTCGTTCCGTGGACCCACTTTAATTCCACTCGCTTGAGATGGTTAATGGCATATTTTCCATAAATCAATTTCCATCACACTACGGTGAGGATGAGGAGGAAAGAGGGGGTGGGGGTAGGGGGAGAGAGACGGGGAAGGGGTTGGGTTTGGGTTGGGTGGGGTGAGGTTGGATGCTGAGAGCGCTTTCATCAAATGACCCCAATGAGATGGATCATGGCGTGACACACACAAGTCAAATAACGCCCTTGCGTCGCCTGGACACGAGGGCGAGTTTCGCTCGCCTTTCCAAAAGAAACATTTACCACGGCGAGCGAGGCCAACCGTCGGAACAGCCTCCTCCTCCTCCTCCCCCGTCCTCCTCGATTGCAGTCCCCAAGAACCGGGAGGGCCCTGGTGCGAATGTCGACCCTGAGGAGCCCCTCCGGAAGGGTCAAGTTCCTCTGCTTGGCGGGGATCATCAAGGGGCAATCACTTTATTTTATTGAGAAGGGGGAAATGTTAATCTCGATACTTAGATTATCGCACTTCTAATGTGATTGTCCCGAGAGTTTCCCTGCGGCCTCGTCCGCTTCGAGTGTCGCTGCAAAGGCCCCCCCTTTTTTTTTTCCAGGACGGACTGGTCATTTTATAGGGATATCAATGTTCTTGATTCTGTCATTCCTGAAATAAGGAAGCTGTCTCGAGGTAATAAGTATACAGGGTATTATTATATAATAACATATGTGAAATATAGGCCAAAAGCCAAGCGCTGGGACCTATGAGGTAATTCTGCGCTGAAAATAACGCTGAAACAATTGCTAGGAGAGCGAGAAAGTAAGATGGAAGAAAGAGGATTAAAAAAAAGGGGGTATACAAGTGGGGGTTATAGTAAGAGGAATGAAAGGGGTTGCAGCTAAGGGCCGAAGGGACGCCGCAACGAATTAAATAATGTGTACAGTGCACGGCGTGAGGTGCACTGACGGCACTACCCCCATACGAAGGTAATTATTAGGCGCGAAAATAATTAAAACCCACAAGCCACGGATTTTTACTGACAGAAATACGAGAATTGGTCGTTTTCGTAATGAAAACGTGGGGAAAGTCAACAATGACATGCTTTTTCATTCTCAATCAGCAGACGCTCAATGTTTGATGCGGCGTTTCCTTCGCGCTATATTTCAACATGGAATAAACCAACAAAGGAAGGTTTAATTGATGCGTTATTTAAAAGCAGAATCATTACTTGAAAGGGTGCAACAGCCTAATTTCCGGGACTGTTATGCTTTGCCTCGTCAAGAACGGCGTGAACAGCCAAATGACTAAATGCCAAGCGTCTGATTTTTAGTTTTCTGTAAAAGAAAACTATTGAAATGTCTTTGTCTGTCTTTCCGCACTTTTTTCTATCCGCCCCCAGATCTTAAAAATTGCTGAGACTAGAGGGTTGTAAATTGATATGTTGATCATCGACCCTCCAATCATCAAAACATACCAAATTGCAGCCTTCCAGCCTCAGTAGTTTTTATTTTATTTAAGGTTAAAGTTAGCCATGATCGTGCGTCTGGAACCGCTATAGGTGCCAACAACACCGGCTGTGGGTGAGAGTTTCACAGAGCATTATATGCTGTAAAGAAAACTCGACTGCGCCGAAGAAGCTACTGCGCATCTTTTACTTGTTACCATTTGACCCATTTTTATTTGAAAAATAACTTTATAAACAATGAAAGCATGACCTTGATACAACCCTTATTTTCTTTATCCTGTGCTATCTAAGCTGATCATCTCGGCTAGGATAGAAGAGAACCAGTTACCCGAATGAGCGAGGGCAACGAGAGTCACTTTCTCTTTAGGGGAGACTGAAGGTCTCTGTCTTGGTGGCCAAGAAAGGTCCTTATTTTGGGCTTTTGTATTGGTGGCTACTGGAGGTTTTTCATCTTGCTGACCATAACATTACTTTATCTTCTGGCCACTAAAGTTTTTCCCCGTCATGGCCAAGGAAGATTTTTGTTTCAGGGGCCGCTAAAGGTCGGTACGTAGGCGATCACTGGAGGTTTTTCTTTTTCTCGGTGGCCATGAAATGTCTCAATTTTGGTGGCCACTAGAAGTCTTTGTCTTGGTGGTCACTAAAAGTCAAGTCTTGATCTTGGAGGCCTGTGAATATACATAATTTTGTGCTAATAAAATGCACTTAATTTAGTGGCCATAAATATACTTAATTTGGTGGCCATAATGTGTGTATTTTGGTGGCCATAAATGTCCTTATTTTGGCCACTAAAGCTTTGCATTTAAGTGGCCGCTGAAGGATTCTGTCCTGATGGTCATTAATGGTCTTTATTTTATTCATTAAAGGACGTACCTTTTATTTCGGCGGCCACTGCAGTTTGCATCTTAATGGCCACTGCAGTCTGTATCTTGATGCCGTAAAATGTCTGTATTTTGACAGTCCTATAACTTTATCTTGGAAGCCACTAAAGGTTTCTATCTTGAAGACCACTAGGCTAGGCGTTACAAAACGTAAATAATAATATAAATCACAAAAAGTAATGTTCGAAATTTGTCACAAGGCGTAAGGCATAGTATTACTCGCCACTAGTCAGTGATATAATCACGAAGGTTTGGTTTTTGTATTATTCACCAACGGAGTCTTTCATGTTATAACCGGAGTCAATGGTGGTATAAAAGGATCCTTCGACGTTATAACCGGTGTCTCTAATATTATAACTGGAGTGTGCGATATTATAATCAAAGTTACTGTTGTTATAAGCTCACACACTAATGTTATAGCAAGTCATCAGTGTTATAACCCCGGGTAATAACGCTTTTGACCTGTCTTCGAATCTCTCGGTGCTCGTGACAGCTTCTCCCTTAGCGAATAAGTTTTCAGGGGATTAATGCTGCCATTTAATGCAGCTTAGTGACCCTGAATGACCCCGAGTGACCCAATTTCCATTCATGTCACGCGACATAACTCAAGGAATATGTCGCTGAGTCGCATTTCGTTTCTGATTCACAGTACCTTGTATTTGATATTTTGTTTTTAGCACAGACGGGGTGGAACAGACTACTTAATGGCCTAATCTAGAAATATATTGGGAACTTGAAATTTTAGTTGACTGTGGTGGGTCACTGTTCAGAAAGGGAAGAAGTGTCTAACCTTGTAGGAAGCTGTGACACCCAAGCAGGAAGGATGTCGGAAAAAGGGAATACGGACGCGGAAACAGAATTCCAGATTATTGGAGAACATTATCCTCGTCACAAAGGTGTTTATGGATAAAGGACTGATTCGACATGTGGAGATGAACAGGAAAACGCAGGAAGACTCGACCGGTGAGAGAGGTCGATTCTCATTAAGAAATGAGCCTAAACTTTCCTCTCGTCTCGTTAGAGAAACAAAAGACACAGGAGGAGACATAAACAAAAGGACATCCTTTTTTAAAACAATAAGCCTCTCTCTCTCTCTCTCTCTCTCTCTCTCTCTCTCTCTCTCTCTCTCTCTCTCTCTCTCTCTCGCTTAATATAATGCTGTAATGTCTCTCTCTTAAGGTTTTCAATTAAAAAATTCACTTCCTCACACAGGCATAAATTCAAGGTGAATTAGTAAACATAACACAAAAACATGTGGATGTTATTATTATTATTATTATTATTATTATTATTATTATTATTATTATTATTATTATATACTAGTGTCATTCTCTCTCTCTCTCTCTCTCTCTCTCTCTCTCTCTCTCTTAATATAATTCTGTAATGTCCCACTCTTATAGTTATCAGTTAAAAAAATCACTTCCTAGCCCAGACGTAAGACCGAGAGAAATGACTAAACATAACACGAAACCATACAGATACCGTATTCTCATTACATACCAGTGTCATACGCTCATGAATGGTGGTACTATAAGAGAGAATCGAGACGGCAAGTCCAGTCTTAAGAACGCTTTGCATCCTCCCGAGGCTCGAACCGGTTTCGCCTTTATATCTAAGAAATCTACTTCAGTAGAGGACACACACACACACACACACACACACACACACACACACACACACACACACACACACACACACACACACACACATATATATATATATATATATATATATATATATATATATATATATATCAATCGCAAGAAGTAATATACAGACGTCTCATCAGCAATGTGTCGAACTCTCCAACGCATAATGAACTGCTCACCTCTTATCCGCTACACTTCCTGGATTATAAGGCAAGTAATTTCTAATACATCTTTCAACAACTGCCTGTAATGCCCCCATCCATATTTTGGCCTTTGTGGACAGTTCAAGTCTTCTCTTAATCTTTTGCATACATCCATCTGCCTCTGTATATATATATATATATATATATATATATATATATATATATATATATATATATATATATATACATATATATATATATATATATATATATATATATATATATATATATATATATATATATATATATATATAGAATCATGGAGCTACTTTTGTCGCTTAACATCAAATCCACGCTGCCTCGGGAATATCCCCGATGGGGAATTATCACCGAAGGGGAATTTATAAGTGATAAATGGACGGGCACTGCAGAGTCTCGATCCCACGACACAGATACGCATCCAGCAACTCCAGTCGACGTTACCACTGAGCTATCAAGAGAGGTCATATATACAGTATATAGATGTGTGTGTGTCACAGAATAAGGAAAGAAAGAGTAGAGGCAGATGGATGTCTGCAAAAGATTAAGAAAAGACTTGAACTGTCCACGAAGGCCAAAATATGGATGGGGGCATTGCAGGCAGTTGTTGAAAGATGTATTAGAAATTACTTGCCCTATAATCCAGGAAGTGTAACGGATAAGAGGTCAGCAGTTCATTGTGCGTTGGAGAGTTTGACACATTGCTGATGAGACGTCTGTATATTACTTCTTGCGATTGATAGGATACCTTATGTTTTGCAATCATATCTTAGTGGTTATCAAGATAAAAAACTTTAGCGGCCTCCAAGATAAAAAAAAAACATAGACTTGTAATGGCACCAAGATACAGACTATTGTGGCCATTAAGTTACAAACTGCAATGGCCGAAACAAAAGGTGAGACTTCTGTATGAGTATATGAATCTGTAAGTTTTCCAAATGGTTGTTCATCCACGATTCAGTCGTTAAAAGTATGAATGGAACAGTGCCCGATACATGGTTTTTACCCAGTACCCAGCTCCTGTTAGGAGTTACAAAAACAATAATTCAGATGTGTGTGTTTGACTTCCTGTAAGCCTGCTTGTTATGCCATGTTTTGTATCATACATAAAACCTGCTCTACGTAATCACAGTTTCTCTGTTTAAAAAGATATAAAAAGCCAACCATGTTTTAAATATAGTCATACGCTATGTCTCTGTTTCATCACTTCATCGATCTGTCTGTTACTAAGTGCTTAATCTGTTTGTCTGTCTATATATATATATATATATATATATATATATATATATATATATATATATATATATATATATATATATATAATAAAAAATTAACGTTTGCCCGTTTTCAAAACTATTATATATATATATATATATATATATATATATATATATATATATATGTGCATATAATTTATATATATATATATATATATATATATATATATATATATATATATATATATATATAGCCTCGATGGCTCGGTTGGTAGAAGCAGCAACCTCAGACTTCATAGAAGTCTGTGGCGAGGGTTCAATCCCCGCAGCCGACCGGTCAGAGAAGGTGGACACTTTGCTATCCGTGTAGACACCCCGGGATTACGTATGTAATCAACGGATAGGTTTGCTGAAAGCAAATGGGTGTTACAGACTAATACACACATAAACAAAGCCACTCCAACATCTTCTAAAAACATAACAGACACCTCACACGTCTCGAACTGTCAACCTACCAGCCCAGTTCTCCTCGCTGCTGGGAGAAAGGGAGCTGGGGATTTGGTAACATGTACACATTCGCTACCGGGGTCTAAGCGATGTCAGGCAGGGCAACCGATCGAGGCTACGGCCTACCCCACCGCCAAATCAAAGTCCTTCAAAAGAAGGCATCGTGCTTACCCCATATAAAAATGGGAAAAAATGCACGTTAAAAACGAAGAAGAAGATATATATAAATACATATATATAGGGATATATATAATAGTTCTGACAGTGAGTAAAGTTAATTTTCATAATCACAGATATTAAGCCATAAATACACATCACATTGGAGATTTTCAATCAGTCTATTTATAACGTATCAGACTGAACATATTAGTCAACGAATTCTCTTAACTGAATGTGCATTTCTAGCAAGTAATCCTTTACTAATAACATATTATTGACATATTATTTCACGAGCGTGCAGCCAACATGGCTAAAGTCATTAGGTGAATATTAGAGAATATTGCCTCGATCGAATCAAATCAGAGCCACCATCAAAATATTGCTTTTCACTGCAACGCATGATATCAAACGCATCGTTAACTTCTGAAGTCATCAAAACCACGGGCAAACCTCGTTCTGTTTTGACAGACCCCAGAATTAAGCTTTAATCATAACCCAGAGAACTGTATGAAGTCCTTTAAATGGAATTTACTAATAATCTGATCAGTAAACAGACGAGATATATAACTCAAATCTTGCTTCAGGTATTCCCGAGGCTCGAAATGAAACGCAGCGGCGAGTTGTCGGACTATTTCCAATAAATCTATAATCCGCACTGAATGCTTATCTATCTCTCTCTGGGCAGGGAGACTACTGAACAGTCCATCTACATTAAGCCAGCCTTGTGCTGGCACGGGCTCTTGCTCTTAAGCAGCCCGTAAAATGCAGCAGTCGTCTTCGTCAAAATCCGCGTAGCGTTTTCGTCCGTAAGCGGATATTCATCACCCGCCTACGCGTGTACCACCTCTCCTGACGCCGGGAAATCGTCGTACCTCCCGTTCCGTCCGCCGCTGGAACACGAGCCTTCGGGTAATCATCAAAAGGTTATCATTATCCCGCATTGTGACGCATGTTAACATAATTGCTCGCATATTACATTACCAGATCATATTTTCAAGCGATGAAGCTTGTCCATTGTAACTGTTAATTACACGAGAGACTGACTTCTGACCCGGACCAGATTGGCTTTGAATCGCTAATTAGCGCAGCAGAGAGAAGGAGGCGCAAACGGGGAGAGAGACTCGCGAGTCCTGATCTAGCTCCCCACCATCCTCCTAATAAAGCAAAATAGAAAATTAAAGATTATTATTATTATTATTATTATTATTATTATTATTATTATTATTATTATTATTATTATTCAGATGAACCCTATTCATGTGGAACAAGCCCACAGGGGCCAGTGACTTGAAATTCGAGCTTCCAAAGAATATGGTGCTCGTTAGGAAGTAAGAGAAGGTAAAGGGAAATGCAGAAAGAAGAGATCTCACTTATCATAAAGAAAAAAATAAATTAATAAATTAATAAATAGATAAAAATGTATTTAAATGCAAGGGGAATAGCATCAGGGTAGTAATGCATTACATCTTCGCTTGAACTTTTGAAGTTCCAATTGCACGACACCCTCAGGGAGACTGTCCCACAGTCCAATGGTGTGAGGGATAAAGGACCTCTAGAACCTAGAAGTTTGACAGAGAGGCACATTTAAAATTAATGATAAAGGCACAGAGTAAATCAGTAAGCGATAGAGTCATCGGGGTATGACACTGCACTCTTGCAAAACTGAATGGAAATATTGCAGATGAAACAAAAGGATTCACAGAACAGCACTGATAATAGAGATTTTGAACTGGTTTGGACATGTGGAGGGACTGGGAGATGAAGGGGCCATAAGAAGTGTGTGTTATTCAGACATCTTAGAAAGGAGAGAAGTAAAAACACTTACAAAATTTTAAGGTTTTAATATCACAACATTATAATTAGTGAAGATTCCCAGTACCACATTGTAGGCAAGGAGATTGCTGTGCTGTTTGTGAACTTTTTTTTTTGTGTGTAGGAGCATAAAATGACCATATTTTCTAGAAATACATACCCTGGTGGTTAGTCAACTGTGGCTTGTCGCAGCCCGGGCGCTGGAGAGCTCAGTTTGGCATTCTCATCCAAAAAGAGGACATAGGGAGAATCAAAAGGATAACACATTCTGGAGCCATCCCCTCATAAAGGGAACAGATGTATTATATATATATATATATATATATATATATATATATATATATATATATATATGTATATATATATATATATATATATATATATATATATATATATATATATATATATATATATATATATATATATATATATATATATATATATATATACAGTATATATATAATTACATATATACTGTATGTATATATATATATGTATGTATATATATATATATATATATATATATATATATATATATATATATATATATATATATATATATAAATTATATATAGTCCCAAATGTGGGCACTGCTGCACATTCCCATTTGAAATTAAAACCAGCTTTCATTATTTTGCAGTCGAGAAAGAGTAGGAGCGCGCGTAAGCTAAAATATTCAAAATGACCGGCCATTGCCTTTGCAAGCAACGACCTCGTATTTATTGTAGTACGCCGGCAAAAGACCCGGTCTGGTACGGGTACAAATCTGGTGGCATGTATGCGGAGAAGGGGGGCTTGCGACTAATGTCCGGCTGCTGAATTTTAATTACAAGGCAAATATTTTTAAACAGTTGATTCTCGATTACAGTCAAGAGGTGCTAAAGGGTATGTTTGTTTCTGCACAGGATTGCGTTTGTTAGGTTGTTGGTGTTGTTGTTGTTGTTGTTGTGTGTGTGTGTAGATATATATATATATATATATATATATATATATATATATATATATATATATATATATATATATATATATATATATATATAATATATTATATATAAATCTAATTTATATATAAATATGTTATATATATATATATATATATATATATATATATATATATATATATATATACAGTATATATATATATATTTCCTCTTTGTCTTCAGCTTTGCCCATTTCTATATGGGGTAGCTGTTTCCCATTGGACTTCTCCACCTTCCTCTGTCCAATGCATCCTGACTTCTTAAACCTTTCTCCCACATATCATTTGCTATTTTATCCTACCATCTGAACATTGGCCTTCCTCCTCTTTTCCTTCCCTCCGCCTCCATTCTCCTCATAACCTTTTTACGCACATGATCTTCTCTCCGCATGACATGACCGAACCACTGCAGTCTTAGTTCCTGGGCCTTCTTCGAGACTTCCCCTACCTTAACTGTTCCTTTAATAAATTAATTTCTGATCCTATCTCCTCTTGTGACTACACAAATGCTCCTCAACCTCCTCATCTCTGCCACATCCATTTTCCGTTCTTGAGCCTTCTTCATCGGCCATGTTTCCGCGCCATAAACCATCGCTAATTTGGACTATACTTCACATATATACAGTATATATATATATATATATATATATATATATATATATATATATATATATATATATATATATATATATATATATATATATATATATATATATATGTATATATAAATAATTATACATAATACACATATATGTATATATATCCATACATATATATGTATACTGTATGTATATGTACACACACACACACATATATATATATATATATATATATATATATATATATATATATATATACGGTATATATATACATTAATACATATAAAGAAATTTAAATACAAGTTTTCGAAAGATACATGATTATTACGATGGGACGTGATATTAGCGAAAACATCCCGCAAAAGACGCACGCAAACAGAAGCTTCAAACCAGGCAATCGAGCAAACAAATTACCACACACACAAACTGACACTCGTGCACATAAATGCTTCTTTCCACGCTGTTTACATTTCAAGTTCATTAGTCAAAGTAATATAAAGATGGGCTCTCAACCAAGGGGTAGCGATTTCGAAATCAGACTCAGAGAGAGAGAGAGAGAGAGAGAGAGAGAGAGAGAGAGAGAGAGAGAGAGAGAGAGAAGCAGCAGCCGCCGTCTCAATCCCCTCGGTTATTCAGTTTTTCATTTGAGTTAATCGTCTCATTGTGAATGCAATGACGGAGGCGGCAGTATTTGAGAGCGGTATTTTTCTTTCTCTTTTTATTCAAATGCTATCGCGTATAATCAAAACTTTTTCAATCTAATCGTTCGGAATGCTGCAAGTTTGCACACTCATCAGGGCGCTATGATTGGAAAGAGACTCTCCCTAATCACCCTGGCAACGTACAAGCTTCTTTCTCTCTCTCTCTCTCTCTCTCTCTCTCTCTCTCTCTCTCTCTCTCTCTCTACCTCCTTTAAGAGAGGACATCCCATTTCTATACTTCTTTTCATAGCTACTTTCCTATTTCCATTCCTACTCTATTAGCTTCTTCCCTATTCCCCTCACTGCTTCCAATTCCTACTTTCTTAGCTTCTTCCCTATTTCCCTCACTGCTTTCAATTCCTACTTTCTTAGCTTCTTCCCTATTTCCCTCACTGCTTCCAATTCCTACTTTCTTAGCTTCTTCCCTATTTCCCTCACTGCTTCCAATTCCTACTTTCTTAGCTTCTTCCCTATTTCCCTCACTGCTTTCAATTCCTACTTTCTTAGCTTTTCCCCTATTTCCCCTCAATGCTTTCAATTCCTACTTTCTTAGCTTCTTTCCTATTTCCCTCACTGCTTTCAATTCCTACTTTCTTAGCTTCTTCCCTATTTCCCTCACTGCTTTCAATTCCTACTTTCTTAGCTTTTCCCCTATTTCCCCTCAATGCTTTCAATTCCTACTTTCTTAGCTTCTTTCCTATTTCCCTCACTGCTTTCAATTCCTACTTTCTTAGTTTCTTAACTATTTCCCTCACTGCCTTCAATTCCTACTTTCTTAGCTTCTTTCCTATTTCCCCCACTGCTTCCAATTCCTACTTTCTTAGCTTCTTCCCTATTTCCCTCACTCCTTCCAAAATCTACTTTCTTAGCTTCTCCCATATTTCCCTCACTGCTTCCATTTCCTACTTTCTTAGGTTCTTCCCTATTTCCCTCACTCCTTCCAATTCCTACTTTCTTAGCTTCTTCCCTGTTTCCTTCACTCCTTCCAAAGTTCAGCTCCTATTTCCATACATCCTTTTAAACTAACTTTACTGTTTCCAAACCTAATTATAAAGTGCTCTTCTGTTTCCATACCTAACTTTAAAGATCCAGCCCATTTTCTTATCTCCTTTTAAACTCCATTTCCTATTTCCAAAAGTAATTTTAGAGTTTCCTCCTATTTCCCTACCTCCTTTTAAACTTACTTGCAAATTTCTGAACTTAATTTTAGTTTCCTCCTATTTCCATGCCTAATTATAAAGTTCCCTCATATTTCCATGCCGCCTTTCAAACTCCTTTTCCTATTTCCAAATCTGATTTTAGAGTTCCTTCCTATCTCCATACCCAATTTAAAGTTCCCTCCTATTTCTATAAATCCTTTTAAACACCATTTCCTATTTCCATACCCAATTTTAGGGTTATTTCCTGTTTCCATACCCAATTTAAAGTAACCCCTATTTCCATCCGTCTTTTAAACACCATTCCCTATTTCCAAACCTAATTTTAGATTTCCTTCTTATTTCCATACCCAATTCAAAGTTCCCTCCTATTTCTATAAATCCTTTTAAACTCCATTTCCTATTTCCATACCTAATTTAAGGGTTCCTTCCTGTTTCCATACCCAATTTAAAGTAACCCCTATTTCCATCCCTCCTTTTAAACACCATTTCCTATTTCTAAACCTAATTTTAGATTTCCTTCCTATTTTCCATACCTAATTTAAAGTTCCCTCCTATTTCCATACCTCCCTTTAAAAACCATTTCCTATTTCCAAACCTAACTTTAGATTTCCTCCCTATTTCCATACCAAATTTAAGTTACCTCCTATTTTCATACGTCCTTTTAAACACCATTTCCTATTTCCAAAACTAATTTTAGATTTCCTTCCTATTTCCATACCCAATTTAGAGTTCCCTCCTGCTTCCATACCTCCCTTTAAACTTTTTTCCTGTTTCCAAACCTGATTTTAGAGTTCCCTCCTTTTTCCATACCTAATTATGAAGTGCCTTCCTATTTCCACACCTCCTTTTGAACCCCATTTCCTATTTCCAAACCTAGTTTTTGAATCCCGTCCCAGATCCATACCTAATTATAAAGTTCCCTCCTATTTCCATACCTAGTTTTTGAATTCCCTCCCATTTCCATATCTAATTATAAAATTCGCTCCTATTTCCATTCCTAGTTTTTGAATTCCCTCCCATTTCCATATTTAATTATTCATAAAGTTCCCTCCGATTTCCATGCCTAGTTTTTGAATTCCCTCCCATTTCCATACCTAATTATAAAGTTCCCCTCCTATTTCCATACCTAGTTTTTGAATTTCCTCCCAGTTTCATACCTAATCATAAAGTTCCCTCCTATTTCCATTCCTAGTTTTTGAATTCCCTCCCATTTCCATATTTAATTATTCATAAAGTTCCCTCCGATTTCCATGCCTAGTTTTTGAATTCCCTCCCATTTCCATACCTAATTATAAAGTTCCCTCCGATTTCCATACCTCCTTTTAAACTCCATTTCCTATTTCCAAACCTAATTTTAGAGTTCCCTCCTACAGTATTTCCATACCTAATCATAAAGTTCCCTACCATTTCCTTACTCACTTTTAACGTCCCTACCTATTTTTCCATTCTTCCTTAATAAGTTCCACCGTATTTTCATAACTCTTTTCAGAGCTCTCTCCCTATTTCATTAAGCCCCTTCCCAGCTCCTTCCTATTCAATGTCCCTCTGCAATTCAACCCTCTGGCGAGGCTTTTCTTTCTATACCATTTTGCACATATACATGCACACATGTATATATATAAAACATAATATTGTAGATATATATATATATATATATATATATATATATATATATATATATATATATATATATATATATTAATATATATATATATATATACAAATACATATATACTGTATATATATATATATATATATATATATATATATATATATATATATATATATATATATATATATATATATATATATATAGTATAACTGCCGAAGTTGTCCAGATTGAAAATCAGTTATAAATGGTACAGGTCTGTTCCTTATTAAGGCAGATTGATAATATAATACTGGATTCTTTGTGGAAAGTTCTCTTTCGTTTTGAAAATTAAACCATCTTCCACTGCATTATCAGTAGTCTTGATTGTATTGTACTGAATTACAGGGAGGCGCTATTATGAATAGTACATTCGATAATTTGACAATGTAAACAACACGTACCCATTTCACATGAGCTCAGAGTTAAATGAAGAAGAAAAGTACTGTATTTCTTTTACAATTTTTTTTAAATATAGAATTCTATATTTCAAGTCTTGTGATCTCATCAAAACATTTTGAAAACAATCGTTCAGAAATCTCAAGTTTCTGCCAAGGTTGAGCCATCTCTCCCCCCCACCCCCCCTCTGCGCCAAAGGGTACCTTAACCCCAAACTTTACGCTTATAACTCTCCCAAAATCCAATAATTTGTTGACAATCCAGATGTATGCCATCATCATTTTTTTTTTTTTTTTTTACAGAAATCTGCTCCACCTTTTCCGTAATCCTGAGAGCAAACACGAAGTCTCTCTCATGCATAATGTTTTGGTTAAGGATGAATTCCCCTTTGAACTTTGACCCTTAAATATGACCCTGACCATGACCTCACTCAGCACATGCCAAATAAGAAGTCACTTATGTAAGCCAAAAGTTATGGTCTAGGTTTAATTCTTATTTGAGTTGTGACCTCGATCTTGACTTCACTTTGTTCAAAAGATACGGCCATAGCTAACTTCCCGTCTGACCTCTGACTTTTAAATATGACCTCAACATTGACCTCAATCTGTACACCACGTCATTACTAGACTTTGCATTAAATATAAAATCTATATTGCGTAATTCAAAAGCAGATTTGGGTTAAGTTCCTGTTTGAACTTTGACATATAGGTAAGAACTTCACTCTGCATACATTTCACAAGTTATTACAAACGTTAAATTACTGTGTGACCTTTGACCTCTGAGCACGATCATGATATTGACTTTAATCTTAATACGCACACTGGCATTATTACTGTAGTGTGCATGTCAAGTATGATCTGTATCTCACACACTTGAAAAGTTATGATCAAGTTTAAATTCTTATTAAACCCTTGACTCCTTGGAAAGTTCGAAAGTTATATTACTATCTATTCCCAAATATGAGCCATTCTCGCCAATCATATATTCTACCTTTGGTGAAATTTTCTTTAAAATCGACCCGTGACTTTCAGCCTATCCTGTTAACAAACGAACACATAACAGCCAAATAATCTAAGCCCGAAATATAATCACCTTGTTGGAGATGATTAGTGGAAAGGGATATGAATAAGGGCAAGACATCCATGAAAATAACTAGTTTCTTTGTCTGTTACAAAAGACTAACAAGAGTTTCCGTTGAAAAACAGAATTTCGAAAATGGCAACACGAAAGATTTGGCAAAATACCTGCACAAAAATTATTGGATCTTTCCTAGATAGTGACGCCCACGGGTTTTTAACCCGGTATGTATCCACCTTTGCGGCGTGTTTAGTACAAGCCCGTTGGGGATTACCGTAAAAACATAAATAAAAGACTGTAAATATCATGAAGATAATGACCCCAAAGAAATATTAGTCCTAGATAACGGACCCCTGAAAACCCTTGGGGTAACTACCTGGGAAAGATCCAAACTATTTGACCCATATAGTTTTTGGGTAGTTTGTTTCTATCCATGATATGAGTCAAGAGTCACTTCACTGCTTTCATGCAATGTTATGGGAGTGCACAGTAACGGCCCTCACGATTTCACATATTCACGGAAAGCAAAAACGACTGAGCAATCACTAAATGAAAACTCTAACCTTGAAGGTGACAGCCCTTGCACACTGTAGTGCATGTCAGCAGACTCTTTGTGAAAAGTTGTGTATTTGGATCAATTTGTAACTGGCCAGTTTAAGAGGAGAAAAGGGAGATACGTGCACACACACACGAACTTTCTCAAGCATGAACGAGATATAATGTAAAACCCAAAGGAGAATTTATCGCAAAACTTATTTCAATAAATCACGAAACAATTGGCTATGTATCACCCCGACATATACTAAGAAAAAGCTTTATTCCAACAGCTCCAACTTTTGCATTTCCGCCCCATTAACGTCCATACTTCTCCTGGAGCCTGTGTATGAAGGTACTTACCCACAGTATGAATCACATATTCAACAATAATGTGAAGTTCGACATTTCTACAAGGATTAATTTCTGTTTTAAATAAATTTGCCGAGTGCACGCCACTGGGTAGCTTTGGGATTACGGTCAGTTGTATTTTCAAGCAATATTCGAATATTCCATAATCCTTTCCTGCGCTGAAATATGAATTTCAATGACATATGGTATGAATTTCGTGCGTACGCCGCAATAACACGAAATAAAATAAACGGTGGAGTTTACATTTCATACGCGATCCCGGAATTAGACATAAACAACGAGTATTAAAAATACAGAAGAAGAATGAATATTTATCATCACTTTTTTGGCTACTAACTCTGCATACCAAGATGAAAATGATGGTTGTGGCATCTCCCAACAAATTCACGATAGCTTTGCCAGGTTGTATCAACGAACAAATGGTCGTTTTCATTTTACAACATAAGTCAGTATAAACTTGTATATAAATATAATCATTTTCCATTCATTAGAAGCCTTTGCAGCATGAAAGAAGTCGAAAAGTATGTAACTAACAATTTTAATATTCGGTACGACTTGCCAAATATTTCTTATACTTCTAGTAACTGCACTTATGCATTTCTTCAGCAGAGGAGAATCATAAGCTACCCATTAAATATTCCAAGATTTATGCAATAAGAAAGATAATGATGTATAATGCATGAAAAATACTCCGGTTTTATTGGGAAATATTTATATCAAAGTCACCGTGTCATTAATGCTGTCCTAGAAAGTTTGGTTCAGGATAAAATTTGTTTTACTTCAGTCCAGTCCAGTATCTCTCTCTCTCTCTCTCTCTCTCTCTCTCTCTCTCTCTCTCTCTCTCTCTCTCTCTCTCTATATATATATATATATATATATATATATATATATATATACATATACAGTATATATATATATATGTATGTATATATATTTATATATACAGTATATACATATACTTATATATACACACACATATATATGTATGCATGTATGTATATGTATGAATGTATGTATGTATATATATATATATATATATATATATATATATATATATATATATATATATATATATATATATATATATATATATATATATGACTATTTATCACATCACCGTGATTCATATACAATCAGAAAGCTACAAACGTCCTTTAATATCCAATTCACTCTACCTCGGAAGTAATATATTTTCATATATGTTACCGAAGGGGAATTTTTAGTTGATAATAAGTCCACCGTCCCGTGGGATCGAACCAGCGACGGACGAGGAATCAGGACTACAGTGACACACTAACCAGGTGGTTAGTGTGTCACTGTAGTCCTGATTCCTCGTCTGTCGCTGGTTCGATCCCACGGGACGGTGGACTTATTATCAACTAAAAATTCCCCTTCGGTAACATATATGAAAATATATTACTTCCGAGGTAGAGTGAATTGGATATTAAAGGACGTTTGTAGCTTTCTGATTATATATATATATATATATATATATATATATATATATATATATATATATATATATATATAGAGAGAGAGAGAGAGAGAGAGAGAGAGAGAGAGAGAGAGAGAGAGAGAGAGAGAGAGAGAGAGAGAGAGAGAGAGAGATTGCTAAATATCTTGGAACCCAAAAACATAAAAAAATGAAACCCGGAGTTGTTTTTCAGCAAAGCATACGCACATGCATAAACATACAAGCACAAAATGAAAATATTAGAACTAAAAAATTTTTTTTTAATAAAATCCAACGAAGTCATAATCAATTCCCAAGTCGGATTCAGCATCGAGATTCCCAAAGAAAAATAGTAATAGACATTCGAAGTTACGACAAATAATAACGGAAGAAAAATATCGACGATTAAAAAAAAAAAAAAAACAGGAGGAGGAAATTTTCAACACCTTCCTGACGACTACCTGGAGCAACTAATTATCGGAGTCAATAGCCCGTCGAAACTTCTCGAAAAATCGGACAGCTAATCAGAGGCAAGATTCAGGCATGGCAATTTTTGGCCCTCCCCCATTCACGAGGCTTGTTCGCTTCGCAACAACACGGTCCCGAAATAGACAGAGCGAACGCCTTGCATGCAACATCCAAGACACCTTCCTCCTCCTTTGGAGATCGAACAGAAAAGCAAAAGTAATAGATGGAGGCCCCGAGGGATGGCCCTCCTGGGTGAGGTCTTGGGAAACTCTTTCTAGACGAGGGGCCCCATGGAAACCCGTGGAACTGGCTGAGCGAGGTCTCTGGGAAACTCTTCTGGAGCGAGGTCCCCAGGGAAACTCTTCCTGGGTGAGGTACCTAGGGAAACTCATACTGTGCGGGACCTCTGGGAAACTTGCTGAGTGAGGCCCCCGGGGAAACTCTTCCTGCATGAGGTCCCTATGGAAACTCATGCTTAACGAGGCCTCTGGGAGACTCTTGCTTAGCGAGGCCCCAAGGGAAACTTGCTGAGCGAGGTCCCCATGCAAACTCATGCTTTGTGAAGCAACCAGGGAAATTCTTACTAGGTGAGATCTATAGGGGAAACTCATGCTGACCAAGGGCCCCAGGGGGACTTACTGACCAAAGCCAATAGTAAAACTTCTGTTAAGCGAGGTCCCCTGGGAAACTTGCTCAGCGAGATCTCTAAGGACACCCATGCTGAGCGAAGTCTCCAGGGATTTTTTTGCTGAGCAAGGCAACCAGGATAATTTTTCCTGGGTCAGACCTCAGGAATCTCATGCTCAGTGAGGTCCCAAGGAAAACAACCGCCCCCCCCCCCCCCCCCCCCCCCCCCGCAGAGAGACACCCAGGGAAACTTCTTGACATGAGTAGGTCTCCTAGGAAACTCATCCCAGAAGGTTGTCCTTAAAAACACTATCCCGTTTTTCCTCGCTCTGACATTCAATCAAAAGAAATTCTATGTTCTTGTAGGATGTTGAAGAACTTATATTGCATTCTCTTCGTGTCTGATGCCATTGATCGATTATGTTTACAACATCACCGGAGTTTTCAAGGAATAAATGAGTATGTCACATGTGACAAACTTGGTAGAACGTCTCCCTAATAGTAATGACGTAATGCTTGAAAACTGTGTAACGTTCACATTAATGATAACGACTTTTCAAGACCTGGAACTCCTCCTCCTCTTTTGTACTCCCAGGATCTCCTAACCTGCATTATACTAGATTAAGCCTTCGAGTAGTAAGCCCGTGCTCATATCAGTCTTTTGGTTTGAGTCCAGAGGTCTACACCAAGCCTCTAATTCATTTCAGCCCCCTGCTATCACTGACCAGACGCCACAGGCTCAATCTACAGTGATCTACACCAATCAGCGAACCAGGCCCCATATCTCTCAGATCTCTATCTCTGTATGTTATCTTCATTTCACGGGTAGAGCATAATTATCACAGCAAGAGTTCATAAATCCATTGGCGGTGGTCCTTATTATATGAATCTGCCTGAATTTGGTTATCATACATAGCAAGGCTAAAGTCTCAAAGTATCTAGTATTACAGCGAAGCTTTTTATGCGTTAAGCAACTTTATATATATTATACAGTATATATATATATATATATATATATATATATATATATATATATATATATATATATATATATATATATATATATATATATATATGAGAGAGAGAGAGAGAGAGAGAGAGAGAGAGAGAGAGAGAGAGAGAGAGAGAGAGAGAGAGGAGGGTGTGTCGCACTCTGCGGTAGAGGACTTGGCTCGAATTAGGAAGGTCAGTGGTTCGATTTTGGGCTTCTTGACCTTTAGTCAACCCAGCTATGAATCTAACATCAGCATCAGCTGGGGTCAAGTAAAGGGCATGGGCTGGCAACCTCATCCCATATGAACCCAGTGCCAGATGACCATCATGCAAACAATTAACCGTCGTACACAAACTAACAGTCTAACTGGAATATGTTTTCTGAAAATCTTTAGTAATACCTTACTTTGAAGTGGCTTTCTATCTTGCTGGTCTCGTTTGTGACTGGAAATCGCTTATTTGAGCAATGAATTTGTCCTTCCCTTCCATTAGTAAATTATTATTATTATTATTATTATATTTCAGTAGAAGAGACCTATTCACATGGAACAAGCACACAGGGGCCATTGACTTGAAATTAAAGTTTCCAAATAATGTTGGTTTCAACCTCCCACCTCAGACCCCACACTGCAGCATTAACTGATCATGATACGGAGCCAGTGATTTTTCATCGTCCTGGGGTAGACGCGAACCTGCGACATGTGAGTGGCATGCCACGACGCTAACCATTATACCAGCAGAGTACCAAATTCCACCTTCTAATGGTTATCCAACTGTTTTGTTAAGTCTCGAGAACAGTGACGTCTTGGGGGAAGATTGTCTCAGGGCTGAAGAACCCACATCATCAAACTTCCGACAAAGTTTCCAGGGAAACGTAAAGGACAGTTGACGTAAAACTCTGGCAGTAAGCTGTGCATTGAATGTCCCCACCAAAAAGTACTAAGAACTAAGTGGCTCCCGCCACCCCTTCCAAGCAATGCATCATCAACAATCTTTTCGAATTAAACACACGCCAGCTGCCGTCATTCCCTCTTTTATGGCGCCTTAATGGCCGTCAACTTTCGAGGGAGCTAATTTTCACCCTGTGAATGCCACCTTCATATTGAATATGTCCTCGAATGCGCCGGCCCTCTCCTCGCGGCCGGAACTTTTCTCCTTCCGCTGACGGCGGGACACGAAAAATGGACCGCGAGTTGGGTCATTTTTACAAGAAAATAGATTAAGTCGGGAGGCAAAAGTGTCGTCCCTCTCTGCTCCTCCCCCCCCACCACCCCTCTCTTGTTAGGGGGAGTGGCGGGCGGACGAGCACCGCCATAATGTGCATGTCATCTTTCGGGGCTAAAGTTAATTCTGGTAATTGGCTCATTAAGAGGACTTAACATAATGGGAATTTCGTCGAAGAAATCGCATTTCCATAACCAGGCTCTCGTCTTTGTGAGGATGTGCGTGAGTTCTTGCCAAAGGGGCAGGGCAGCAGGTAAGGACTTCCTACTGCCTAAAACGCTCTGTGTATCCAGATGTTAATTTTTTCCTTGTGTATCAGCGACGGTCAGCCTCTCTCATCACTGGCTCCTGCGCGTACTTCTCAGTCCCCGAGGTCCTTTATTCCTCAGCTCCCGAGGTCCTTTATTCCTCAGCTCCCGAGGTCTCCTATTCCTCAGCTCCCGAGGTCTCCTATTCCTGAGATCCCGAGGTCCTTTATTCCTCAGCTTCCGAGGTCTTTTATTCCTCAGCTCCCGAGGCCCTTTACTCCTCAGTTCAAGAGGTCCTTTATTCCTCAGTTCAAGAGGTCCTTTATTCCTCAGCTCCCGAGGCCCTTTATTCCTCAGCCCCCGAGGTTCTTTATTCCTTATCTCCCGAGGTCTTTTATTCCTCACACCGTTGAACTGTGGAGTAGTCAACCTGAGGATGTTGGGCAACTGGAACCTCAAAAGTTCAAGGGAGGATGCGTTGCATTACTACCCTAGAGCAATTCTCTTTGTATATGACAGTTTACTGATATTCTTAACTATTCATTTATTTATTCATCAATTTGTAATTTTTTTTATTTTCTAATAAATAATCTCTTTCTGTATTTCATATTACTTCCTCTTATTTCTTTCAAATGATGAACACAATATTCTTTGGAAGATTTCATCTGAAGTCAATGGTCCCTGTGGGCTTATTCCGTATAAATAGAATTCACCTCTTAAATTACTGACGGTAAGATTACTCGATAAGGTCAACAAAAGTTAAACTCATCCAAGCACCGTTGTTTTACTATTCTCGAAAAATAATTTCTGTGCAATTGCATGTTCTAAAAGACCATTAATAATTTAATTCTTGCTCGCTACAAACTTTGGGATTTTCACATGAAATTCAGTAGGCTACATTTTGAAAAATTGTTGAGCAGGCTACCTGTCATCATATATCACAATTATTACTCCCATCTTAATGAAACAATGAACACTGCATTTATAGACGTATTCAAGCTCTTTATAATAATTTTTTATAAATTATTATTATTATTATTATTTGTGAAGAAATCCACAATGGTGTAAGTGTAAATACATATTAAAAATATATATAATAAAACGAAAGTTTCCGAGAACCTGTTCGATTCTCCTTCTCAATCAATGGATTATTATTATTATTATTATTATTATTATTATTATTATTATTATTATTATTATTGAAGCACTGCATATATATGTATCCTTTCATGAGAAACAATGATAGTCTACGGATCACAGACTCCAAGTTTAAATTGCCATCGTCCAGCCCAGGGCCGGTTTGTAATTTGGGAGGCTATACAACAGCTCTAAGGGTCAATGGTATAGTGTCGCGAATTTCTCTTAAATCAACATAATTTCTGACGGCATGGATGCAATCGGTTTATATATTATTGTACCCAGTGCTGCTACTTGTATTAGTTGATATAATACAACAAGAGCAAGTTGGGCAGGCTGAAATATCAAGGAATGGAATGGAATGGAATATAGAGTTTAGGCCAAAGGCCAAGCGCTGGGACCTACGACGTCATTCAGCGCTGGAAAGGAAATTGTGAGTAAGTAGGTCTGAAAGGTGTAACAGGAGGAAAACCTAGCAGTTGCACTGAAATAATTGTTAGGAGAGCGTGGATAGTACGATGAAGAAAGATATGAATGGAGGTACAGTAAAATGAATGAAAGGGGGTTGCAGCTAGGGGCCGAAGGGACGCTGCAAAGAATCTTTAGTAATGCCTACAGTGCACCTCAGGCACTAACCCCCTAAGGAGCTGAAATATCAAGACAAGTGAAGAAATGAATGTAGAGCTTGCTTTGTATCCTACTACATTTATTTTAGTTTTCGTATTTCAGTCAAGGTTGGGCTAGCAAGCTACATGCTTACTTTGCATGCTCTAAGGAATTACTCCCCTGAGTGTTAACCTACGAAACTTACAATAGGTCATGAGACACGATCTTCTCTTAAAGACCTCGGCCATATGAATGAAAATGTGTTTAATAGAGCAAATAAGATTTTCTTTCATCTCCGGAGTAAAAAGCCAAAAGAAAACATTCAAGAATATTAACCAAAGGCCTTCCCGGTTTTCTTTACAAAGCTTAGTGAAACTCCATGTTGAAACGGTAGCCTAATTTTTAGCGACCTAAGTGCTATTATATCAGCTGCCATGATTACTGAAAGGCAAAAGGAAACACAGGAGATATCAGAATAAAAATGATACTTGCAAGGTGTGCGATAAATATGATTAGAGAAAAGTCGAACGCCAAAGATCAGTTAGGCACGTTCATCAGAATTTTGTTACTGTTAATTATGTAGGCAGTAGACTCTTATGTAAAGTGGGATGTATTGCAAATTGTTTATGGAAGTTTAAGTCATTTCAAAGGTCAGATCCTTGAATCCGCTTTATGAAGAAGATTGATTTACTGATTGAGTGATCGTTACTAAAAGTGGCGTCACACAAATCTAGGTTATTGACGAAGCATGAAGCAGACCAACAACACAAACCTATCTCTCAGTCATGGAAACCATATTAGGTTGACTCTATCTTTTTGGGGTCCTGTTTTAGGGGAAATGGACACCCCTACCCTCAGGGTTCAGTCAGCGCCCAATGATACCCACATCGACCAACAACCTGCAATTCTGAAATTTCTTATTGTAAAAATACTACTTCTGAGTACTAGAACATCATTTTTAATTTTCTGTAAAAGAAAACTATTGTGGCGGCTTTGTCCGTCCGCACTTTTTTTCTGTCCGCACTTTTTCTGTCCATCCTCAGATGTTAAAAACTACTGAGGCTAGAAGACTGCAAATTGGTATGTTGATCATCCACCCTCCAATCATCAAACACACCAAATTACAGCTCTCTAGCCTCAATAGTTTTGATTTTTTTTTAAGGTTAAAGTTAGCCGAATCGTGCTTCTGGCAACGATATAGGATAGGCCACCACTGGGCCGTGGTTCAAGTTTCATGGGCCGCGGCTCATACAGCATTATAGCGAGACCACCAAAAGATAGATCTATTTTCGGTGGCCTTGATTATACGCTGTAGCGGCTGTACAGAAAACTCTTTTGTGATTAAGAAACTTCGGCGCATTTTTTACTTGTTTTTTATTTGAAAAGGGGTAAAGATAGTAATAGAAATATAAAGCTAAACTTCTCTCCCTTTGTTTCTTCACGCGGGCAGTCTAGGATCTAAATCTACTGTGGCATAAGGCATTTATAGGACAACAACATTGGGGAGTGCATAGCACGTTCTACTGCCAAGGTTTTATGAAGAAACAGAAGAAAGCAAATGTGAAACTCCCTGTGGAGGTGGTATGCGAGGTGAAAGTTGTGATGCCTCGAAGTTTAGACTAACCCAGAGAAAAGCAAAACACGAGAAGTTCCCCTTGATTTTCCGTCTAGTAACCCTACCGCTGAGCTTATTAAACCTGATGCTTGTGGGGTTAAAATCGAGGTTGCGGAAGAATGTCTTTTTTCCCTGTTAAAATTCTTTTCCTCCTTCTAACCCCATTTTAAGGAGACGCCATATGGAGCCGCAACAGTTCTGTTACTCTGAATGACACATCTAAGATTAAATGAAAGCAAGCAAAGCAGGCCCTACGGGTTAAGACAGCAAAGTCCCCAGGCTTGGACACAACGCCATGAGATAGGTTAGATTGGACAAAAGCCCTAAAATCGGTTTCTAGGACACAGCTCCCCAGGCTAGGTTAAGTAAGAAACGAGGTCTTAGGATGGCTTAGATTAGGGTGGATAGGCTATCGCACAATTCAATTCAATGGCGTCTTTAGAAACACAGTTTCCACCATTTGAGTGCCATCAGCAAAATATTTTCAGAATTGGGTCATTCATCTTTAAATGAAATTCTGTGACTGATCTTAGGTTTAAAGGCGTCTTTAGAAAAACAGTTCCCACTATTTGAGTGCCATCAGCAAAATATTTTCAGAATTGGGTCATCCATCTTTAAATGAAATTCTGTGACTGATCTTAGACCTATTCCTTTCATGTTCCACTCATCTCTTTCTCTCAAATAGGTGCCGATGATTGTAGTTCTCATGAAACCATTTTCTATAACCAAATCAAACAACCAATTTGCCTTAAAACAACGATAACATAAACACGCGCAAACTGGAAACCTTTAAAACACAGGGAGCCTATCATAAAGCAACACAGTTAACAAATAAGAAAGGGATATTTGAAATATGCAAAATTATGTAAAGCAATTAAGTCTATGGACTGTTATGAATAGCCTATTTCATTGCTCAAATCCACGCCTGGGCAAACCTTTTATCTCTTAGTAGCAGAAGATAGGCCTAGAACGTAGCTCTGGTAAATGATGTTGACATTGCCTCTTGAACACGATAACGCTGCCGCTGCCTCCCACCCTCCGCCCCCCGCCCCCGCCCACCACCCCTTCCGAGGTGAGCAGACCAGGGATGCGAAACGACCCCATCATCTCTGGATGGATTCAGCTGTTCACCCACTCGAGAAATGGCGGTAGTCCCCTCCGACTACCTCGGCCTCCACTTTCTCTCTCTTTTTGAGGACAAGACCGAATTATTTAGGCTTACACGTCAAAGATTTTACGGTCGGGAACGACTTCCACTCTGACTCAGTTAACCCCCCCCCCTGCCCAACACACACAGGGCGCCTCTTCAGATGTCGGGAGCCAATCAAAAGCCGGGATAAACGTCGAGGGCCAATCACAGGATGAATCCTGACTAACGAATGTCCCGAACACATCCGGAGCCAATCAGAGGCGAGGGTAAATCCTGGCGAGCGAATATCTTGAGTAGATCTGGATATCGGAGTTAGAGGAGAATAGCCTTCCCGGCTGTTTACGAGAGGTGTTAGGAAGTAGCTCGATCGCTTGTCACATCCATCAGACAATTTTATATTTGCACATCTAAGGTTGTTACTGTTTATGCCCTAAAGACAAACACACACACACACACAAACATATATATATATATATATATATATATATATATATATATATATATATATATATATATATATATATATATATATATATATATATATATATAAATTTGTAAGTTGACCTGTCACTAATGAGGGTAGAACTCCGCCAACAAAACACCCGTCAGGTGCAAATACTTGGTTTTCAATCGTTTGTATGTACGCATTACATACATACGGTCTTACAAGCATTTATATATATGTGTCTAAATATATAAATAAATATATATATATATATACATACAGTATATATATATAACATCGAATTTCTACCATTTGGTATCAATCCTCTGAAGATGGCTTAGTAATAATACCGATACGGGTCGGGGTTTACTAGCGTTTTTCATTTCTCTCCCATAGTGTTTGATATATATATATATATATATATATATATATATATATATATATATATATATATATATATATATATTAATTTTCCAGCAACATACTGGGGAGATTTTTACGGAAGGACCAGTGACTCAATCACATGAAGAGCAGAAATTTTCGTCACCACGACAGCTGGAGCCAGACAAGCCGCAAAAGCTAAAAATGAGCATAAATCTTTACCAGAAAACTGAATCGCCCAAACACAGTAATGATAAACTTACCTGGCTGCTTAGATGTCACCCTTATGGATCTGCAACACGACAACCTGTTTAGATAAAAGAAAAAGATGATTAACGAGGCTGATTGGACGTTTTGGAGTCATGAGCACCTTACGTTAACAAATGGCTGTCCATTCAAACTGGTATACCGGATTTTGGGCCTCATTTGATGACATATATATATTTTTTATCAACACAGTAACTAAAGTTTATGATGCTCATAGGCATTAGGAAAGGAATATGCAATATTTAGGGCAAAGGCCAAGCGCTGGGAGCTATGAGGTCATTCAGGGCTAAAAGGGAAATGGAGAATATAAGGTTTTAAAGGTGTAAAGAGAACAAAATCTCGCAGTTGCACTATGGAACAATTGTCAGGAGAGGGTGGAAAGTAAGAAGGAAGAAAAAGAATAAGAACGGAGGTACAGTAAAGGAAATGAGAGAGGTTGCAGCTAGGGGCCGAAGTGACGCTGCAAAGAAACTTCAGTCATGCCTACAGTGCACCGTTAGGATTGGGATTGCTGATTACGTAATAGGTGCAGCAATTCTTTCGTTTGTCATGACAAAGAATGTACAGTATTTAACTCTGCCCATGTAAATCCATCATTTACTGAAATAATAATAATAATAATAATAATAATAATAATAATAATAATAATAATAATAATAATAATAAAGTAGGTAAAAGCCCTCCAAAATTGAACAAGAGGAGGTCAGTGAGGAAACTGATGAATGAAAGATCTCGACGAAATAAACGTTTAAGGGAACAAGAAGTGAAGTAGTCACGACTTGCATATATGGTAATAAAGACTTTTTTGAGTTACGACTTTCATATACCCTAATACAGACGTTGTTTGCGTTACGACTTGCATACACGCTAATACAAACTTTTTTGAGTTACGACGTGCATATACCCTAATACAGACGTTGTTTGCGTTACGACTTCCATACACGCTAATACAAACTTTTTTGATTTACGACTTGCACATAAGCTAATACAAACTTTTTTTGCGTTACGACTGGCATTTAAGCTAATACAAACTTTTTTTTGCGTCACGACTTGCAATATAAGCTAATGCAAACTTTTTCGAGTTACGACTTGCATTCACGTTAATAAAGACTTACTTTTTGTGTGTGTAAAGGTGAAATCACTGGCATCCTGATTAAAAAATTGTGAAGAAAAATGGGGGAAAAAGAATGGTGCCCGTTCCTGAGGATGAGATAGACCAGCCTCTCTAAAAAAAAAAAAAAAATTATCTTGGGGACAGAACGAACAGTAGAGACTATATCTGAATATCTTACGTTATAGTCATTCAGAACTGTCCGTGAAAAATGTAGTTTATCACATCTTTTACTGCTGTCAACCCTGAGAGGGGGCGTTTTGGACTTCTGCTTGGTTATATTCCAATAGCTTGTGGTTAACCAATGAGTTATGTGGACCATCTACACAGACTTAGGATAGTGAGGTGAACTTGCAGAAACTAATAAAAGGATATGATAATATTTGCAAGAGGGTAAAGTTGAGAGCAAATGGGAGCAAGATTAAGGTAAAAGGAAATCAGAATGATGGAATTATTACATAAAATTTAGGCCAAGGGCAAAGCGCTGGGAGCTATGAAGTCATTCAGCGCTGAAAGAGAAATTGAGAATAAAAATCTTTTAAATGTGTAACAGGAAGAAAACCTCGCAGTTGCACTATGAAACAATTGTTGGGAGAGGGTGGAGAGTACGATGAAAGAAAGAGAGTATGAGCGGAGGTAAAGTAAAGGGAATGAAAGGGGCTGCAGCTAGGGGCCGCAGGGACGCTGCAAAGAACCCTAAATGATCCCTGCAGTGCACCGTGTGAGGTGCATTGATGGCACTAACGCCCCGCCCCCCGCCCCCTACTGGAAACCAGAAAAATGTAGCAATAAATGTATAGTAAAAGCATGGAAACGACTGATGGAAGAAAAGGTAAATTTACAGAGTAGGGGAAGCAAGGACCTAAAGGATTAGGAAGTAAACTGGATGATCTATGGAAGCCAAAGTGGGAATGAATGAGGGGATTGTTGACACTGCCAACTCCCCTTTTTGGGTGACGCCGTTGGGCCTTCTGAGTCGATATATCAAGTGGCATACGATGTAGAAGTTTTAGGTACAGAGGTTTCATCGACGGTCTAGTGGCTGGAATTAAGAAAATAAGAGTAACTTGTACGTTGCTTTCTTCTAGAGCCAATCTTGTTACTGGAAATGGCTTAACGTTGAACGCACACGCATGCAATATATATATATATATATATATATATATATATATATATATATATATATATATATATATATATATATATATATATGTATATATATATACATATAAATATATATATATATATATATATATATATATATATTTTATATATATATATATATATATATATATATATATATATATATATTTATATATACATTTATATATATATATATATATATATATATATATATATATATATATATATATATATATATATATATATATATATATATATATATATATATATATATATATATATATATATATATATAAATTCATATTATTGAAATACCGTCCTGGGATAGGTTGGTCTCAATCACCCCTCCCGACGTAGTAACTCGAAACAAAATGAGCTTTTTCCCTTTCCCGATATTTGATTGGAGCGACCATCCAGAAAGGAACTGTTGACATACGGCAGCTGATTTATAATAAGAACGCCGACTGTTTATCCTTCAATTAGGGCAGGTCACACTGCCCTATTTAACCGTCTTTAATTATGTACACGAAGCTGCGAATGTTTTCCTTATTAAAAGCGGATGAATAAATGATGGGACGCCGCCAGTGACGTCGAGGGAGGAATATCAGA